>JAXLNO010003498.1:0-212318 GCA_038087875.1 Malacoraja senta
GTGCGGCAAGTGCTTCACCCGCTCCTCCAGGCTGCTGTCCCACAGCAGGTGCACGCCGGCAGGTGCACCCAGCCCGGTGTATGGAGAGCGCTTTGCAATGGGCTCCCAGGCCCTGTCTCACCAGCGCTTGCACACCAGTGGCCAGTCCTACGACTGCCCGTACTGCGGTGAGGAGTTTGACAGCTCGCGAGGGTTGCGGCAGCACCGGCGGACCCATGCCGGCGAGCAGCTGCTCCCACTGCGGCAAGCGTTTCAAGAGCGTACGGAGGCTGCGGGAGCACCAGCGGATACACACCAGAGAGACACCCTTTGAGTGCGCTGAGTGCGACAAGGATTTCACCACGCATGTCCAGCCTGTGGCAGCACCGGCTGTGAGCGCCCCTTCCCCTGCCCGTCCTGTGGAAGGGCTTCACCCGCCTTGACCACCTGCTGTCCACAACGGCCAGTGCCCTTCACCTGCCTGCTCCGTGGCAAGACCTTTGCCGCTCCTCCCGCCTGCTGGCACACCGCCACGAGCATAGGCGCTGTTTAGGTAGACACAAAATGCTGGAAGGAACGGGTAATATTACGCGTTGAGACCCACTGCAGACTCGACCCGAAACATCACCCATTCCTTCTCTCCTCAGATGCTGCCCGTCCCGCTGAGTTACTGCAGCATTTTGTGTCCTTTTTTGTAAACCAGCATCTGCAGTTCCTTGTTTGTAAACTATTCTGGTTAACCATCTCTGCACCTTCCCCAAAGCCTCCACATCAGTCTTGTAATGGAATGACCAGAACTGTATGTAATAGTCCAAGTGCTACCTGACCAATGTCCCTTAAAGCTGCACATATACATTCCTCTCTCTCCCCCCTCCCCACAATCTCCCCTCTCCGTGCACTCTCCCCACCCTCACCCCCCCACTCGTACCCAAATTCTCCCCACCCCACCCCCCGCGCCCCCCTCCTCTCTCACACACTCCCTCTCTCGCTCACCATCGCTGTCACACACACCCTCGCAACCCTTCCCTCCGGTGCCTCCCGCGCAGAAATAAATAGCTCCCCCCCCTCTCCACGTCTCCTCCGTCCCTCTCCCACACCCCTCTCTCTGTCCCTCTCTCTCTCACACACACTCCCTCTCTCTCTCTCTCTCTCTCTCTTCTCTCAGACACACACACTTCCTCTCTCACACTCCCTCTCTCTATTGTTCTCTCTCTTGTTCTCTCACACACACACTCCCTCTCTCTCTTGTTCTCTCTCTTGTTCTCTCACATACACTCCCTCTCTCTCTCTCTCTCTCTCTCTCTCTCTTCTCTCACACACACACTCCCTCTCTCTCACACACTCTCCCTCCCTTGTTCTCTCTCTTGTTCTCTCACATACACTCCCTCTCTCTCTCTCTCTCTCTCTCTCTCTCTCTCTCTCTTCTCTCACACACACACTCCCTCTCTCTCACACACTCTCTCTCCCTTGTTCTCTCTCTTGTTCTCTCACACACACACTCCCTCTCTCGCTATTTTTCTCTCACACACACACTCCCTCTATTTTTCTCTCACACACACTCCCTCTCTCTCTTTTTCTCTCTCTCACACACACACACTCCCTCTCTCTCTCTCTCACACACTCCTTCTCTCACACACACACACTCCCTCTCTCTCTCACACACACACACCCTCTCTCTCACACACACACTCCCTCTCACACACACACACCCTCTCTCGCACACACACTTCCTCTCTCACACACACTCCCTCCATCTCTCAGACACACTCCCTCACTCCCTCACACACGCCCTCACTCTTTCACACATATGCCCTCACTCTCTCACACACGCTCTCACACACGCACTCTCTCTCACTCACGCACTCATACACGCACTCTCTCTAACACACTCTCTCACACACGCACTGTCTCTAACACTCTCTCACACACGCACTCTCTCACATACACACTCTCACTCACACTCTCACACTCTCACACACTCTCTCACACACGCACACTCTCTCACACACACATACTCACACACACACTCTCACTCACACACTCTCACACACGCACTCTCTCTCTCACACACGCACTCTCTCACGCGCACACTCTCACACACGCACTCTCTCTCACATGCGCACACTCTCTCTCACACACTTTCACACACGCACTCTCACACACGCACTCTCACACACGCACTCTCACACACACACACTCTCACACTCACTCTCTCTCTCACGCACTCACACACTCTCTCTCACACACTCTCTCACACACTACTCTCACACACTCTCACACGCACTCTCACACACGCCCTCTCACGCATGCCCTCTCACACACGCCCTCTCACGCACGCCCTCTCACGCACGCCCTCTCACACACGCCCTCTCACACACGCCCTCTCACACACGCCCTCTCACACACCCCCTCTCACACACGCCCTCTCACACACGCCCTCTCACACACGCCCTCTCACACACGCCCTCTCACACACGCCCTCTCACACACGCCCTTTCACACACGCTCTCTCACACACGCACTCTCACACACGCACTCTCACACACGCACTCTCACACACGCACTCACACACGCTCTCTCACACACGCTCTCTCACACACGCACTCTCACACACCCACTCTCACACACGCTCTCTCACACACGCTCTCTCACACACGCTCTCACAATGGACTGGGCACGTTCGATGGAAGGGGGGTCAGAGCCAATGATGGACTGGGCAGTGTTTACTACTTTTTGTGGTATTTTCCTCTCCAGGGCGCTCAAGTTGCCGAAACAAGCCACGATGCAACTGGTCAGCATGCTCTCTACTGTGCACCTGTAGAAGTTAGAGAGAGTCCTCCTTGACAAACCGACTCTCCGTAATCTTCTCAGGAAGTAGAGGCGCTGATGTGCTTTCTACATTATTCATTTTATAATTCATAATACACAATTCATAATATATAAAGGCTGCATGGGTGAACTACAACAATTGTTCATCCCAGTTTGGCAAAAGAATAAATCAGGGAAGGTAGTGCATCCGTGGATAACAAGGGAAATCAGGGATAGTATCAAAACAAAAGATGAAGCATACAAATTAGCCAGAAAAAGCAGCCTCACAGAGGACTAGGCGAAATTCAGAGTCCAGCAGAGGAGGACAAAGGGTTTAGTTAGGAGAGGGAAAATAGATTATGAAAGAAAACTGGCAGAGAACATCAAAACTGACTACAATAGTTTTTATAGATATGTGAAGAGAAAAAGATTAGTTAAAACAAATGTAGGTCCATTGCAGTCAGAAACAGGTGAATTGATCATGGGGAACAAGGACATGGCAGACCAATTGAATAACTACTTTGGTTCTGTCTTCACTAAGGAAGACTTAATTAATCTGCCGGAAATAGCAGGGGACCGGGGGTCAAATGAGATGGAGGAACTGAGTGAAATCCAGGTTAGCCGGGAAGTGGTGTTAGGTAAATTGAATGGATTAAAGGCCGATAAATCCTCAGGGCCAGATAGGCTGCATCCCAGAGTACTTAAGGAAGTAGTCCCAGAAATAATGGATGCATTAGTGATAATTTTTTTTAACTCTTTAGATTCTGGAGTAGTTCCTGAGGATTGGAGGGTAGCTAATGTAATCCCACTTTTTAAAAAGGGAGGGAGAGAGAAAACGGGGAATTACAGACCAGTTAGTCTAACACCGGTAGTGGGGAAACTGCTAGAGTCAGTTATTAAAGATGGGATAGCAGCACATTTTGAAAATGATGAAATCATTGGACAAAGTCAGCATGGATTTATGAAAGGTAAATCATGTCTGACGAATCTTATAGAATTTTTCGAGGATGTAACTAGTAGAGTGGATAAGGGAGAACCAGTGGATGTGTTATATCTGGACTTTGAGAAGGCTTTTGACAAGGTCCCACATAAGAGATTAATAACCAAACTTAAAGCACACGGTATTGGGGGTTCAGTATTGATGTGGATAGTGAACTGGCTGGCAGACAGGAAGCAACGAGTAGGAGTAAACAGGTCCTTTTCAGAATGGCAAGCAGTGACTAGTGGGGTACCGCAAGGCTCAGTGCTGGGACCCCAGCTATTTACAATATATATTAATGATTTGGACGAGGGAATTGAATACAACATCTCCAAGTTTGCGGATGACACGAAGCTGGGGGGCAGTGTTAGCTGTGAGGAGGGTGATAGGAGGCTGCAGGGTGACTTGGATAGGTTGGGCGAGTGGGCAAATGCATGGCAGATGCTGTATAATGTGGATAAATGTGAGGTTATCCACTTTGGTGGCAAAAACAGGAAAGTAGACTATTACCTGAATGGTGGCCGATTAGGAAAAGGGGAGATGCAACGGGACCTGGGTGTCATGGTACACCAGTCATTGAAAGTAGGCATGCAGGTGCAGCAGGCAGTGAAGAAAGCGAATGATATGTTAGCATTCATAGCAAAAGGATTTGAGTATAGGAGCAGGGAGGTTCTACTGCGGTTGTACAGCGTCTTGGTGAGACCACACCTGGAGTATTGCGTACAGTTTTGGTCTCCTAATCTGAGGAAGGACATTCTTGCCTTAGAAGGGAGTACAGAGAAGGTTCACCAGACTGATTCCTGGGATGTCAGGACTTTCATATGTGGAAAGACTGGATCTCGGCTTGTACTCGCTAGAATTTAGAAGATTGAGGGGGGATCTTATAGAAACTTACAAAATTCTTAAGGGGTTGGACAGGCTAGATGCAGGAAGATTGTTCCCGATGTTGGGGAAGTCCAGAACAAGGGGTCACAGTTTAAGGATAAAGGGGAAATCTTTTAGGACTGAGATGAGAAAAACATGTTTTACACAGAGAGTGGTGAATCTCTGGAATTCTCTGCCACAGAATGTAGTTGAGGCCAGTTCATTGGCTATATTTAAGAGGGAGTTAGATGTGGCCCTTGTGGCTAAAGGGATCGGGGATATGGAGAGAAAGCAGGTACAGGATACTGAGTTGGATGATCAGCCATGATCATATTGAATGGCGGTGCAGGCTCGATGGGCCGAATGGCCTACTCCTGCACCTATTTTCTATGTTTCTATAATACAAAATTCATTTTAACGGCAAATCAAAGCTCTTAATATGGAGTATCAGTACTGTAGATATTTAATGAGCAACATTCACAACTATAGGTTGGATTTATCCAGGTTTTACTTCTACAGTCAGTCATATACATCACAAATTTGGTCAGGAGATATTTCAGTTGACATTTTAACGTTAATTCTGAAGTGGGAATGATGAAAAAAGCGTTTATCAACAATATGTTTTTAATTTGGTGCTTACAAATGGGGTATCTTCATTGCTGTTCACAACACATACATCTAATCTCAATGCCCGGTAATGTGGTGTCTTGACACCTTTAAATATATTACCAAAAGAACATTTTCTGCAGCTATGTCCTTTGGCCATCTTTTGTTAGTTAGTGTAATGTTTAACCTGTCAGTTGGGTATAGTCAGTTTTAACAGCTATTATCATAAAATGCCTTTAGAAAATTCCTTGCAACCTGTATATTTTGTTGTGGATAAATTATGTGGGAAGCAAGAGTGTTTCTGTACCAATAGCAATAACGACCTATGCTATGGCCATGTCATGATAATTTTCGGTCCTTCGCAGAAAACATGCTTGCATCAATCTGTAGTGTGCATGGTTAAGCATATATGTTACCACGGTCCAGGATTTATTGACACAAGTTGATCATACGCTGAATAATCCAACCACATTTTTGTTTGGAAGTGGAAAGAAATAATAGAAATTGTATTAATTGCAATGTGTAAAAAGAGTTGAGATACTGTATTATAATTTTGCTGCAGGTCATTGTGGCATATATCATGTCTTGATTGGTGAATATGTTTAGTTTGTTACTATATTTGAAGCAGAAATAATATGTGAATGCTTCATTGAGCATAATTTCGACTGGTAACTACGCACTTCGTCCGAGCACATTATCGCACGCGTCATGCAAGCCATCTTAAATGACCACCTAAACTGTCATTTGGCAACCTAAAATGCTGCCAAGGTTGCCCGGCTGGCAACAGGGAAAAAAAGTTAAGCGAGACCCCTGATCAGTCTTGTAATGGAGTGACCAGAACTGTGTGCAATACTCCAAATGCTACCTGACCAATTTTCCTTAAAGCTGCACATATACATTCCTCTCCCCCCCCCACTCATACAGAAATTCTCTCCACTCCACCCTCTCGTGCCCCCACCTCTCTCACACACTCCCTCTCGCTCCCTGTCTCTTTCACACGCTCCCTGTCTCTCACACTCCCTCACTCGCTCCCTGTCTCTCACACTCTCCCTCTCTCGCTCCTTGACTCTCTCGCACACTCCCTTGACATCCCTTTCCGCCGGTGCCTCTCCCAGGTAGAAATAAATAGCTTCCCATCGCTCCACGTCTCCTCCGTCCCTTTCCCCCACCCCTCTCTCTGTCCCTCTCTCTCACACGCACACACGCACTCCCTCTCTCTCTTGTTCTCTCACACACTCCCTGTCACACGCACACACCCCCTTTCTCTCCCACACACACACTCCCTCTCACACATGCACCCCTCTCTTGCTGTCTCACACACAACCTCTCTTGCTCTCGCGCACAATGGAGATTTGCTGAAAAACAGAAAGCAGTCACATTTAAAAGAGAATTGGCCCAGCAGAATAAAGTGGGAAAATCTTAGAAGCTTGGTTTATACTAATCATTGAAACAATGTATTAACAATGTATTAACATAGAGATGTATTGTCTGGGCACAGCACCATATTAGATATCTGTCTGAAATGCCTGTCCCAGCTAAGGACAAGGTAGTGGCTTTCATCCAAGTCTTACAAGCTTGTTTTAGTTCACAGACGGATGCCCATTCTAGAACCAAGATGGAAGTCATTTGAAAACAAAATGGAGTTAGTTGTCCTTCCGGAATGGGCAACTGGACTGAAGCTGTGCCAAGATTTGAGAATAAGGCTGACATTGCAAATATATGGGTCCAGCCTCCCTTGTTTCCCTTTGGCTACGGATCTTTCACACAGATTTAGAAGGTATGTTTTATTGATAAGAAAATGTATAATTACTCTAACTTTCCTTTGTTCTTTGAGTGGAGCCCGAGAAGCACTGAGCAACGTGTGTGCTCTTTGTAGATCTCGCCACTCCCGTCTGACAAATTGATTAAAAGATTGCTTTGGTTTACCTTTAACAATTTTGTTGCTGTCTGCTTTCTTTAAGAGACGAACTTTGACAACTGGGCTCTTTGGAATTCTTCAGAATTAAGGTTGCACTATCAATAATGAAAGAAAATGCCAACCAACTCCAGAAATGATTAGAAATTATTCTCGCCTCATTGCATATTTGTAGCCGTAGGGCAGTTGGACACCTCCCCACTACTTCAAATATAGTTCCTGCACTTGGCAATATCGTTTGGTGTTTGGCGGCTGAAACGCGGCGGCGGGGCTACAGACAGCCCGGCACCCGGGTGAAAACATTTTTCACACAGAGAGTGGTGAATCTCTGGAATTCTCTGACACAGAATGTAGTTGAGGCCAGTTCATTGGCTATATTTAAGATGGAGTTAGATGTGGCCCTTGTGGCTAAAGGGATCAGGGGTATGGAGAGAAGGTAGGTACAGGATACTGAGTTGGATGATCAGCCATGATCATATTGAATGGCGGTGCAGGCTCGAAGGGCAGAATGGCCTACTCCTGCACCTATTTTCTATGTCTATGTTTCTATCACCCCATTTGGGTGTCCGGGCGTGAATCACCCCATGTGGGGTCGGGGGTGAATCACCCCGGTGTGTGAGTCGGGGGAGGTGGGTGAATCACTCCGGTGTGTGGGTCGGGGTGGGTGAATCACCCCGGTGTGTGGGGCGGGGGTGGGAGTGAATCACCCTGGTAGGGGGGTCGTGGTGCCGGTGCATCTCGGTCAGTGACTCTGGGTGGGTGCAGGGACCAGACTCCCCAACTCTGCTGCAGCTGATGGAGATGTTGCCGGGTTTATGGCCCCGTGTGTCCGCTGCCGGAGCCGCGGACCCGCTCCACCCAGCCCCGTGTGTGTGCGCTGCCAACCCACAGCCCGTGACAGTGCGGTGGGAGCCAGCTTGGGGGAGTAAGGGATGGGAGGCAGCCAGCTTGGGGGTGTAAGGGATGGGAGGGAGCCAGCTTGGGGGAGTCAGGGATGGGAGGTAGCCAGCTTGGGGAAGTAAGTGGGAATGGGTGATAGCCAGATTGGTGGATTAACGAATGGGGGGTACTCACCTAGGGGGGTACCGGATGGCATGTAGCCAGCTTGGCGGATAAGGTATGGAGGTGGCCAGTCTGGCGGAAATGAGAGATGGGAAGTTGCCTGCTTGGGGGAGTAATGCCCCTGTCCCACTTAAGAAACCTGAACGGAAACCTCCGGCGACCTCATGGAAACCTTGGGTCACGGGCAAGGTCACCAGAGGTTTCTGTTCAGGTTTCCTAAGTGGGACAGGGGCAAACTAGAGAACTAGAGGTCGCCAGCTTGAGGGAGTAAGGGGAATGGGAGGTAAGGCAGCTTGGGGGAGTGAGGGGAATGGGAGGTAGCCAGCTTGGGGGAGTAAGGGGAAAGGAAGTCGCCAGCTTGGGGGAGTAAGGAGAATCAGAGGTCGCCAGCTTGGGGGAGCTAAGGACCTGTCCCACTTACGTGTCCTTGGCACGAAAAATTACGCGACCTCGTGGTCGCGTTGATGCGCACAGGCATCGTATAGCTGCGCGGGGCCGGTCCCACTGAGAAGCGCGGAGGTGTATGGAGTTGTGCGCGACATCGCGCGGGGCTCCAAAATGTTTGTAGTGAATGAAATGTTCGCGCGCCAACGGCCTGTCGCGTCACTGACTGCCAAAGTGGGACAGGCCCAAGACGCTGGCGCGACGCAATGTCTCACCTGCAACAGCAGCAGCAGGCAAACGATCGTCGAGGTCGGCCTGGGGCTCGCGGCCGTTGCGGTCCGGATCCGCCCCCACTTCTACTCCCAGAGCGGGGCCAAGAAAATTGAAGATGTACACACATGCAGGAGTGACACAGCGGGACCGACAGCATCTCTGGAGAGAAGCAATGGGTGGCGTTTCGGGTCAAGACCCTTCTTTAAGACTGAAGAAGAGTCTCGACATGAATCGTCACCCATTCTTTCTCTCCAGAGATGCTGCCGGTCCCACTGAATGGCCCGTCACCGGGCAGGGCGACCACCGACGCTGTCCGTGTGGAGTTTGCTCGCTTCCCCCTCCGTGGTGGACCGGATGCGGGTCGGGGCAGGGGAGATGAGCTCAGCCTTCCAAGCCTCAATCCAGGCTCAGCCTTCCTCCCGCGCATCCTAGCCCCGACAGGTCGAGTGCTGCCGCCTTCCTCGCCGGACAACAACTGAGAGAAAAAACACAGAATAAACCTCTTCCAACCACCCGAATCCCTCAGGGAATGCACCAGCCCTGTCTTTGAAATCAAGCCGTCACGATTGCGCACGATCAGTTAGCATTATCCTTTTTTATTATATACTAGACCAAGTAGGACACGTTGTGTCCCATCACCTCAACACGCGGTTGTGTGTGGGGGGGGGGGGGGCTGCGGCGTCACACATACACACAGAGGGGGGAGAGAGTGGGGGGAGAGGGACGTGGAGAGAGGAGGACGGGAGGTAACGGGGAGGGGGGGGAGGAGTGAGAGGGGGAGGGGGGAGAGGAGGGGGTGGCAGGGGAGGAGAGACGGGTGGGGAGTAGAGGACAGACAGGAGGAGGGGGAGAGAAGGAGGAGAGGAGATGGGGGCGAGAGGGGATGGGGTAGGAGGAGATGGGGTAAGAGGAGATGGGGTAAGAGGAGATAGGGTAAGAGGAGATGGGGTAAGAGGAGATGGGGTAAGAGGAGGAGGGGGGAGAGGAGGAAGGGGGAGAGGAGGAGGGGTGAGTAGAGAGACATAGTGCTTGAGTAACACAGCGAGTCAGGCAACATCGCTGGAGGAAAAGGATGTGATATTTTGGGTAAGAACCCTTTTGTTCCATCCCAAAGTCTCTTGTTTGTCCAGAGATGCTGCCTGGCCCAGTAGGTTACTCCAGCAATGTGTCTATGTTTGGTATAAACCAGCATCTGCAGTTCCTTGTTTGAACATCACCCAGGTTTAATTTCAGTTGTGATAAGGTTAGGGCATCATCACTTTAGTAAAGATACATCCTTTTATTTTGACACTGTGCCCTCTGGTCCGAGACTCTCCCACTAGTGGAAACATTCGTTTAGTTCTGAGATACAGCACAATTCCAATTTCAACAGAAAAAAATAATATTAAAAAACCCTGGACACAAAGACAGACTCCCTGTCTCTACGACGACAGCCCAGGACCACTGTTCCCATCCATAGCCCAGACGATTGCTTCCATTCAAAGCCCAGGGCCACTGCTCCCATCCGCAGCCCAGGGCCACGGCTCCCATCCACAGCCCAGGACCACGGCTCCCATCCACAGCCCAGGACCACGGCTCCCATCCACAGCCCAGGACCACGGCTCCCATCCACAGCCCAGGACCACGGCTCCCATCCACAGCCCAGCACCACGGCTCCCATCCACAGCCCAGCACCACGGCTCCCATCCAAAGCCCAGGACCACGGCTCCCATCCACAGCCCAGGACCACGGCTCCCATCCACAGCCCAGGACCACGGCTCCCATCCACAGCCCAGCACCACGGCTCCCATCCACAGCCCAGGACAACTGCACTCAGCCACTTCCTCTTCTTCTTCTTCTTTGGAGTTTTACGGCAGCCGGCATCCGCAATGTTGCATTGCTGCCACCTTCTGACTTCATTCCACCGTACTCATGTCTTTACATTATATCCTTTTTAGAAGCCCAGAGGCCCTCAAGAAATCAAACAACAACTTTATTCCTTTTCCTTTCCCTCCACACCCCAGAATGTTCTTTACTGATACTTCTGTCAATCCAATTTTCCTAATTTCAATGATCATAAATCCTCTTTCTGTCTCATATCTCCTACATGCAATTAAGGCATGCTTAACTGTTTCTGACTGATGGCATTCCTCACACAGCCCAGTAGGGTGTTTTCCCAATAGTTTTAATGTGCTGTTCAGGTGAATGTGTCCTATCCTCAATCTTGTTAATACTACCTGTTCACTCCTGTTCCCCCCTCTTCTTGCTGTAATGCCCACTCTGTTTTGTAGCGTATAGAGATGTCTCCCCTTTGTCTCCTGTTCCCAGTATTGTTGCCATTCCTGATTTATTTTTTTCCACACAATGTGTTTTCCTTCAGATTTGGATAGTTGTACGTTTACCTCTATGTTTCTTTTTTTTACAGCCTCGTTTGCCAATTTATCCACCTTTTCATTCGCTAGAACACCAATGTGTGCTGGGACCCACAACAACGTCACGTCACTGCCCCTCCGTGTCACTTGGCTTAATAGTAGCAGGATTTCATACACTACGTCAGGCCGCCTATGGGATGCACCCAGACACTCCCACAACTCCCCCCTTTTATACACAGCAGCTGACAATTTTCTAATCAGCTTCAATCAAGCCTATTGACACATTAACCCTTCGCCCACCAGTGGCCAATCAATGTTTGTTGCACACATCATGATATCCACCTGGGGCAGTAGTTGTCTGCGGGACAATAATTTGCCAGATGATTGCTCTTTGCATAAAGTGGCTGCTTGCATTTCCTTAAGTCAGAGACGACACACAGAATCAGAATTAGGCCATTCGTCCCATCGAGTCTATCCCACCATTCAATCATGGCTGATCTATCTTTCCCTCTTAACCCCATTCTCCTGCCTTCTCCCCATAACCCCTGACACCTGCTCTAATCAACAATCTATCTATCTCTGCCATAAATATATCCACTGACTTGTGGCCTCCACCGCCGTATGGGGCAACGAATCCCACAGATTCACCACCCTCTGGCTAAAGAAATCCCTCCTCATTTCCCTCCTAAAGGAAGGACCTTTAATTCTGAGGCTGTGCCCTCTGGTCCGAGACTCTCTCACTAGTGGAAACATCCTCTCCACATCCACTCTATCCGGGCCTTTCACTGTTCGGTGAAGTTTCAATGCCCCCCCTCAATCTTCTAAACGTATGTCATCGTACGTTAACCCACTCATTCCTGGGATCGTTCTTGTAAACGCTAACTCTTTTTTCTTGCTGATGTTGAGAGATGGATTGTTATCCTGACAATAGGTGCAGGAGTAGGCCATTCGGCCCTTCAGGACAGAAGGTTTCAATGCCTTTCACATATTCTATCTCATGTTTGCTGCTCATGTGGCTGAAATATTGTTCTGACCAGTGGACGGACGTTGTGAGTGGCAAGGTCATGAACCCGAGGGTCATTGGTGTCAAAGGTCAGGGTGAAGGGGATGTTCTGACCAGTGGACGGACGTCTGGATCGCATTGGCCTGAGACCTGGCCACAAGTTGTGGGTGGCAAGGTCATGACCCCGAGGGACATTGGTGTCAAAGGTCATGGTGGGGGAATGTTCTGACCAATTCTAACGTCTGAGAAGTGAATAGTGATGATTCGTTAATTCATCATGGCTGAAGCAGGTGGGCTCACTTCTGACTGTACTTCACTCTGGACATTTAAACATGAAAAGTAAACTTTCTTTATTAACAATGAATGACCCAGAGAAAGGAGAATGTTACTCTTGGAAGTTCATAGTTACAGCATGGAAACAGGCATGGAAACAGCCCAGCATGGAAACAGGCCCTTCCTTCAGCCAAACTTGCCCACACCGACCAACATGCCACACCCCAACCAACATGCCCCATCTACACTAGTCCCACCCCGACCAACATGCCCCATCTACATTAGTCCCACCCCGACAAACATGCCCCATCTACACTAGTCCCACCCCGACCAGCATGCCCCATCTACACTAGTCCCACCCCGACCAACATGCCCCATCTACACTAGGCCCACCTTGACCAACATGCCCAATCTACACTAGGCCCACCCTGACCAACATGCCCCATCTACACTAGTCCCACCTGCCCACACCGACCAACATGCCCCCATCTACACTAGTCCCACCCCGACCAACATGCCCCATCTACATTAGTCCCACCCCGACCAACATGCCCCATCTACACTGATAATAGTAATAATAATAGATTTTATTTATATTACGCTTTTCAGGATTCAAAGTCGCTTTACATTGAGAGTCGGGAATAAACAAAACAAAATAGAGCAGTAAGACAGAGATGCAAAGGGGAGGGAAACATGGGACTAAGGGTATGCAGAGGTGAAGAGATGGGTCTTGAGGCGGGACTGGAAAATGGTGAGGGACTCAGAATTTCGGACCAGTTGTGGGAAGCAATTCCAGCGCCTGGGAGCTGCCCTGGAGAAGGCTCTGCCTCCAAAAAGTGCAGAGGTTTGATTTCGGAGTGCAGAGGAGACCAGCTGATGTGGATCTGAGGGACCGTGAGGGTTGGTAGGGGGGGGAGGAGGTCAATGAGATAAGGGGGGGGGCAAGTTGTTGAGGGCTTTGTAGGTGAGCTCCAGGATTTTGTAGGTGATCCGGTGGGAAATGGGAAGCCAGTGAAGTTCTTTGAGAACTGGGGTGATGTGGTGCCAGGATTTGGTGTGGGTAATGAGTCGAGCGGCTGCATTCTGGACCAGTTGGAGTCGGTTGATGCTGCTGGAATTGATTCCGAAGAGAAGATAGTTACAGTAGTCCAGTCGGGAGGAGACGAAGGCATGGATGAGTCTTTCAGCAGCGGGGGGTGTGAGAGAGAAAAAATGATGTTTTGACAACATGGCGGATGTGAGGCTTAAGGGAGAGGGTTGAGTCAAAGATCACGCCAAGGTTGCGTGCCGGAGGAGATTGGGAGCCAGTGGCGCCGTCAACAGTGAGAGTGGGGTTGTTAATTTTAGTGAGTGTTGATTTGGAGCCAATGAGGAGACATTCTGTTTTGCTACTGTTTTATTTAAGGAAGTTGAGTTGCATCCAAGATTTGATGGCTGATAGGCAGGAGTTGATATGGGAGAGAGGGGGGCGGTGGGGGGACTTGGTGCTGAGATAGATCTGCGTGTCATCAGCATAGCAGTGGAAGTCCAGGTTGAAGTGACAGAGTATATGACCAAGGGGGAGGATGTAGATGATGAAGAGGAGGGGACCAAGAACGGAGCCTTGGGGAACGCCTTGAGTGACAGTGGCTGTGGCAGAGGTGTGGTTATGGAGAGAGATAATAATAATAATAATAGATTTTATTATGAAGTGGGATCGGTTGGAAAGGTAGGAACGGAGCCAGCTGAGTGCAGAACCTTCAATGCCAAGGTCCCTAAGTCTGGTGAGCAGGATGTTATGGTTGACGGTATCGAAGGCTGCACTCAGGTCGAGGAGGATGAGGATATTGAGGGAGCCAGTGTCAGCAGAGGTAAGGAGGTCATTGAGGACTTTGAGGAGAGCAGTTTCTGTGCTATGGAGGGGGCGAAAGCCAGATTGGAGGGGTTCGAATAGGTTATACGCGAGGAGGTGGGAATGAAGTTGTGATGCGCCGATACGCTCCAGGGTTTTTGAAAGAAAGGGGAGGTTTGAGATAGGGCGGTAGTTAATGAGAGAGGAGGGATCAAGACCAGGTTTCTTTAAGATTGGTGTGACAGCAGCAGTTTTGAAAGCAGAGGGGACAATTCCTTGGGACAATGAGGAGTTGAAAAGATTAGTGAGGTAGGGGCAGAGAGCAGGAAAGCAGGACTTCAGCAGGGGAGTGGGGAGAGGGTCAAGGGAGCAGGTAGTGGGTTTGGAAGAACTGATGAGTTTGGAGATTTCAGTAGGGGTGAAACTGGGAGAGGAAGCAGTGAGGGGGAGGGGTATGGAGATCAACGGAGATGTTGAAAGGAGGGGCCTTGGTAGGTGGTGGAGTAGATGTTGGGGAGTCGGGTGCAGGGGATAGGGATTGATAGATGGTGCTGATTTTATCAGCAAAAAAGTGGAGGAATGAGTTGCAGAGGTCCGGAGTGGAGGTAGGGAGAGTGTTGGCTCGAGGCTTGAGGAGGTTGCACACTGTGGAGAAGAGGGTTCTGTGGTTTAGGCAGGGGTCGGTGAATATGGAGGAGAGGTAGGCGGATTTAGCAGCAATGAGGGCATCTTTGTAGGCAGTGAGGTGGAGTTTGTAAGCTTCATGGTGGACTGTGAGAGGTGATTTCTTTATGAGTCGTTCAAGTCGGCGACCAATCTGTTTCAGCTTACGAAGTGCAGGTGTGTACCAGGGTGAAGATTTATTAAACGTTACGGTTGTTGTTTTGAGGGGAGCCAGAGTGTTAAAGGAGGTAGACAAGGTGGAATTGAGATGGTTTGTGAGATCATCAGGTGAGATGTGGGTTGAGTCCAGGGGGAGAGTGGTGGAGAGCAGGTCAGAGAGATGGTGAGGGTCGATGGATTTTAGATTACGGAAGGTGATTTCTCGGAGGAAGCGGGGGCGAGGTGTTGGAGAAGGGATGGTGAACCGTATGAGCTTATGATCAGAGAGGGGGAAGAGGCATGGATGGAGGTCGAGTACCGGTTGATTTGTGGAGCAGACCAGGTCAAGGATGTGACCTTTGTCATGAGTGGGAAAGGTGATGTGCTGAGTGAGAGAGAAGTTGTCAAGTAGAAAAGCGAATTCAGATGCGAACTTGCAGGTGGGGGAGTCCATATGAATGTTTAAGTCACCAAGTAGCAGCAGACGTGGGGTGAGAGATGAGACAAGTGTGAGGAATTCAGTGGTCAGATAGGAAGGAGGGGTTTGGTTTAGGTGGCCGGTAAATGAGGATGACTGTCATGGAGGAAAGGGCTTTGAAGGCAAGGAATTCAAATGATGCTACTGGGGGGAGGGGGAGTTCAGCGATCGGAAAGTTCTGGTTGAAAATAACAGCGAGGCCGCCTCCATGGCGGGAGGGGCGGGGTTTGGAAATATAATTAAACCCAGATGGGGATGCTTGGTTGAGGGAGAAGAAGACATTGTGTTGTTGCCAGGTTTCAGTGAGCAGAAGGAAGTCAAGAGTGTTGTCAAGGATTAGTTCATGGAGGGCAAGGGCTTTGTTCTTGAGCGAGCGGGTGTTGAGGACGGCAAAGTTGGCATTGTGAGAGGGTGGAGGGATGGGGGCAGGCTGGAGAGATCTGAGGTTGTCCCAGTTGACAGTGCATGTGGTCAGCTGGGATGGGGGGTGACACGGTTGAGGAGGGGCAGAGCGTGATAGTGAGCAGATGGATGGAATGGAATGTCCATGGCCGGAGCAGACACGCTTGCGTCGAGAGCCTCTATGGATGTAACGGGGTCGACGCAGAAGTCCAAATTGTTTAATGATTGGGATGCAAGATGGGGTGTGATTGTTGGAGAGACCAGTCAGCCGCAGAGCCGAGTATTTGATCATGATGAAGCGGCAGAGAGATTGTCCAGCGGTGAGGGCGCAGAGAGGTGTCCAGCAGAGAAGTCGAAGAGAGGTGTCCAGCAGCGATGGGTGTCTGGCAACGAGGGCGCAGAGAGGTCGTCCAGCGGTGCAGGTGCAGAGAGGCATCCAGCGGTGCAGGTGGAGAGAGAAGCCAGCGGTGGGTGAGGAGAGAGGCCGTCCGGTAGAGCGGGTGCAGCGAGGTGTCCAGCAGTGAGGGAGCAAAGAGGCCGTCCAGCAGTGCAGGTGCAGCGAGGCGACGAGCAGTGCAGGTGCTGAGAGGCCGTCCAGCGGTGCAGGTGGAGAGAGAAGCCAGCGGTGGGTGAGCAGAGAGGCCGTCCAGTAGAGCTGGTGCAGCGAGGAGTCCAGCAGTGAGGGAACAAAGAGGCCGTCCAGCAGTGCGGGTGCAGCGAGGCGTCGAGCAGAGCAGGTGCAGGGGCCGTCCAGCGGCGCAGGTGCAGAGAGGCTGTCCAGGTTGGGGGTACAGAGAGATCCAGCTGGTGCAGCGGCGCAGGTGCAGAGAGGCTGTCCAGGTTGGGGGTACAGAGAGATCCAGCTGGTGCAGCGTTGCTGGTGCAGAGAGGCTGTCCAGGTTGGGAGTGCAGAGAGATCCAGCTGGTGCAGCGTTGCTGGTGCAGGGAGGTGTCCAGGGAGGTGTCCAGCGTCGATGGTGCACAGACAGGTAAGAGGTTACAAGAGAGGGGGGGGATGTCGGGCGGAGAAGCGGCGAACAGTCAACGCCAGCGTCCTCTCCGGGCAGTGTGCAGGGATCGAGCGGCTAGCGGTGTAGGCCGCAGGCATACTCGATTCGACGGTTGAAAACGGAAGAAGTAGGTGGACTGGGCCTTCCAAGCTTTATTAATTATTACTGGGCATCCAATATCCAAAAGATATTATTCTGGCTCCATCGACCAGATACAGACTGGTGTCTGCTTGAATCACAATCATGTTACTCCTCGTCTCTCCCAGCTTTAGTATATTCCTCCCTGCCATTGAAACCCTCTAGATTTACATCCAAACCTGTCGTACTATCCACCATCAAAAATTTTAACCAATTTCGTTGCCATTATAAGCTTACATCAGCTTCAGTTCTGGGTCCCATTCATAGTAACCATTTATTCCCCCCCTCTACACTTGACTCAACCTTTCGACACTCGGGTTTGAATGGTCTTATGTGCATTAAGGATTTATACACTAACAACATATTTGATAGTTTCGACCACCTACACAAAAAACATGGCCTCCCACATAATCATTTCTTTAAATATCTTCAGGTTCGCCACTTTGTCATGAAAACATGTCCTTCTTTTCTTGATCTCCCTCCTGTCACAGTGTTGGATAAACTCACTCTTACCTTTGCAAATAAAGGACTGATCTCTGCAGTATATTCTCAATTGATGTATTTAGGAGATCAAAACCTGAACAAAGTTAAAGCTAGGTGGGAGGATGACCACCTGTCTGGATCTGTCTGAGGAATGATGGACAGAAGCGCTGAAAAAAGTCCACTCCTCGTCATCATGTGCTAGATTGGGGCTCATACAATTTGAAGTTTTACACAGGGTTCATTTTAAGCAAAGCCAGGCTTGCTAACATATATCCAGGGACGGACGCTGGCTGTGACAGGTGCTCCTTCTCTCCAGCCAATCTAGCTCATGCATTCTGGTCTTGCCCCAAACTTGTTAACTACTGGGCAGTAGTTTTTTAAACCATCAGTGAAGTCCTTGGGATGACAGTGAGACCTTGCCCGCTTGTAGCTGTATTTGGTGTAACAGATAAAACCTTGGGTTTAAATACAACCCAGTCTGATATCATTACATTTACATCACTTTTGGCTCGTAGGAGAATCTTGCTGGTCTGGAAATCTACCACTCCTCCATCTGCCGTTGCTTGGCTGGAAGACGTCATGTTTTATTTAAGGTTAGAAAAGATTAAATTCACATTGAGGGGGGCTGTGAAAAAGTTTTATTTGAAATGGGAACCCTTTTTTTATCATACTTTGAGGGTCTAAAGGAACTACCTATTGACTGAGGGCACTTGACAGTAAGTGGGGATCCGCCTTTATTTTGTTTTGTTACTTTATTATTGTTAAAAAGTGCATTTTATTTTGTGATATATTTGGATTGTGAAAAAATAAGCTGCCAAGGGGTGTTTAGGGAGGGTGGGTTAGGGTTATTTTGTTTATATTATTATTATTATTTATAAAAAACAAAATGGAGGAAAATGTAATGCCATACATCAGATGTACTGTGAATTAAAAAAAAAAAATTCCCTCCAATAAAAAAACTATTAATAAAAAAATAAAAAAATTAAAAGAAAACGGCCAAACGCCGGAGAACACCGCAAGTGCCGGAGACCACCGCAGCCTACAGTGGTCCCTCGTCGAGTGGTGAGTCGTGGCTTCGTCCGAGGTAGATATTACCGCGATTTTACCACAATCGGCAAACTCGCTATCGGGAGTCGTCATTCCGACTCCGCTCCACTGCCACCATTTTCCCGCTGATGTGCTGACACTAGTCCCACCTGCCCGCGTTTGACCCATATCCCTCCAAACCTGTCCTATCCAAGTGTCTCTTAAACGTTGTGATAGTCCCTGCCTCAACTACCTCCTCCGGCAGCTCATTCCATACACCCACCACCCTCTGTGTGGAAAGGTTGCCCCTCAGATTGACATTATTAAAGTGAACCATTTGTGCACAACTCTGCTGGTGTGATTAATAAATGAAATGATAGATAGCAAAAATACACAGTGGTGCAGTGGCAGAGTTGCTGCCTCACAGCGCCAGAGACCCGGGATCCATCCTGAATACGGGTGCTGTCTGTACGGAGTTTGCACGTTCTCCCCGTGACCTGCGTGGGTTTTCTCCGGGTGCTCCGGTTTCCTTCCGCATACCAAAGACGTGCTGGTTTGGAGGTTAATTGGCTTCTGTAAAATTGTCCCTAATGTGTGTAGGATGGAGGTAGTGTACGGGGTGATCACTGGTCGGCGATGATTCGTTGGGCCGAAGGGCCTGTTTCCGCGCAGTATCTCTAAAATCTAAACAATACCCGGCGACGGCCTCCACGCCCTCTGTGGCAATGAATTCCACAGATTCACCACCCTCCGGCTGAAGAAATTCCTCATCTCCTTTCTAAAGCCATGGGTGGGTAAGGCAGAGAGGGTGAGGGGCCTGACGTGGGCATGTGGGACTAGCTTCGATAGGCATGGCTGTGTGTTTCTGTGCTGTGGGACTGACGGGGCTCAACAGGGTAGTAGTTTGATGCTTCAGCCTGCAGTAACCCAGGAGAACTGTGTTCCAGATGCTTCATTAGTTTGTTGTTCTGCACATCGATCGGGAGGCGATGAAATCTCCCGTTCACACGCAGCCGCCAGAGCAAAGTGTACATAGTGATGACAAACGCAATAAATGCAATATCCAGTGCAGAACAGTGCAAGATTGTGTTGCAGAAAGCCCGAGGTAGCACGTACGAGAGGGGCCGAAGGGCCTGTCTCCGAGCAGAGCGACCACCGACGCTGTCCATGTGGAGTTTGCACGCTTCCCCCTCCGTGGTGGACCGGATGCGGGTCGGGGCAGATGAGGCGAGCTCAGCTTTCCAAGCCTCAAGCCAAGCTCAGCCTTCCTCCCGCGCATCCTAGCCCCGACGGGCCGAGTGCCGCCGCCTTCCTCCCCGGACAACAACCGAGGGGAAAAACACAGACGAAACCTCTTCCAACCCCCCGAATCCCTCAGAGAATGCCCCTGTCCTGTCTTTGAAATCAAGCTGTCACAATCAGGCAGCATTATCCTTTTTAAAAAATATATAGACGAAAGCTTATCAAGTTCAAGTTGGAATTTATTGTCACATGCACCAATTAAGGTACAGTGATATTTGAGTTACCATACAGCCATACTGAGTAAAAAGCAACAAGACACACAGCTACATAAAATAAAATCTAACATAAACATCCACCACAGCGGAATCCACATTCCTCACTGTGATGGAAGGTAATAAAGTTCAATCATCTTCTCCTTTTGTTCACCCATGGTCGGGGCTGTTGAACCCTCCGCAGTCGCCGCTCGCTGCCGACACACTACATAAAAGTCCCTTTAAACTTCCATGATCCACAGACATTCTCATGAAGAAGGCCTACGCTTGGACAGCTATCCAGCCAGAAGACGCGAAAGCATTGTGGGAGTTTGCGATATTTCTTAGAAGTATGAACGAAATGACTACCCTCTTAGACCACATGCAAGAAATGAATGTTGTTAGCAATATGAAAATGATCACTCTAAAACTGCCCTATAGACTTAGAGAAAAGATAAAGCTGGTCTGCTAGAGGAAAATGAGAATCGAGAGGCCATGCTTCCTGATCTGGGGAACTTCACAGAAAAGGAAGTACAGTTCATGTCAAATTTACGCTATGGGAGTATTCAAGATCCTAAACTAATCGCAACTGTCAAAGGTTCTACCTTTACTAAAACAAAAGGAAGATCAGGACCTAAGGGAAGTAGTTTTGATTCCGCTGTAAATACCTGCAGAAACAAAAGGAAGAAGATACATCTACTGTTAAGCCAAGATGGTTCTGCTTGTCATCCAGCGAGAGGACCATCTCTCTTTCATTCGAGAGAGAGAGGGCCCACGAGGGAAGGGAAGGGGGGCTGTCGATGACTGGTCAGCTCGGACCATCCGAAGAATGGACACCACATTCTTGAAAGGGCCAAGGAGAGCTTGTAATAGGAACACTTCTCCATCCGTTTCCCACCACGGATGGCTGACCTGCTGAGTTCTACTGGCACTTTGGAGGGGAATGGACAGGTGACGTGTTGGGTCTGGACCCTTCTTTGGAGTGATGGAGTCGGGGGAGAAAGCTGGAAAAAAGAGATGGGGTTGGGACAGACTCCAGGACTTGATTAGGAGGGGGGAAGTCTCCTTAATTTGGAGAATTCAATGTTCATGTCATTGGGCTGTAAGCTATGAGGTGCTGTTCCTCCAGTTTGCGTGTCACCTCACTCTGGCAATGGTGGAGGCCCAGGACAGAAATATCAGTGTGGGAGTGGGGAGTTAAAATTGTTGGCAACCGGGAGATCCAGCTGGCCTTGGAGGACCAAGCGCGCGTGTAGGGTGAAATGCACGCCTAGTACTGATACAATAGACATTAGACGAGACAATAGGTGCAGGAGTAGGCCATTCGGCCCTTCGAGCCAGCACCGCCATTCAATGTGATCATGGCTGATCATCCACAATCAGTACCCCGTTCCTGCCTTCTCCCCATATCCCCTGACTCCACTATCTTTAAGACCCCTATCTAGCTCTCGCTCGAAAGTATCCAGAGAACCGGCCGCCACCACCCTCTGAGGCAGAGAATTCCACAGACTCACCACTCTCTGTGTGAAAAAAGTGTTTCCTCATCTCCGTTCTAAATGGCTTACCCATTATTCTTAAACTGTGGCTCCTGGTTCTGGACTCCCCCAACATCGGGAACATGTTTCCTGCCTCTAGCGTGTCCAAAAGCTTAATAATCCTATATGTTTCAATAAGATCGCCTCTCATCCTTCTAAACTCCAGAGTGTACAAGCCCAGCCGCTCCATTCTCTCAGCATATGACAGTCCCGCCATCCAGGGAATTAACCTTGTAAACCTATGCTGCATTCCCTCAAATTTGGAGACCAAAACTGTACAGAATACTCCAGGTGTGGTCTCACTAGGGCCCTATACAACTGCAGAAGGACATCTTTGCTCCTATACTCAACCGCTCTTGTTATGAAGACCAACATGCCATTCGCTTTCTTCACTGCCCGATGTACCTGCATGCTTACTTTCAGTCACTGATGAACAAGGACCCCAAGATCCCGTTGTATTTCCACATTTCCCAACTTGACACCATTTAGATAATAATCTGCATTCTTGTTTCTGCTAGCAGAGTGGATAACCTCACATTTATTCACATTAAACTGCATCTGCCATGCATCTGCCCATGCACCCAACCTGTCCAAGTCACCCTGCATTATCATAGCATCCTCATCACAGCTTACACTGCCACCCAGCTTTGTGTCATCTGCAAATTTGCTAATGTTACTTTTAAATCTCTTCATCGATGTATATGGTAAATAGCTACGGTCACAGCACCGAGCCTTGCGCTACCCCACTAGTGACTGCCTGCCATTCTGAAAGGGACCCGTTAATCCCTACTCTTTGTTTCCTGTATGCCAACCAATTTTCTATCCATGTCAGCACTCTACCCCCAATACCCTATGCCCTAGATTTGCCCACTAATCTCCCATGTGGAACCTTATCAAATGCTTTCTGAAAGTCCAGGTACACTTCATCCACTGGCTCTCCCTTGTCCATTTTCCTAGTTACATCCTCAAAAAATTCCAGAAGATTAGTCAGGCATGATTACCCCTTCGTAAATCCATGCTGACTCGGACAGATCCTGTTACTGCTATCCAAATATGCGGCTATTTCATCTTTTATAATTGACTCCAGCAACTTCCCCACCACCGATGTCACGCCAACTGGTATATAATTCCCAGTTTTCTCTCTCCCGCCTTTCTTAAAAAGTGCGATAACATTAGCCACCCTCCAATCCACAGCAACTGATCCTGAATCTATGGAACATTGGGAAATGATCACCAATGCGTCCACGATTTCTAGAGCCGCTTCCTTAAGTACCCTGGGATGCAGACCATCAGGTCCTGGGGATTTATCAACCTTCAGTCCCATCAGTCAACCCAACACCATTTCCTGCCTAATGTGGATTTCCTTCAGTTCCTCCATCACCCCAGATCCTCTGGCCACTAGTACATCGGGAAGATTGTTTGTGTCCTCCTTAGTGAAGACAGATCCAAAGTACCTGTTCAACTCATCTGCCATTTCCTAGTTCCCTATAATAAATTCACCTTTTTCGGTCTTCAAGAGTCCAACTTTGGTCTTAACTAATGTTTTCCTCTTCACATACGTAAAGAAGGAACAGCAGATGCTAGTTTACAAAGAGAGACACAATCTCCTGGCAGGGCTTAACTTTTTTTCCCTGTTGCCAGCCGGGAAACCTAGGCAGCTTTTTAGGTTGCCAAATGACAGTTTAGGTGGTCATTTAAGATGGCTTGCATGATGCGTGCGATAATGTGCTCGGACGAAGTTGGGCCGAAGGGCCTGTTTCCAAACTGTATCACTCTATGACCAACACAAAGTGCTGGAGTAACTCAACGGCTCAGGCAGCATCTCTGGAGAACATGGATAGGTGACATTTCAAAGTGCTGCAGTAACTCAGCAGGGCAGGCAGGCAGTGCAGGAGTCCCCTGCGGTCATCTCCCTCATAAACAGATATACCAGTTGGGGTACTGTTAGGGGAGATGGATCATCAGGGGAAGGCAGCAGCAGCCAAGTTCATGGCACCGTGGCTGGCTCTGCGGCACAGGAGAGGCGGAAAAAGAGTGAAAGGTTTATAGTAATAGGGGATTCAATTGTAAGGGCAATAGATAGGCATTTCTGCGGCCACAAACGGGACTCCAGGATGGTATGTTGCCTACCTGGTGCCAGGGTCAGGGATGTCTCTGAGCGGCTGCAGAACATTCTGGAGGGGGAGGGTGAACAGCCAGTTGTCGTGGTGCTCATTGGCACCAACGATATAGGTAAAAATCGGGATGAGGTCCTACAAGGTGAATTTTGGAAGCTAGGGGGTAAACTTAAAAGTAGGACCTCAAAGATAATAATCTCTGGATTGCTACCAGTGCCAAGTGCTAGTCAGATTAGAAATAAGAAGATATTTCAGATGAATACGTGGCTTGAAAAATGGTGCAAGGGGGAGGGATTCAAATTTCTAAGGCATTGGAACCAGTTCGGGGGGAGGTGGGACCAGTACAAACAGGACGGTCTGCACCTGAGCTGGAATGGAACCAATGTCCTTGGGGGAATGTTTGCTAGTGCTGTCGGGGAGCATTTAAACTAATGTGGCAGGGGGATGGGAGCATGAGCAGAGGGACAGAGGGGTGTAAAATGAGGGTAGAAGCAATAGGTAGCAAGGTGAAAAGTAAAAGTTGTAGGCAGACAAATCCAGGGCAAAAATCAAAAAGGGCCACTTTTCAACATAATTGTATAAGGGGTAACAGTGTTGTAAAAACAAGCCTGAAGGCTTTGGGTCTCAATGCAAGGAGCATTCGTAATAAGGTGGATGAGTTGAATGTGCAGATAGTTATTAATGAATATGATATAGTTGGGATCACGGAGACATGGCTCCAGGGTGGGAGTTGAGCATCCAGGGATATTCAATATTCAGGACGGATAGACAGAAAGGAAAAGGAACTGGGGTAGCGTTGCTGGTTAGAGAGGAGATTAACGCGATAGAAAGGAAGGACATTAGCTTGGAGGAAGTGGAATCGATATGGGTAGAGTTGCGAAACACTACGGGTCAGAAAACGCTAGTGGGAGTTATGTACAGGCCACCTAACAGTAGTAGTGGAGTTGGGGATGGCATCAAACAGGAAATTAGAAATGCGTGCAACAAAGGTAAAACAGTTATAATGGGTGACTTCAAACTACATATAGATTGGGTGAATCAAATTGGCAGGGGTGAAGAGGAAGAGGATTTCTTGGAATGTATGCGGGATAGTTTTCTAAACCAACATGCAGAGGAACCAATGAGAGAGCAGGCTATTCTAGACTGGGTATTGAGCAATGAGGAAGGGTTAGTTGGCAGTCTTGTTGTGTGTGGCTCCTTGGGCAAGAGTGACCATAATATGGTTAAGTTCTTCATTAGGATGGAGAGTGACATAGTTAATTCAGAAACAAAGGTTCTGAACTTAAAGAAAGGTAACTTTGAGGGTATGAGACGTGAATTGGCCAAGATAGACTGGCAATTGATTCTTAAAGGGTTGACGGTGGATATGCAATGGAAGGCATTTAAAGACCGCATGGATGAACTACAATAATTGTTCATCCCAGTTTGGCAAAAGAATAAATAAGGGAAGGTAGTGCATCCATGGATAACAAGGGAAATCTGGCATAGTGTCAAAACAAAAGATGAAGCATACAAATTAGCCAGTAAAAAGCAGCCTACCAGAGGACTGGGAGAAATTCAGAGTCCAGCAGAGGAGGACAAAGGGCTTAATTAGGAAAGGGAAAATAGATTATGAAAGAAAACTGTCAGGGAACATAAAAACTGACTGCAAAAGCTTTTATAGATTTGTGAAGAGAAAAAGATTAGTTAAATCAAATGTAGGTCCCTTGCAGTCAGAAACAGGTGAATTGATCATGGGGATCAAGGACGGCAGACCAATCGAATAACTACTTTGGTTCTATCTTCACTAAGGAAGACATAAATAATCTGCCGGAAATAGCAGGGGACCGGGGGTCAAATGAGATGGAGGAACTGAGTGAAATCCGGGTTAGTCGGGAAGTGGTGTTAGGTAAATTGAATGGATTAAAGGCCGATAAATCCCCAGGGCCAGATAGGCTGCATCCCAGAGTGCTTAAGGAAGTAACCCCAGAAATAGTGGATGCATTAGTGATAATTTTTCAAAACTCTTTAAATTCTGGAGTAGTTCCTGAGGATTGGAGGATAGCTAATGTAACCCCAGTTTAAAAAAAAGGGAGGGAGAGAGAAAACGGGGAAATACAGACCAGTTAGTCTAACATCGGTAGTGGGGAAAATGTTAGAGTCAGTTATTAAAGATGGGATAGCAGCACATTTGGAAAGTGGTGAAATCATTGGACAAAGTCAGCATGGATTTATGAAAGGTAAATCATGTCTGACGAATCTTATAGAATTTGTCGAGGATGTAACTAGTAGAGTGGATAAGAGAAAACCAGTGGATGTGTTATATCTGGACTTTCAGAAGGCTTTCGACAAGGTCCCACAAGATATTAGTATGAAAACTTAAAGCACACGGTATTGGGGATTCAGTATTGATGTGGATAGAGAACTGGCTGGCAAACAGGAAGCAAAGAGTAGGAGTAAACGGGTCCTTTTCAGAATGGCAGGCAGTGACTAGTGGGGTACCGCAAGGCTCAGTGCTGGGACCCCAGCTATTTACAATATATATTAATGATTTGGACGATGGAATTGAATGCAACATCTCCAAGTTTGCGGATGACACGAAGCTGGGGGGCAGTGTTAGCTGTGAGGAGGATGCTAGGAGGATGCAAGGTGCCTTGGATAGGTTGGGTGAGCGGGCAAATGCATGGCAGATGCAGCATAATGTGGATAAATGTGAGGTTATCCACTTTGGTGGCAAGAACAGGAAAGTAGACTATTATCTGAATGGTGGCCGATTAGGAAAAGGGGAGATGCAACGAGACCTGGGTGTCATGGCACACCAGTCATTGAAAGTAGGCATGCAGGTGCAGCAGGCAGTGAAGAAAGCAAATGGTATGTTTGCATTCATAGCAAAAGGATTTGAGTATAGGAGCAGGGAGGTTCTACTGCAGTTGTACAGGGCCTTGGTGAGACCACACCTGGAGTATTGCGTACAGTTTGGTCTCCTAATCTGAGGAAAGACGTTCTTGCCATAGAGGGAGTAGAGAAAGTTCACCAGACTGATTCCTGGGATGGCAGGACTTTCATATGAAGAAAGACTGGTTAGACTCGGCTGGTACTCGCTAGAATTTAGAAGATTGAGTGGGGATCTCATAGAAACTTACAAAATTCTTAAGGGGTTGGACAGGCTAGATGCAGGAAGATTGTTCCCGATGTTGGGGAAGTCCAGAACAAGGGGTCACAGTTCAAGGATAAGGGAGAAGTCTTTTAGGACCGAGATGAGAAAAATAATTTTCACACAGATTGGTGAATCTGTGGAATTCTCTGCCACAGAAAGTAGTTGAGGCCAGTTCATTGCCTATATTTAAGAGGGAGTTAGATGTGGCGCTTGTGGCTAAAGAGATCAGGGGGTATGTAGAGAAGGCAGGTACAGGATACTGAGATGGTTGATCTGCCATGATCATATTGAATGGCTGTGCAGGCTCGAAGGGCCGAATGGCCTACTCCTTCACCTATTTTCTATGTTTCTATCTCTGGAGACAAGGAATGGGTGACGTTTCGGGTCGACACTGAAGATGGGTCTCGATCCTGAAACGTTACCCATTCCTTCCAGCATTTTGTGTCTACCTAAACAGCACCTATCTATCCATGAGGCGGTGTGCCAGCAGGCTGGAGGAGCGAGCAAAGGCCTTGCTGCAGAGCGGGCAGGTGAAGGGGCCCAGGCCGGTGTGGACCCATCGGTGCTCCAGCAGGTAGTCAATGCGGGTGAAACCCTTGCCACACTCAGCACACACAAAGGTGTATGGAGAGCACTTAGCCATGGCCTCCCACGCCCTGTCTCACCAGTGCGTGCACACCAGTGGCCAGCCCTACGACTGCCCGTACTGTGGTGAGGAGTTTGACAGCTCGCGGGGGTTGCGGCAGCACCGGCGGTCCCACGCTGTAAAGACTGTCCAAACACATGGTGTCTTCACTCTAGTTTATTGCATACATTGTATTCGTATACACACATATTGCCCTAGCTGTTCGTGGTCCGTTACCGGAGCTAGAGAGCGAGCTAGGGGTGGGAAGGTTACATTTATACTGAAGCTAATGGGGAGTGGTTAGTAGTAGTGAGGTCACCATGTTAAAGGAACATGCACGGCTCTACATCCTTCCCCTTGAAAAGGGAAACATAGCAATGATGACAGTGAGACCACGACTCATACGCTAGGCACAAACCCGCGCGTACATCGTCAGGAAAAACTTAAAACATTCAAGCAAACTCCCCGTAACGTTCAGGCGGCTTGACCAGACGCCTGGAGCAGGTATGCAGTCCGCCTCCCCCCCCCCTCCGAAGGTAGAGTGGGCACCGGGGCAGGAGCGGCGATAGGGGAGCCGAAAGGGGAGTGAGCAGGAGGGGGAGAACGAGGAGACCGGGGAGGAGACAAGGGCACCGCAACGGGCACGCGAGCGGGAGATGGCTGATGGGGGGGCCAGGAGGAGCAGCGGGAGAACGGGGCGCCAAGGGTCGCGAGGGCAGAGGAGCGGGAGGCAACGAGGCGGCAACCGGGGGAGCAAAAGGGGCTGCGGGAGGCGGAGCGGGCTCGTTGACCGGCAGCAAATGCTGGCGGGACCGGCGGTAGATTGTGCCCTCGTAGTCAACCAGGTAAGAGCGCGGAGAGTCGGCAAAGCCGATGACAACAGCCAAGCGGTGGTGTCCGGAGGGGGACTGCATCCGGACGACCTGGCCCTCGAAGAGGGGCTGAAGGGGACGGCATGACTTGTCGTGGGAGCGCTTCTGGACGACCTGTTTCTGGGTAATACGCTTCTGGACAGCAGCAGGGCTGCGTACTGCGGGCTGTAGCGACCGCTGGGAGACAGGGATCGGAGGGCGAGTGGTGCGGGACATGAGCCGTTGAGCGGGTGAGCCCATGGCAGGGTCGCGACTAATATTTCGGAGATTCAGTAGAGCGAGATAAAAATCCGAATGCGACAGTCTGCAATGTTCCAGCAGCTCCTTGGCACTGCGGACGGCGCGCTCAGCAAGGCCGTTGCTCTGCGGGTACTCCGGGCTGCTGGTGATGTGGCGAAAGTTGTAGGCGGCGGCGAATGCGCGGAACTCAGCACTCGTGAACTGGCCCCCGTTGTCAGACTGCACAGTCACAGGAATGCCAAAGGTTGCAAAGAGGGGTTGCAACGTCCCGATGACCGCAGCAGAAGTGAGGGAGTGCAGACGCTTAATCTCGCACCAGCTGGAGTAAGAGTCGACCAGGACCAGGAAATGTTTGCCACGCCACTCAAATATGTCCGTAGCGACCGCCATCCACGCCAGGGCGGGGGCAGGCTGTTGCAGGAGTGGCTGGCGTTGCTGGTGGGGAGAGAGGGTATTGCAGGTGGAGCAGGCAGAGACCCTCTCCCGGATGTCCTGTGCCATGCTGGGCCAATAAAATTGGCTCTGGGCCTGGGACAGGGTGGCATCGGCACCGGGATGGCCGTTGTGGGCAGTTTGGAAATAGTGGTCCCGCAGAGCGGCAGGCACCACAACCTTGTGGCCCTTCACCACCACGCCGCCCTGCAGCACAAGTTCGTCCCGGACTAGGAAGTAGGGCGCAGCACCAGCCGGCAAGGGTGAGCGACGGTCAGGCCAGCCGCGACGGATAACGTCTATAAGCTGTTGCAGGGCAGGATCCTTGGCAGTGTGGTGAATCAGGGACTGCATCTGCTGGGAAGGCATGAAGTTGACGTTTAGCACCATCAGGTCGGATGACTCGTACGGGTGGCGGGCTGTAGAAGCCAGCGGTGCGCGGGACAGCGTGTCAGCCACAAACATGTCCTTGCCCTTGCGGTACACGATTTGAAACGTGAAGCTTTGGAGTTGCAGCATCATACGCTGCAAACGGGAAGAGGCAACGTGGATCGGTTTGTTTAAGATCGTGACCAGCAGCTGGTGGTCGGTTTCGATAGTGAAGGTGTTACCTATAATGTAGTCCCTGAACTTCGAGCAGGCAAACACCACGTCAAGGAGCTCTTTCTCGATCTGAGCGTAGCGTTGCTCGGTTGGAGTCATGGTGCGGGAGGCGTAGGGGACAGGTAGCTGCAGGCGGTCGTGGATCTGCAGTCAGGCGGCACCGAGACCGAAACTTGATGCATCGCAGGTAATGACGATAGGGCGCTTTAAGTCGAAGAACTTCAGAGTGGGGGTGCGAACCAGCCGGGATTTCAAGTCATCGAAGGCTGCCTGATGCAGCGGGTACCAAACCCAGGCAGTGTCCATCTTGGTCAGTTCCCTCAGGGGCGCACTCAGCTCGCTGAGGTCGGGAATAAATTTCCCCAGATAGTTCATCATGCCCAAGAAGCGTTGCAGGCTTGGCACGTTGACCGGAGCTGGCATCTCTGAGACCGCAGCTGTCTTCTGTGGGTCTGGTTTCAGACCCTCAGCCGTAAAAACGTGGCCCACGTAGGTGACCTCCGGGACGCGGAAACGGCACTTCTTGGGGTTCAGTTTGAGGTTGATTTCCCAAGCCCGATCCAGGACCAGACGGAGGTGGAGGTCGTGCTCAGCGACGTCCCTCCCGTACACCAAGATGTCATCAACGATGATAGCACACGGCAGACCTGCAAATAGCTGTTCCATGGTGCGCTGGAAAACCTCGCTGGCAGAATTGATCCCGAAAGGCATGCGGAGGAAGCGGAACCTGCCGAAAGGTGTACCAAACGTGGTCAGTAAAGATGAACGTTCATCCAGCGGAATCTGCCAGAAAGAGTTCTTGGCATCGAGGACAGAGAATACAGTGGCCGGGCCAACCTTTGCAGCGACATCCTCCACCGTTCACATGGGGTAGTGCGGGCGCTTGATGGCAAGGTTTAGGTCCTTGGGGTTGATACAGATCCGAATCTCACTCTTGTCCTTCTTAGCAGCAACGACCATGGTGGAGACCCACCGGGTGGCATCGCTCACTTCCTTGATGATGCCCATGGCCACCATCTGGCGTAGAGTGGACTCCACCTTGTCCTTCATAGCAAAGGAGACGCGGTGAGGGCGGACTACCGGATGGACCTCCGGGTCCACCTCGATTTCGTACTTGCAGGGTAGTTTGCCCAATACTTCGTCAAAACGGTCGGGGTACTCGCACATGGGATCCATGGGGGTCTGCACCGGGTGGATGTCGTGGTGGAAGGACACCAAACCGAGGTCCTGGCACGCACGGGCGCCCAACAGAGTAACATTCTCAGATTCCAGCAGGAGGAAAGAGAGGGGCCGAGAGGCCTTCAGAACTGAGCAGATAAGGGTGGCCTTGCCGACTGGGAATAGCATGCTCCCCCCATATGCACGGAGGCGGGAGTGATCAGCGGTAATGTTCTCACCAGCTCTTATCTGTTGAAAAAGACTTAACGACGTAATATTCGTAAACGCCCCCGTATCTACCTTAGCAGAGAAGGTCATCCCATTCACAGTAACTCGAACTGATGGATCAGCTATCAAAGCACGTGCACCCAGGACTGAAAAAACAAGCGATTCATCATGGGAGGAGCTGTTATCAGAATCAGGGAGTTCGACTGGAAGGTATTCGGAGTCATAAACACTGTCAGTAGCAGTCAGGTTGTGTAGACTCTTTCTCGGAGCAGGGACAGGCTGGCCCCTGGAACGGCACGCTGCGGAGAAGTGATTAAGCTTCTTACACAAATTACAAGTCTTACCCAGAGCAGGGCAAACATCAAATTGATGATTGACAAAGTTGCAGTTTGGGCATCGGCGAGGGTTGACCCTTGCAGGCGCAGGAGTGCTACGCTGGCGTGGCGGGCCATCGCGCCGCGGGCGTCCAGCAGCACCGGCATAGTTAATGTCCTCAGCTTCAGGGGGAGATACTTCTGACACCATGTAAAGACTGTCCAAACACATGGTGTCTTCACTCTAGTTTATTGCATACATTGTATTCGTATACACACATATTGCCCTAGCTGTTCGTGGTCCGTTACCGGAGCTAGAGAGCGAGCTAGGGGTGGGAAGGTTACATTTATACTGAAGCTAATGGGGAGTGGTTAGTAGTAGTGAGGTCACCATGTTAAAGGAACATCCACGGCTCTACACACGCCGGCGAGCAGCTGCTCCCACTGTGACATGAGAGCATGGGGGCTGCGGGAGCACCAGCGGATACTCACCAGAGAGAGAACATTTGTGTGCGCTGAGTGTGGCAAGGGTTTCACCCACATGTCCAGCCTGTGGCAGCACCAGCGTACCCCCAGCGGGCAAAGCTCTTGCCGCAGGTGGAGCAGCAATAGGGCTTCTCGCTCGTGTGCACCCGCCGGTGTCTCTTCAGGTGATTCGCCGTCTTGAAGCTCTTGCCAGAGTCGGAGCAGGTGAAGGGCCTTTCGACGGAGTGCACGCGGTTATGCCGCTGCAGGTTACTCCAGGACTTTGTCATAGATTGATAGAGTGATACAGCATTGGAAAGAGGCCCTCCAGCCCAACTCGTACCTGCACTCCTAGATCCCTCGGCTCCACACATTCCCCCAGTGCCCCGCCATTCAGTGAAGACCCTGCCCTGGTTTGACTTCCTAAACTGCAACAACCTCCCCACCCCCAAACAATGTGACCTCCTCCCTGTGGCTCCCTGACCCTTACCCCTGCTGCCGCCTCCTGCTCCTTACCCTTTGCTCCCTCCCTGTTTGTCTGTCTCTCTCTCTCTCTCTCTCTCTCTCTCTCTCTCTGTCTCTCCCTCTCTATCCCTCAGTCTCTCACTCTCTCTCTATCTCTCTTGATCTGTCTCTGTCTCTCTGTCTGTCTCTCTCTCGGTCTGTCTCTCTCTGTCCCTCTCTCTATGTCACTATCTCTCCCTCACTTTATCCCTCCCCACTCTCTCTCCGTTTTTTCTCTCACTTTCTCTCTGTCTGTGTGTGTCTCTCTCTCCCTCTTTCTGTCGCTCTCTCTGTCTCTCTCTGTCTCTCTCTCTATCCCTCTCTCTCTCACTATTTGGCTCTCTCTGTCTCAATCCCTCTGTCTCTCTCCCTCTCTCTCTCTTTCTCTGCCTGTGTCTCTCTGTCTGTCTGTCTCTCTCTCTCTGTCTCTCTCTGTCTCTCTCTCTGTATTTCTTTCTGTCCCTCTCTCTCTGCCCCCCTCTCCATCTCTGTCTCTCTCTCTCCATCTCTGTCTCTCTCGATCTATCAATGTAACTCTCTCTGTGTCTCTCTCTGCATCTGTGTGTGTCTCTCTCTCTCTGTCCCTCTCTCTATGTCTATCTATCTCTCTTTACCCCTCCCCATTCTCTCTCCCTCTCTCTCTCTCTGCCTCTCTATCTCTCGGTCTCTCTCTGTTTCTCTCTCTCCCTCTCCCAGTCTGTCTCACTCTCTCTGTTTGTCTCTCTGGCTCTCGGTCTCTCTGTGTCTTCATCTCTCTCTGTCTGTTGGTCTGTCTCTCTTTCTCTCTCTGTCCCTCTCTCTCTCTCTGTCTTTCTCTCTCTCTATCTGTCTCTCTCACTCCCTGTGACTCTCTCTCTGACTGTCTCTCCCCCTCTCTCACTCTTTCTCTCTCTCTCTCTCTCTCTTTCTCTGTCTCTCTCTCCCTGTCTCTCTCTCCCTCTGGGTCTCTCTATCTCGCTCTCTCTCTCACTCTCTCATTCTCTCTCTGTCTGATTGTTTGTCTGCCTCTCTCTCTCGATCTATCTATGTCACTCTATGTCTCTCTTTGTCCCTCTCCCTGTCCCTGTCTGTCTCTATGTCTCTCTTTGTCCCTCTCCCTGTCCCTGTCTGTCTCTATGTCTCTCTTTGTCCCTCTCCCTGTCCCTGTCTGTCTCTATGTCTCTCTTTGTCCCTCTCCCTGTCCCTGTCTGTCTCTATGTCTCTCTTTGTCCCTCTCCCTGTCCCTGTCTGTCTCTATGTCTCTCTTTGTCCCTCTCCCTGTCCCTGTCTGTCTCTATGTCTCTCTTTGTCCCTCTCCCTGTCCCTGTCTGTCTCTATGTCTCTCTTTGTCCCTCTCCCTGTCCCTGTCTGTCTCTATGTCTCTCTTTGTCCCTCTCCCTGTCCCTGTCTGTCTCTATGTCTCTCTTTGTCCCTCTCCCTGTCCCTGTCTGTCTCTATGTCTCTCTTTGTCCCTCTCCCTGTCCCTGTCTGTCTCTATGTCTCTCTTTGTCCCTCTCCCTGTCCCTGTCTGTCTCTATGTCTCTCTTTGTCCCTCTCCCTGTCCCTGTCTGTCTCTATGTCTCTTTGTCCCTCTCCCTGTCCCTGTCTGTCTCTATGTCTCTCTTTGTCCCTCTCCCTGTCCCTGTCTGTCTCTATGTCTCTCTTTGTCCCTCTCCCTGTCCCTGTCTGTCTCTATGTCTCTCTTTGTCCCTCTCCCTGTCCCTGTCTGTCTCTATGTCTCTCTTTGTCCCTCTCCCTGTCCCTGTCTGTCTCTATGTCTCTCTTTGTCCCTCTCCCTGTCCCTGTCTGTCTCTATGTCTCTCTTTGTCCCTCTCCCTGTCCCTGTCTGTCTCTATGTCTCTCTTTGTCCCTCTCCCTGTCCCTGTCTGTCTCTATGTCTCTTTGTCCCTCTCCCTGTCCCTGTCTGTCTCTATGTCTCTCTTTGTCCCTCTCCCTGTCCCTGTCTGTCTCCCTGTCCCTGTCTGTCTCTATGTCTCTCTATGTCTCTCTATGTCTCTCTTTGTCTCTCTCTCTCTCTCTCTCTCTTTGTCTCTCTCTCTCTCTCTCTCTCTCTCTCTTTGTCTCTCTCTCTCTCTGTCTTTCTTAATTGAATTTTCAATTAAAAAAACTTTCTCTCTTTCTCTCTATCTCCCATGTCTTTCTCTCTCTCTGTCTGTCTCTTTCACTCTGTGTCTCACTCTCTCTCTGTCTCACTCTCTCTCTGTCTGTCTCTGTCACCCTGTCACCAAACTGTCACATCAGTGGGGACTGACTGTCTCCAGTGAGTGTCGGACATTTATTCCTCTTTCGGCTGAGTGCTGGGACGGCTGTGTTGTGCGGCCCGCCCCGATGCTGCAGCAGTTTGCTGGGAGTCGGGCTCGTACCCCAGTCCTTACCTTGGTCTTTAGCATCGACTTCCCTCATCAGACAAACGTTCCTGTGGAGATGGAGAGGCAGAGACTGGATTGAATGCAGATAAATGGACAGACAGACAGATGTCCATCCACATAGTTGAATCGTGCAGCTGCTCCCCGTTGGCTGGTGTCAGCATCTTGCAAGCTCCATGTGTGATGTGTTGGGGCCGAAGGGGTGGCAGGGAAGCAGCGGTGGGCAGCAGAGCAGGCGGACTTTCCGGGGCCTCACTCGCTCACTCACTCAGGGGAGTGAAGACCAGGCCCAGGCCCAGACCGCTGGGGAGTTTGGGAGCCGGGTCTGTTCTCAGTAAAGATCCTCCAGCATCTTACAAAGAGCCGCTGCAGGATCTGTGGTGTCTTTGCTCCGCTATGGCGGACAAAGATGGCGGAGACGGAAGCCGGTTACGGGAATGGTGCCGAAGATTTACCCGTCAATCTGCCCGTGACCGTCGGTCCAGTGACTCTGGCTCAAAGATGGAGGATCCGGGCGGGGCGGGGCCAACCGGCCGGGCCTCAGCGAGAGAGAGAGGGGTTGGCGGTTCGAGCCTCAATCCACACTCCCCCCCCCCTCAACCCCACCCTGGCACCCCCCCCTCACCTCCTCTCACCCCCTCACACACACCCCCCCTCCCCCTCTCTCACACACTCACTCACACACACCCACCCACGACCACTCACTCACCCACCCACTCGCTCACACATGCCCACTCACACACACCAACTCACACATGCCCACTCACACACACACTCACCCACACGCCCACTCACACACACCCAGTCACGCACACTCACTCACACACACACTCACACACCCACTCACACACGCCCACTCACACACACCCACGACCTCACCCGCACATACCCACACACACACTCACTCACCCCCATACCCACACACCCTCTCACTCACACCCTCACCCACACACCCACAATCACCCACTCACACCTACCCACTCACACACACCCACTCATCCACACACACACCCACTGACCCACACTCACGCACCTGCTCACACACACTCACTCACCCACACTTACACACACACACTCACACAGACACCCACAAACTAGGCCTGGATCACTGAAACAGCCGCAGCTGCCGACTTTCACCGCCACCCCGGGCGGGGCCACTGCGGCAGCTGTCGTTGACCTTCACTCTCTCTGCTGCCCGTATCTCTACTCCAGCCCCCCCACGGGCATCGACCAGCGACTCCGTCGACCCTCCCTCGCCTCTCCACCGGCCACCAGATGGCCAGAGCCGTCACCTCACCAGAGTTCCCGGCTCAGCACCAGGCCCACAACCTCCACCATACAGACAGCACGTGGTTGACTAATCTTCTGGAATTTTTTGAAGGTGTAACTTGGAAGATGGACATGGGAGAGCCAGTGGATGTAGTGTACCTGGACTTTCAGAAAGCATTTGGTAATGTCCCACGTAGGAGATTAGTGGGCAAAATTAGGGCACTTGGCATTGGGGGTAGAGTGCTGACATGGATAGAAAATTGGATGGCAGACAGGAAACAAAGAGTAGGGATTAATGGGTCCCTTTCAGAATGGCAGGCAGTGACTAGTGGGGTGCCGCAAGGCTCGGTGCTGGGACCGCAGCTATTTACCATACACATCAATTAATAGATTTAAAAGTAACATTAGCAAATTTGCAGATGAGACAAAGCTGGGTGGCAGTGTGAACTGTGAGGAGGATGCTATGAGAGTGCAGGATGACTTGGACAGGTTGGGGGAGTGGGCAGATGCAGTTTAATGTGGATAAATGTGTGGTTATCCACTTTGGTAGAAGAAACAGGAAGGCAGATTATTATCTAAATGGTGTCAAGTTGGGAAATGCAAAGGTACAACGGGATCTGGGGGTCCTTGTTCATCAGTGACTGAAAGTAAGCATGCAGGTACATCAGGCAGTGAAGAAAGCGAATCGCATGTTGTGCAGTTGAGTTTAGGAGCAAAGAGGTCCTTCTGCAGTTGTATCGGGCCCTAGTGAGACCACAACTGGAGTATTGTGTACAGTTTTGGTCTCCAAATTTGAGGAAGGACATTCTTGCTATTGAGGGAGCGCAGCGTAGGTTGCCGGAATGGCGGAAGTCATATGCTGAGAGAATGGAGCGGCTGTGCTTGTACACTCTGGGGTGTAGAAGGATGAGAGGGTATTTTATTGAAATATAGGATTATTAAGGATTTGGACACGCTAGAGGCAGGAAACATGTTCCCGGTGTTGGGGGAGCCCAGAACCAGGGGGTCACAGTTTAAGAATAAGGGATAAGTCATTTAGAACGGAGACGAGGAAACACTTTTTCTCACAGATTGGTGAGTCTGTGGAATTCTCTGCCTCAGAGGGCGGTGGAGGCCGGTTCTCTGGATGCTTTCAAGAGAGAGCCAGATAGGGCTCTTATCGCGGAGTCAGGGGATATGGGGAGAAGGCAGGAACGGTGTACTGATTGGGGGTGATCAGCTATGATCACATTGAATGGCGGTGCTGGCTCAAAGGGCCGAATAGAAACATAGAAAATAGGTGCAGGACTAGGCCATTCGGCCCTTCGAGCCTGCACCACCATTCAATATGATCATGGCTGATCATCCAACTCAGTATCCTGTACCTGCCTTCTCTCCATACCCCCTGATCACTTTAGCCACAAGGGCCACATCTAACTCCCTCTTAAATATAGCTAATGAACTGGCCTCAACTACTTTCTGTGGCAGAGAATTCCACAGATTCAGTGACATTTTTTTTCTCATCTCGGTCCTAAAAGACTTCCCCCTTATCCTTAAACTGTGACCCCTTGTTCTGGACTTCCCCAACATTGGGAACAATCTTCTTGCATCTAGCCTGTCCAACCCCTTAAGAATTTTGTAAGTTTCTATAAGATCCCCCCTCAATATTCTACATTCCAGCGAGTACAAGCCGAGTCTATCCAGTCTTTAATAATAATAATAATAATGTATTATACTTATGGGCGCCTTTCAAAGACTCTCAAGGACGCCTTACAAATTTTACAGTGGAAACATGTAAGCAGAAAAAAAAAAAAAAGTAAAAACATCACAAGTACACAAATAAAAAACAGAATTTTAGTCCGAACACAAAAATCAAAAACACAGTATGGAAGAGAGAGCAGCGTCCACTCCCCCTTCCCGCAGCCATCTTGGACATAAAGTAAAACATTCAATTAACATTTACACACAAAAATCATCCCCCACAATGATTACCACTGTGGGGGAAGGCACAAAGTCCAGTCTCCAACCCCAGTTCTCCCAAAGACGGCATATTGAGGCCTCCACAGTTGCCTCTACGGAGGCCCGATGTTCCTGGCCGTTCTCGCCGGGTGCAGTTGTCCCGGTGTCAGGAGAGTCCTCGCAGCGGCTGGAACAGCTGATCTCCTATTGGAGTCTGTGGCACCTGAAGCCAACAAGGCCGCGCCGATTTGGAGCCCAGAGGCTCCCGATGTTGGAGTCAGCGCCGCAAGTCGGCGCTAGTCGCTCCGCAAGTCCAGCAGTCTTTCTTCATGTGAAAGTCCTGCCATCCCAGGAATCAGTCTGGCGAACTTTCTCTACTCCCTCTATGGCAAGAACGTCTTTCCTCAGATTAGGAGACCAAAACTGTACGTAATACTCCAGGTGTGGTCTCAGTAGTACCTCTGCAGTAGTACCTCCCTGCTCCTATACACAAATCCTTTTGCTATGAGTGCAAACATACCATTTGGTTTCTTCACTGCCTGCTGTACCTGCATGCCTACTTTCAATGACTGGTGTGCCACGACACCCAGGTCTCGTTGCATCTCCCCTTTTCCTAATCGGCCACCATTCAGATAAGTCTACTTTCCTGTTCTTGCCACCAAAGTGGATAACCTCACATTTATCCACATTATACTGCATCTGCCATGCATTTGCCCACTCACCCAAACTATCCGTCATCTTACAGCCTCCTAGCATCCTCCTCACAGCTAACACGGCCCCCCCAGGTTCGTGTCAACCGCAAACGTGGAGATGTTGCATTCAATTCCTTCGTCCAAATCATTAATATATATTGTAAATATATATTATGGCCTACTCCTGCACCTGTTGTCTATTGTCTGACTGCTGGGAACTAGTGCCCCCTCCTCCTACAGGGAAGATCCATCAATAGTGATGGGTCTTCCCCTTCCCCCTCTTTTAATCATGTTACCCCGACCACACACCCACCAGTTAAAATTCCCTGCTTTATTATAGATCACAATTTCTACGAAGTACGATATATTAAACTATGTCGGCTCACAAATTGTGAATGCTAGTCTTCACAAAACATATGCAAACATTTCTGAGATTTCAGGAAATTCCCGGCCCCCTTCCTTTGGTTCCCGGGCCTGGGTACGATGTACCACCTGCAGAACCCTCTCATAGACCCTGGGTTTGAGGTAGAGAGAGGATGGAACAGAGCTGGGAGGGAGAGAGGGAGGGGGAGAGAGGGGGAGCGGGGAGGGAGTGTGTGGGAGAGAGGAAGAGGGAGGAGGAGAGAGGGAGGGGAGAGAGGAACGGAGGAGGGAGGAGAGAGGAGGAGGTTGGGGAGAGAGAGGGAGTGAGATGAGTGAAGGGGTGGGGGAGGAGGAGAGAGAGGGAGGGGGTGGGGGAGAGGAGAGAGGGGGTGGGGGGAGGAGAGAGGGGTGGGGAGGAGGAGAGAGGGAGGGCGGAGTGAGGAGGAGAGAAGGTTAAGGGGCAAGGGAGAGAATGAGAGAACGGGAAGGGGGGGATGAGAGGGATTGAGGTAACAGTGAGGGAGATTTGAGACAGAGAGAGGAGGGGACGGAACTGGGAGGGGGAGGAAGAGAGAGAGGAGGGGGTTGGGGAGGGAGGGGAAGGAAGAGGGAGGAGGGGAGAGGGAGGGAGGGGAGAGAGGGGCAGTGAAGGACACGGGACGATACAGAGAGAATGGTTTCTGAAGAAGGGTTTCGGCCCGAAACGTTACCTATTTCCTTCGCTCCATAGATGCTGCTGCACCCGCTGAGTTTCTCCAGCATTTTTGTGTACCTTCGATTTTCCAGCATCTGCAGTTCCTTCTTTAACACGATACAGAGAGACATCACTCCGTGATGGGAGCCAGCGGTCCTCCAGGCAGGCGAGCGGATCACACATGGTCCTCCAGGCGGGGTGAGCCGAGCGAGGCTGGACCTGAGCGAGAGGGAGAGGGAGAGCGAGGGGGCGGGCTTGGAGCGAGGGGGCGGGGTTGCAGCGAGGGGGCAGGGTTGACGCGATGGCGCGGGGTTGGAGCGATGGGGCGGGCTTGGAGCGAGGGGGCGGGGTTGGAGCGAGGGGGCAGAGTTGGAGCGAGGGGGCGGGGTTGGAGCGAGGGGGCGGGGTTGCAGCGAGGGGGCGGGGTTGTAGCGAGGGGGCGGGGTTGTAGCGAGGGGGCGGGGTTGCAGCGAGGGGGCGGGGTTGTAGCGAGGGGGCGGGGTTGGAGCGAGGGGGCGGGGTTGCAGCGAGGGGGCGGGGTTGGCGAGCGGGAGACGTGGGGCGTGAAGGGACCGCCAGCGCGGAAACCTGGTCTGGGACAAGATGGAGATGAAGCCGCAGATGAAGCCGCACTGACCCGGACACCGGGTGAGAGAGACACAGAGAGAGAGGGAGTATGTGGAGGGAGGGATCACAGATGGTCCTCCAGGCGGGGGTGGGCGGGGTGAGCCGAGCGAGCCGAGCGAGGCTGGGCCTGAGCGAGAGACAGACAGAGAGAGACAGAGAGAGAGAGAGAGAGAGAGAGAGAGAGAGAGAGAGAGAGAGAGGGGGGACGAGCCCGCAAAGATGAAGCCGCACCCGCACTGACCCGCCCCGACCTAGAGAGAGAGAGAGAGAGAGAGAGAGAGAGAGAGAGAGAGAGATGTAGAGTGGAGAGGGGTGAGAGGCTGGGAGTGGAAAGGGGGTGAAGCGAGCAGCGGGGGAAACAGGGAGCAAAGAGAGGCGGGAGGATTCAAGGGGGAGTGGGTTTGGTGCCGAGGGGGATGAATGGGGGGGCAGGGAACTGTGGGGGAGAGAGTGGGGTCAAGTGAGCCCAGGAAGGGGGTAGGGAGCCAGGTGGGTGTGGGATCACATTGTTTGGGGGTGGGGAGGAGGGGGGAGGGAGCAAAGGGGTGTAAGGAGCAGGAGGCGGTGGCAGGGGTAAGGGGCCGGGAGCCACAGGGAGGAGGTCACATTGTTTGGTGGGGGGAGGGTGTTGCAGCTTAGGAACCAGGGCAGGGTCTTCACTGTGAATGGCGGGGCGCTGGGGGAATGTGTGGAGCCGAGGGATCGAGGAGTGCAAGTACGAGTTGGGCCGAAGGGCCTCTTTCCAAAGCTGTATCTCCCTATGAATCTATGACAAAGTGCTGGAGTAACTCAGCAGGTCAGGCAGCATCTGTGGAGAAGATAGACACAAAGTGCTGGAGTAATTCAGCAGGTCAGGCAGCATCTGTGGAGAACATAGACACAAAGTGCTGGAGTATCTCAGTGGGTCAGGCAGCATCTGTGGAGAGAAGGAATGGGTGACAGTTTGCGTCGAGACCCTTCTTTGGTTTAGTTTAGTTTAGAGATGCAGCGTGGAAACAGGTCTTTCGGCCTGCGGAGTCCGCGCCGACCAGCGATCACCCCGTACACTAGCACTATCCTATCACTTTAGGGACAATTTAACAATTTTGCGGAGGCCGATTATTCTACAACCCTGAACGTCTTTGAAATGTTGGAGGAAACCGCAGCACCCGGAGTGAAAACCCACGCAGGTCAAGGGGAGAACGTACAAACTACACACAGACAGCACCCGTAGGCAGGATCGAAGCTGGGTCTCTGGTGGTGAGGCAGCAGCTGTACCGCTGCGCCACTGTGCCACGCTGAATTATATAACGGTTTCCTCTGCCATAAACGCACCCAATATGTGCTAGTAATGTCCTGTTGTTGACCCTCTGTGTTCCCCTCCTGCAGGGTTTAGGAGCCGTTGCTGTGGACGGAGAGACGGGGACGTGAGCGGCCATTGAGGGCGGCCAGGGTGCTGGTGAGCCCCCCCACCCTTCTGCTCGGTGTGCAGGCTGAGCTTCGAGTGACTGAGCTTCGATGGAGGACCCCATGACGGGGCACAACAAGGGGAAGCGTTATGAGTGCGACGTGTGTGCCAAGGCCTGGCAGAGCCCGAGCGAGCTGGAGACCCACCGGCGGGTGCACACAGGCGAACTCCCCTTCGACTGCTCGGAATGCGGCAAAAGCTTCACCCGCTATGACCACCTGCAGCGGCACAACCGCGTGCACTCCGGCGAGAGGCCCTTCACCTGCTCCGACTGCGGCAAGAGCTTCAAGACGGTGAATCACCTGAAGAGACACCGGCGGGTGCACACGAGCGAGAAGCCCTATTGCTGCTCCACCTGCGGCAAGAACTTTGCCCAGTTGTCGGGGCTGCAGGTGCACCGGCGGGTGCACAGCAGTGAGCGACCCTTCACCTGCTCCGACTGCGGCAAAGGCTTCAAGTCATCGCCGGACCTGATGGTGCACAGGCGCCTGCACACCGGGGAGCGGCCCTACACCTGCAGCGACTGCGGCAAGGGCTTCACTCGCTCCACCACGCTGCTGTCCCACCAGCGCACCCACACCGGGGAGCGGCCCTACACCTGCACCCAGTGCAGCAAGGGCTTCTCCCGCTCCAGCAGCCTGCTGGACCACCAGCGCACTCACACCGGCGAGCGTCCCTACACCTGCAGCTACTGCGGCAAGGGCTTCACCCAGTCCAGTAGCCTGCTGTCCCACCAGCGCACCCACACCGGCGAGCGCCCCTACACCTGCGCCCAGTGCGGCAAGGGCTTCACCCTCTCCGGTACCCTGCTGGTGCACCAGCGCACGCACACCGGCGAGCGTCCCTACACCTGCACCCAGTGCGGCAAGGGCTTCATCTGCTCCAGCAAGCTGCTGTCCCACCAGCGGGTGCACACCGTCGAGCACCCCTACACCTGCACCCAGTGCGGCAAGGGCTTCACCTGCTCCAGCAAGCTGCGATCCCACCAGCGCACACACACCGGCGAGCACCCCTACACCTGCAGCTACTGTGGCAAGGGCTTCATCTGCTCCAGCACCCTGCTGGAGCATCAGCGCACCCACACCGGGGAGCGCCCCTTCACCTGCACCCAGTGCGGCAAGCGCTTCACCCGCTCCAGTCACCTGCTGGAGCACCAGCGCACCCACACCGGCCAGCGCCCCTACACCTGCACCCAGTGCGGCAAGAGCTTCACCCGCTCCGGCACCCTGCTGGAGCACCAGCGCACCCACACCGGCGAGCGCCCCTTTACCTGCACCCTGTGTGGCAAGGCCTTCACTCGCTCCTCCAAACTGCTGTCCCACCAGCGGGTGCACACCGACGACCATCCCATCCCCAGCCCGGTGTGTGGAGAGCGCTTTACAGTGGCTTCCCATGCCCTGTCTCACCAGCACGTGCACACCAGTGGCCAGCCCTACGACTGCCCGTACTGCGGTGAGGAGTTTGACAGCTTGTGGGGGTTGCGGCAGCACCGGCGGGCCCACGCCGGTGAGCAGCAGCTCCCACTGTGACAACAGAGCACAGGGGCTGCGTGAGCACCAGCGGATACACACCACAGGGAGACCCTTTGTGTGCGCTGAGTGTGGCAAGGGTTTCACCCGCCTTGACCACCTGCTGGAGCACCGGCGAGTCCACACCGGCCAGCGCCCCTTCACCTGCCTGCTCTGCAGCAAGGCATTTGCCTGCTCCTCCAGCCTGCTGGCACACCGCCACGTGGATAGATAGCCGCTGTTTATGTAGACACAAAATGCTGGAAGGAATGGGTTACGTTTCAGGGTCGAGACCCATCTTCAGTGTCGACCCGAAATGTCACCCATTCCTTGTCTCCAGAGATGCTGCCTGTCCCGCTGATTTACTCCAGCATTCTGAAATGTCACCTATCCATGTTCTGCAGAGATACTGCCTGACCAGCTGAGTTACTCCAGCACTCTGTGAATGTCACCTATCCATGTTCTGCAGAGATGCTGCCTGACCCGCTGAGTTACTCCAGCACTTTGTGTTAGTCATAGAATGATACAGTGTGGAAACAGGCCCTTCGGCCCAACTTGCCCACACCGACCAACATGTCCCAGCTACACTAGTCCCTCCTGCCGGTGTTTGGTCCATATCCCTCCAAACTTGTCCTATCCATGTAACTGTCTAACTGTTTCTTGGGATAGTCCCAGCCTCAACTACCTCCTCTGACAGTTTGTTCCATACTCCCACCACCCACTGTGTGAAAAAGTTACCCCTCAGTTTCCTTTTAAATCTTTTCCCCTTCACCTTGAACCCATGTCCTCTGGTCCTCGATTCCCCCACTCTGGGCAAGAGATTCTGTGCATCTAACTAAATTGTGTTCTATGCAAGATTCCAGCATCTGCAGTTTCTTGTGTCTCCCTCATCTATATCCACCTATCACTTCTGAAGAAGGGTCTCAACCTGAAATGTCACCCATTCTTTCTCTCTAGAGATGCTGCCTGTCCCGCTGAGTTACTCCAGCATTTTGTGTCCACCCATCACTTGCCAGGCTTTGTCCAGCCCCAATCTCTCTTTCCCAGCTTCCTCCCCCCACCCTCTCCATTCAGTCTGAAGTAGGGTCCTGACTCAAAATGTCGTCTGCCCATTCCCTCTAAAGCGGTGGAGCAACTCAGTGGGTCAGGCCGCATCTGTGGACGGAAGGGAATCTAAGGCGACCACTCCCACCTCTCCTTTCCAACTTTCTCCACCCCCCCACACCAAGCAGTCTGAAGAAGGGTCCTGACCTAGAATGTTGCCTGTCCATGCTCTCCAGACATGCACGTTACTCCAGGAGATTGTGTCTCTCTTTGTAAACTAGCATCTGCTGTTCCTTCTTTAAGTATGTGAAGAGGAAAACACTAGTTAAGACCAAAGTTGGACTCTTGAAGACCGAAAAAGGTGAAATATATTATGGGGAATAAGGAAATGGCAGATGTGTTGAACAGGTACTTTGGATCCATCTTCACTAAGGAGGACACAAACAATCTTCCTGATGTACTAGTAGCCAGAGGATCTGGGGTGATGGAGGAACTGAAGGAAATTCACATTAGGCAGGAAATGGTGTTGGGCAGACTGATGGGACTGAAGGCTGATAAATCCCCAGGGCCAGATGGTCTGCATCCCAGGGTACTTAAGGAAGCGGCTCTAGAAATCGTGGACGCATTGGTGATCATTTTCAAAAGTTCCATAGATTCAGGATCAGTTGCTGTGGATTGGAGGGTAGCTAATGTTATCGCACCTTTTAAGAAAGGCGGGAGGGAGAAAACAGGGAATTATATACCAGTTAGCGTGAGATCGATGGTGGGGAAGGTGCTGGAGTCAATTATAAAAGATGAAATAGCCGCATATTTGGATAGCAGTAACAGGGTCGGTCCGAGTCAGCATGGATTTACGAAGGGGAAATCATGCTTGACTAATCTTCTGGAATTTTTTGAGGATGTAACTAGGAAAATGGACAAGGGAGAGCCAGTGGATGTAGTGTACCAGGACTTTCAGAAAGCATTTGATAAGGTTCCACATGGGAGATTTGTGGGCAAATTTACGGCCTATGGTATTGGGGGTAGAGTGCTGACATGGATAGAAAATTGGATGGCAGACAGGAAACAAAGAGTAGGGATTAATGGGTCCCTTTCAGAATGGCAGGCAGTTACTAGTGGGGTGCCGCAAGGCTCGGTGCTGGGACCGCAGCTATTAACCATACACATCAATTAATAGATTTAAAAGTAACATTAGCAAATTTGCAGATGAGACAAAGCTGGGTGGCAGTGTGAACTGTGAGGAGGATGCTATGAGAGTGCAGGATGACTTGGACAGGTTGGGGGAGTGGGCAGGTGCAGTTTAATGTGGATAAATGTGTGGTTATCCACTTTGGTAGAAGAAACAGGAAGGCAGATTATTATCTAAATGGTGTCAAGTTGGGAAATGCAAAGGTACAACAGGATCTGGGGGTCCTTGTTCATCAGTGACTGAAAGTAAGCATGCAGGTACAGCAGGCAGTGAAGAAAGCGAATCGCATGTTGGCCTTCATAACAAGAGCAGTTGAGTTTAGGAGCAAAGAGGTCCTTCTGCAGTTGTATTGGGCCCTAGTGAGACCACAACTGGAGTATTGTGTACAGTTGTGGTCTCCAAATTTGAGGAAGGACATTCGTGCTATTGAGGGAGCGCAGCGTAGGTTCCCGGAATGGCGGAAGTCATATTCTGAGAGAATGGAGCGTCTGTGCTTGTACACTCTGGGGTTTAGAAGGATGAGAGGGCATTTTATTGAAATATAGGCTTATTAAGGATTTGGACACGCTAGAGGCAGGAAACATGTTCCCGATGTTGGGGGAGTCCAGAACCAGGGGTCACACACAGTTTAAGAATAAAGGGTAAGCCATTTAAAATAGAGATGAGGAAACACTTTTTCACACAGTGAGTTGTGAGTCTGTGGAATTCTCTGCCTCACAGGGCGGTGGAGGTCGGTTCTCTGGATACTTTCAAGCGAGAGCTAGATAGGAGTCTTAATGTGAGCGGAGTCAGGGGATATGGGGAGAAGGCAGGAACGGGATACTGATTGTGGATGATCAGCCATGATCACATTGAATGGTGGTGCTGGTTCGAAGGGCCGAATGGCTTATTCCTGCACCTATTGTCTCTTGTCTAATGTCTATTGTATCAGGACTTGGCGTACATTTCACCCTACACGTGCGCTCGATCCTCCAAGGCCTGCTGGATCTCCCAGTTGCCAACCATTTTAACTCCCCTTCACACTCCCACACTGATGTTTCTGTCCTGGGCCTCCTCCATTGCCAGAGTGAGGTGACACGCAAACTGGAGGAACAGCACCTCATAGCTTACAGCCCAATGGCATGAACATTGAATTCTCCAAATTAAGGAGACTCCCCCCTCCTAATCAAGTCCTGGAGTCTGTACCAACCCCATCTCTTTTTTCCAGCTTTCTCCCCCGACCCCATCAGTCCAAAGAAGGGTCCAGACCTGACATGTCGCCTGTCCATTCCCCTCCATAGTGCCGGTAGAACTCAGCAGGTCAGCCATACGTGGTGGGAAACGGATGGAGAAGTGTTCCTATTACAAACTCTCCTTGGCCCTGTCGAGAATGTGGTGTCCATTCTTGGGATGGTATACAAGGTCCGAGCTGATCAGTCATTGACAGCCCCCCTTCCCTTCCCTCGTGGGCCATCTCTTTGTCATTCCTCTTTCTTCTCGCTGGATGACAAGCAGAACAATCGGCTTAACAGTAGATGTATCTCCTTCCTTTTGGCCTTTCGTTTCTGCAGGTATTTACAGCGGAATCAAAACTACTTCTCTTAGGTCCTGATCTTCCTTTTGTTTTAGTAAAGGTAGAACCTTTGACAGTTGCGATTGGTTTAGGATCTTGAATACTCCCATAGCATAAATTTGACATGAACCATACTTCTTTTTCTATGAAGTTCCCCAGATCAGTAAGCATGACCTCTCGATTCTAATTTTTCTCTATCAGACTAGCTTTATCTTTTCTCTAAGTCTATAGGGCAGTTTTAGTGTGATCATTTTCATATTGCTAACAACATTCATTTCTTGCATGTGGTCTAAGAGGGTAGTCATTTCGTTCATACTTCTAAGAAATATCGCAAACTCCCACAATGCTTTCGCGTCTTCTAGCTGGATAGCTGTCCAAGCATAGGCCTTCTTCATGAGAATGTCTTTGGATCATGGAAGTTTAAAGGGACTTTTATGTAGTGTGTCGGCAGCGAGCGGCGAATGCGGAGGGTTCAACAGCCCCGACCACGGGTGAACAAAAGGGGAAGATGATTGAACTTTATGATCTTCCATCACAGTGGGAATGTGGATTCCGCTGTGGTGGATGTTTATGTCAGATTTTATTTTATGTGGCTGTGTGTCTTGATGCTTTTTACTCAGTATGGCTACTCAAATATCACTGTACCTTAATTGGTGCATGTGACAATAAATTCCAACTTGAAATTGATCAATTTTCGTCTATATATTTTTAAAAAAGGATAATGCTGACTGATCATGCACAATTGTGACAGTTTGATTTCAAAGACAGGTCAGGGGCATTCCCTGAGGGATTCGGGTGGTTGGAAGATGTTTCTTCTGTGTTTTTCCCTTCGGCTGTTGTCCGGGGAGGAAGGCGGCGGCACTCGGCTAGTTGGGGCTCGGATGCGCGGGTAGAAGGCTGAGCTCGTCTCCCCTGCCCCGACCCGCATCCGGTCCACCATGGAGGGGGAAGCGAGCAAACTCCACACGGACAGCGTCGTTGTTCGCCCTGCCCGGAGACGGGACCTTCGGCCCCTCTCGTCAGTGCTACCTCAGGCTTTCTGCAACACAAAAGATGGCGGACTGCAGAAGTGGGGCGCCGTTGTGTGTGGCTGCTCTGCTTGCAGCCCGTCCTTTCACCCTTTTTTATTTTCATTTTATTTATTTCCATTTGAAAACTACATAATTTATGATTTTTTTTTAACCTCATATTTTATCCAGTATGACACAGGACTGAACATTTTCCTGTTAAACATCTCCAAATGCTACCTCTTCCATTCCTTCCCCTTTGCTCATAGACTGGCAGCTAAGATTGTGGTGATGTCTGAAGCAAACTGGTCAAAGTGAACTACTAATTGGGCACTACTGACTAGATTGTTGAGTAACTGCGACTTGAAATCACTGGTGTGAACAAATTATACCATTTTGCAGGTGATTGAGAGGAGGCTGATTGTGTGGTAAGCAATCAGATTAGATTTGTCCTGCATTTTGTGATAATCCTGGACAATTTTCCACATTATCAATCAGACGACCCATTGTTGTGTAAGAAGGAACTGCAGATGCTGGTTTAAACCGAAGAAAGACACAAAAAGCTGGAGTAATTCAACTCCAGCATCCCTGGAGAGAAGGAATGGGTGATGTTTCGGATCGAGACCCTTCTTCAGACTGTTTAGGAATAAGGGAAACGAGAGATATAGACGGTGATGTGGAGAGATAAAGAACAATGAATAAAAGATATGCAGAAAAGTAACGATGATAAAGGAAACAGGCCATTGTAAGATGTTTGCAGAGTGAAAATGAGAAGCTAGTGTGTCGTGACTTGGGTGGGGGAGGGATCGAGAGAGGGAATGCTGGGGCTACCTGAAGTGAGAGAAATCAATATTCATATTACTGGGCTCTAAACTGCCCAAGCGAAATATAAAATTCTCTTTCTCCAATTTGCTTTTAGCCTCACTCTGACTATGGAGTAGACCTAGCGCGTCCTGAGGACTTCGGGTGCCGCGGTCTCCGGGGAGGGAACGGAGGGAGGGAGCCGAGGCCCCGCGTGGTGTATGTCTGTCAGTCCCCGGCCGCCGGGGCCGCCTGAGCTGAGGAGTGAAGCGAGCCCGAGCCCGGCGCCTGCGCCCTGCAGCGGCCGCGAGCCCGCCCCCGGGGATCTGCAGCGGCAGCGCGCGCGCTGCACGTCCTCGCCACCTTTCCTGCTTCACCTGAAATGGTTGGTGAACTGCTCGTGGTTACAATCCACCCGAGAGACGAGCAACGCGTCAGTCAAAGGGCAACTCTCTTTTAAATAGAAAGCTGAGGCTGATGGGCTGAAGGGTCACGCGGTCAGGGCCGGGGGTGGCCGTTAGATTGGCGGTTGGAATTGGAAGGGTTGGCGGTTGGAATTGGAAGGGTTGGCGGTTGGAATTGGAAGGGTTGGCGGTTGGAATTGGAAGGGTTGGCGGTTGGAATTGGAAGGTTTGCGGTTGGAATTGGAAGGGTTGGCGGTTGGAGTTTAACTGGGGTGTGTTGACGAGCGACGGCACAGTAGTAGTTAAATATTAACTTGATGCGGCCTGAGCGACGGGGCTGTGTCTGTTCATTATTAAACCGAGTGTTCACACAACGTGTGGACTGCCATATGCTGAGAGAATGGAGTAGCTGGGCTTGTTTTTATGTCAGGTCAAAGGGAAGATAAAGGGGCCAAAATGGAAACCTTAAATAATGCCCTTTGAAGATGATTTAGAAAATGATGAAGCTGGTGAAGCAATTCCACGCTTTGTGCAAGGTAAATAAAAATCATTTTGTTCTGATATATGCGTAAGGAAACAGCAATTTATTGGGAACTGAACATAATACTTCACATGAGGTAGTCACCAAAAAGAACAAATGGATTTGAATAATGTGCTCGGGGTAAATTAGATAATACCTTGCAATTGGTGAATAAAATTATAGTTTTATGTATTAATAAGTCTGGTCAACCCAGCTTTACCTCTTCCTCTCCCCAACCCCCTCTTAACAAATTTAACCTGGCGTCTGTTTGTATCTATTGAGTAATGTTGGGTGGTTCAAATTCATGCAGAGCATGAAGAACTCCTGTTGCTTTGTGTCTTTGGACCAAATAATAAGGGAGGGGGGAAATTCAGACAGGGTTTCGATTTCAAAATCCTATTTAATGATCGACTGGACTAAGTGGTTGGGTTTGTACACTCTGGAGTGGGTCCCAGTCACATGGGAGGGGGTGTGGGGGAAGGGGGGGTGTGGGGGAAAGGGTGTGAGTGGGGGGGGAGTGTGGGGAAGGGTGTGGGGAAAGTGGGGTGTGGGAAGGGTTGTGTGGGGAAAAGGCGGTGGGGGAGGGGGTTGGTCGCAACAGACGCAGCTCGCACTCTGCCCACCCCGCACCTTCACCTTCTGGCCTCACTCAGCAGATCCCGGTTCCACTCCGGCTTCACTCAGCAGGTTCCGGCTGGTCATGCTGGTCGCTGCAGAAGCAGTCTACAGGCTGCACACTCTACGACCTGCACTGCTCACTCTCCGCGAGCTGCTCAACACATTGCGCCCCTTCAGTTTTTTATTCTCTTCGCTGCGTTATTGACAGCGGGTTCCGGAAGGGGCGGATTTGACGGTTTATAAACCTTCATAATTTTTGTACTATTTCACTGATCGGAACAAAACTTATTTGACTCGCAGCAGAGGAGAATGGTGAGTAAGGTGGCGAAAAATAGCAGCGCTATGGGGGATCGTTTTTGCGCAAATTTATATACAACGCGGACCGGAAGTGGTCAAGATGAGAGTTTTAGTATTAGGATCTCTCTCTCTCTCTCTCTCTCTCTCTCTCTCTCTCTCTCCCTCTCCCCCCTACCCCTCTCTCCCCCTCTCTCTCTATGTCTCCGTGTCTCTCTCGCTGTCTCTCTCTCTGTCTCTATCTCTCTGATATTATGGGACAGCGGCATTGAGAATCACTGAAGAAGGGTGTTGACCAGAAACGTCATCCATTCCTTCTCTCCAGAGATGATGCATGTTACTCCAGCATTTTGTGTCTATCAACCAACATCTGCAGTTGCTTGCTACGTTGATAGCTAGATAAGTATAGATAGCTCGGTAGTTATGTAACAAGCCAGAAAGCTAACTAGCTATTATGTTAAAGAAGGAACTGCAGATGCTGGAAAATCGAAGGTACACAAAAATGCTGGAGAAACTCAGCAGGTGCAGCAGCATCTATGGAGCGAAGGAAATAGGCAACGTTTCGGGCCGAAACCCTTCATCAGACTAGCTACATAGGTAGCTAGCTGACTCGATTGCTCAATGGCTTGATGGCTAAGTGTTTAGAGAGGCAAATGCCTGGGCGGCTAGTTGGCGAGATGGTAGATGATTATATGGCGTGCAGCTGGCGTTCTGGCCAGATGGCTGGTCGGCTAGCTGGCTAATTGTCTAGATGCCTCGATGGCTTGATGAATACATGGCTAGATGGATAGATAGCCTGATATGTACATAGTCAGCTGAATAGACAACGACTGAGCCAGATCGCTAGAAGGATACATAGCTAGATTGCTAGGTTGTTTATAGCTAGATAGGATATATAGCAAATAGCTACCTTGATAGCTAAATGTGAAAATAGCTGGATAACTGTAAGCTAGTGTACTGTTCCATTCACCTCTGTCTGCAGGTCGTAGGTATATGGTGAGCCTACTAGCGGACGGAGAACACATCCTTGTTGGTCAGCGGCGTTTAGAATCATCATGGCGGAGGCGTTGTCACCTATCAGACTGAATAAGGGTCTCGACCCGAAAGGTCACCCATTGCTTCTTTCCAGAGATGCTGCCTGTCACGCTGAGTTACTCCAGCATTTTGTGTCTATCTTCAGTTTAAACCAGCATCTGCAGTTCCTTGCGACCTAGATAGCTCGATAGATAGCTAGATAAATGTATAGATAGCTCTCTAGCTCGATAGCCAGAAAGCCAGCTAGCTAGACAGATAGCTAGCTGGCTCGATTGCTATATGTCTTGATGGCTAAATGTTTAGATAGGCAAATGCCTGGGCGGGCAGATGGTAGAGGATTATATGGCTAGGTGTCTAGCTGGCGTTCTGGCAAGATGGCTGTTCGGCTAGCTGGCTAATTAGATGCCTCGCTGGATTGACGGCTTGATGGATAGACAGCCTGGTATTATTTAGCTAGCTACATAGACAGCTAGAGAGATAACTACTGAGCCAGATAGCTAGAAATTGTTGAATTGTTTGTAGCTAGATAGAATATATCGCAAAAAGCTACCTTGATAGCTAAATGTGAAAACAGCTGGATAACTATAAGCTAGTGTACTGTTCCGTTCACCTGTGTCCCAGTGTAGGCATGTACCTCAGAGAGAAAAGACCATGGTGGATTTGAAATAAAGACAGAAATACATATTACACACTGCAATAGCCGACGTGATGGTTCCAACTACGTTTAGTCAATCTCATGGCGTTTTATTTGTACAATTAATAAGCTAAGGCATCTGTGACTAATTTACAAGATGCAGGCTGTCGTTGTGTGAGACTCAGCTAAGTGTCTATGTGCAAGCACCTGCCCGTCCACGGGATGGATGCCAATATATACATTCCTCAGAGCAGGGAGCGGCCTTTCTGCTGAAACCAAATCCAACCGGTTCGGCAACACAGTGTTATTCAGCTGTAAATAAAATGCTTTTAAATATGTTCTTTAACATTTCTGAAGGACCGACTTGGCGCATTAACCAAGTTCATTAGAGAGAGTACATTTCCGAGGGGCTTTTTAAAAAAAAATGTCCGCAGTAATGCGGTTTTCTGTCGCGTTACAGGTGAGGGATGGTTGAGCTGTAACTCGTACTGCGGCGGGCAGCACCATTCACACACAGGGCGGAGCTGACAACCTCCCAGTGCATGGGGCGGATCAGATTCACAGCTTGGGATTCGTTGAAGTAAAACAAAAACACCCGCCCCATTGGTCCGAATGGAATAGCAAAGACAGAAGTTGTGAGATCTACATGGAAAATAATTGCGATGATGAGGTATGGTTTGTCATTGATGTTGCTGCCTCTGTTTCCTCCATTTGGCTCCCTCCCCTTCTTCCCACTTTCTGACCTGTCCTGGACCAGTGGTCCGGTCGTTCTGTGAGGGTGGGTGGAACCCGGATTGCGGTAATCCACCTTTACCTCGGGACGGAGCAAATTCTAGTTACCACTTTCTGCTGCTGGGAATGCAGGAACAGATCTGGATTTTAACACAATCTGTTGGAATTCTGTCTGAGGCATCCCAGGCAACATTGTTTTGCAGTCGTTCTGCCCGCTGTTGCTCCCAGTAGCCAGCCAGCAATCAGCCAAGTCCGGGTGTTCGCCGGCTCCCACAGACACATTACTGAGCAGTCACTGGACACCATGCGACTTGGATCATTGGGATTTAACCCGTTTTTAATCCATTGATATTTTCCACTTACACCGTAATGCCCAGCTGCCCGGGCTTGTGATCCGGTTCCAACAGTTCCCGGACGATGACTGGAGAGCAAACTCTTCAGCTCATTGCCGGATGAATACGCTACGCGGGTCGACTGTGGATATTTATCCCGCACCCGGGAAATCATCCCGAAATTACCCGACCGAAACTAAAACAACCCACAAACAGAAACGTGTTCTCCGATTCATCAGAACAGTTCATCTATGTGGCTTTAGCTGGGATCAGACGTGAACACAGAGAGAGAAGGGAACCGCGATAGACTCACATAAAAATAGCAGCAAGAAGATTCCTGTTCGCTTAAATTGTATCCATGGTGAAATATTCCCTCACGCGGGTAGAGACAACTGAACTGACCGCTGGATAGAACAGTTCTGTCACCTGTTTTTACGTGATAAATAACCACAGTGAATAAGAGCGGGCAGGAGGACGACGGAGACTTTTCCAAGAATACCGCAGACAGAATTCCTACATGCTATGTTTAAATCCTATTCGTGTTACTGTATTCCTACCAGCAGAAAGGGTTAACAGGAATTTTAAAAGAACATTATGCACATTATACAGTAGATTGTCAAACCAGTTGGTCTTGGTTTCAGCTGCGAGACCGCTCCCTGTTCAGAGGAATGTGAGGATTAATCCACACTGTCATGTGGACAGGCAGCTGCTTACCCACAGATACTGAGCGCTGCAGCTCACAGAACAACAGCCGCACCTCGCAAATCAATATTCACCTGATCAGCTGGAATGAAGCAAGGAAGAAACACATTTAAAACATATCCGTGCGCATATAACCATATAACCATAACAGCACGGAAACAGGCCATCTCGGCCTTTCAAGTCCGTGCCGAACATTTTTTAAATTTTTTTTTTAAATTAAAAATAAATACTCCCCCCTAGTCCCATCTACCTGCACTCAGACCATAACCCTCCATTCCTTTCCCGTCCATATACCCATCCAATCTATTTTTAAAGGATAACATCGAACCTGCCTCCACCACTTCCACCGAAGCTCATTCCACACAGCTACCACTCTCTGAGTAAAGAAGTTCCCCCTAATGTTCCCCCTAAACTTCTGTCCCTTAATTCTCAAGTCATGTCCCCTTGTTTGAATCTTCCCTACTCTCAATGGGAAAAGCTTATCCACGTCCACTCTGTCTAACCCGCTCATAATTTTAAAGACCTCTATCAAGTCCCCTCTTAACCTTCTACGCTCCAAAGAATAAAGACCTAACTTGTTCAACCTTTCTCTGTAACTTAGTTGGTGAAACCCAGGCAACATTTTAGTAAATCTCCTCTGTACTCTCTCTTTGTTGACATCCTTCCTATAATTAGGCGACCAAAATTGTACTCCATACTCCAGAATTGGCCTCACCAATGCCTTGTACAATTTTAACATTACATCCCAACTTCTATATTCAATGCTCTGATTTATAAAGGCCAGCACACCAAAAGCTTTCTTTACCACCCTATCTACATGAGATTCCACCTTCAGGGAACTATGCACAGTTATTCCTAGATCCCTCTGTTCAACTGCATTCCGCAATTCGCTACCATTTACCGTGTACGTCCTATTTTGATTTGTCCTGCCGAGATGTAGCACCTCACATTTGTCAGCATTAAACTGCGTCTGCCATCTTTCAGCCCACTCTTCCAAATGGCCTAAATCTCTCTGTAGACTTTGAAAATCTACTTCATTATCCATTACACCACCTATCTTAGTATCATCTGCATACTTACTAATCCAATTTTCCACACCATCATCCAGATCATTGATGTACATGACAAACAACAGTGGACCCAACACAGACCCCTGAGGCACCCCACTAGTCATCGGCCTCCAACCTGACAAACAGCCATCCACCATTACTCTCTGGCATCTCCCATTCAGCCACTGTTGAATCCATCTTGCTACTCCACCATTAATACCCAACAATTGAATCTTCTTAACCAACCTTCCATGAGGAACCTTGTCAAAGGCCTTACTGAAGTCCATATAGACAACATCCACTGCTTTACCCTCATCAATTTCCCTAGTAACCTCTTCGAAAAATTCAAGAAGATTAGTCAAGCATGACCTTCCAGGCACAAATCCATGTTGACTGTTCCTAATCAGACCCTGCTTATCCAGATGCTTATATATATTATCTTTAAGTATCCTTTCCATTAATTTGCCCACCACTGACGTCAAACTAACAGGTCTATAATTGCTAGGTTTACTCTTCGAACCCTTTTTAAACAACGGAACAACATGCGCAGTACGCCAATCCTCCGGCACTATTCCCGTTTCTAATGACATTTGAAATATTTCTGTCATAGACCCTGCTATTTCTACACTAACTTCCCTCAATGTCCTAGGGAATATCCTGTCAGGACCTGGAGACGTATCCGTTTTCATATTTTTCAAAAGTGTCCGCACCTCCTCTTCTTTGAATCTCACAGTTTCCATTGCTACTCTGCTTGTTTCCCTTACCTCACATAATTCCATATCCTTCTCCTTTGTGAATACCGAAGAAAATAAATTGTTCAATATCTCCCCCATCTCTTTTGGCTCTGCAGATAGCTGTCCACTCTGACTCTCTAATGGACCAATTTTATTCCTTGTTATCCTTTTGCTATTAATATAGCTGTAGAAACCCTTTGGATTTACTTTCACCTTACTTGCCAAAGCAACCTCATATCTTCTTTTAGCTTTTCTAATTTCTTTCTTGATATTCTTTTTACATTCTTTATACTCCTCAAGCACCTCATTTACTCCATGCTGCCTATAATTATTGTAGATCTCTCTCTTTTTCCGAACCAAGTGTCCAATTTCCCTTGAAAACCATGGCTCTTTCCATTTTTTACTATTTCCTTTCAACCGAACAGGGACATAAAGATTCTGTACTCTTAAAATTTCACCCTTAAATGTCCTCCATTTTTCTTCTACATCCTTCCCATAAAACAACATGTCCCAATTCACTCCTTTTAAATCCTTTCGCATCTCCTCAAAGTTAGCCTTTCTCCAAACAAAAATCTCAACCCTAGGTCCAGTTCTGACCCTCTCCATAATTATATTGAAACTAATGGTATTGTGATCACTGGACCCGAAGTGCTCCCCGACGCATACCTCCACCACCTGCCCTGTCTCATTTCCTAACAGGAGGTCCAGCACTGCCCCTTCTCTAGTAGGTACCTCTATGTATTGCTGCAAAAAACTATCTTGCACACATTTTACAAACTCCAAACCATCCAGCCCTTTTACAGAATGTGTTTCCCAGTCTATGTGTCGAAAATTGAAATCTCCCACAATCACTACCTTGTGCTTACTACTAATATCTGCTAACTCCTTACATATTTGCTCTTCCAATTCTCGCTCCCCATTTGGCGGTCTATAATACACCCCTATAAGTGTTGCTGCACCTTTCCCATTTCTCAGTTCCACCCAAATAGCCTCCCTAGACGAGCCCTCTAATCTATCCTGCCAAAGCACTGCTGTAATACCTTCCTTGACAAGCAATGCAACACCCCCACCTCTTGCCCCTCCAATTCTATCACACCTGAAGCAACGAAATCCTGGAATATTTATTTGCCAATCACAGCCCTCCTGCAACCATGTTTCACTGATCGCCTCAACATCGTACTTCCAGGTGTCAATCCAGGCTCTAAGCTCATCCACCTTTCTTACAATGCTCCTAGCATTAAAATATACACATTTAAGAAACCCACCACCACTTATTCTCTGTTTATTATCTTTTTCTTCTTTCTCCCCTACATTTTGGGTCCGAGTGCTTCCCTTCTCTGCCTCCTGCCTCCCACATTTTCCACTAGCTTTCTCTATTTGAGTCCCTCCCCCCAACCGTTCTAGTTTAAAGTCTCCCCAGTAGCCTTTGCAAATCTCCCCGCCAGGATATTGGTCCCCCTCGGGTTCAACCCGTCCTTTTTGTACAGGTCACACCTTCCCCAAAAGAGGTCCCAATGATCCAGAAATTTGAATCCCTGCCCGCTGCACCAGTTCCTCAGCCACGCATTTATCCTCCACCTCACACCATTCCTACTCTCACCGTCGCGTGGCACAGGTAGTAATTCTGAGATTGTTACCTTTGTAGTCCTTCTCCTTAACTCTCCTCCCAACTCCCTAAATTCTCCTTTCAAGACCTCTTCTCTTTTTCTACCTATGTCATTGGTACTTATATGTACCACAACCTCAGGCTCCTCTCCCTCCGATTTCAGGATATCTTGGACGCGTTCAGACACATCCCTGACCCTGGCACCAGGGAGGCAAACTGCCATCCGGGTCTCCTGACTGCGTCCACAGAATCGCCTATCCGACCCCCTAACCATAGAGTCCCCTATTACTATTGCCCTCCTCTTCTTTTCCCTACCCTTCTGAGCAATAGGGCTGGTCTCTGTGCCGGAGGCCCGGCCGCTGTTGCTACCCGCAGGAAGGCTGTCCCCCTCAACAGTACTCAAACAGGAGTACTTATTTTCAAGGTGTACAGCCACCGGGGTACTCACTAGTCCCTGCCTCTGCCCCTTGCCCTTCCTAACCGTGACCCACTTGTCTGCCTCCCGTGGTCTTAGAGTGGCCACCTCCCTATAACTCTTTTCTATGACCTCACTCTCCCTGATCAGACAGAGGTCATCGAGCTGCTGCTCCAGGTTCCTAACACGGCCCCTTAGGAACCCCATCTCTACGCACCTGACACAGATGTGAACGTCTGGAGGGGTATCAGACTCCATGACCTCGCACATCTGACATCCAGAACAGTAAACTGCCCTGGCCCTCATTCTCCCCCCTTACCCTGGATACAATACAAAACTGGTGGAGGAAATCAGCAGGGATCTGACTCCCAATCAGCTGCTTTCTCTTTGTCCTCTTCCACCAATCAGCTGCTTTCTCTTGGTCCTCTTCCACCAATCAGCGGCTTCCTCACTTATAGGAAACTTGAATGGAACGTTGCAGTTTGGGCTCCTCCTTCTGCAACGGTCCCTGGGCGTCTGGAAAGCAAAGCCCCGCGCCGTTTATCTACTCACCACCCGGACGCTGCTCCTCCTTCTGCAACGGTCCCTGGGCGTCTGGAAAGCAAAGCCCCGCGCTGTTTATCTACTCACCACCCGGACGCTGCTCCTCCTTCTGCAACGGTCCCTGGGCGTCTGGAAAGCAAAGCCCCGCGCCGTTTATCTACTCACCACCCGGACGCTGCTCCTCCACAAGACATCCTTGTGGAACTAAGGTGAGACTATCGCAGCTCAGATTTATTCCTGGTCTTTGTTTCCAATCAATATTTAAAACGTAAAATTACATTCATATTTGTTTCATTATGTTCTTGGTCTATCTGGACGATACATAATGGACGATTAAAGCAGTCTTGCTTACTTGAACTTTATTGTCTTTGTGCAGCCATCATCCCAACTGGGCCGCGAGCCCGGTGTCACCTCTAAAACAGTCCCCCGTACAACAGTACTTAAATAAACAATCCTATTGTTACATCTTTATTTTTCTTTTTTCAAGTTAGTCTCTTTCCCTTAGGTATTCTAGTGCAACAAACTTGTACCATATGCTCTGCTCATTTACAGCAGGTCTAACAACATAAGCAATAATAAATCAACAGTTCAAAACATCCGTTTTCCAGCAAGTGCATCAACAACACATTTTTTTTTCTATTTTTTTTTTCATAGTCCATACTCTAATCACTGAGTATAGTCTGTCAGGTAGCGGGGTCTGACAACTTGTCGACCTGACCTGGTGACCGTGTCTTGGTTCTCTGCTGGGTCATCTGGTGGTATGGCCGCCTCAGTCACTGTTGGTGTGGGTGTGTTTTGTGTTGGTGTGAGCGTGGTGAGATTGTGTCTGAGGTGGCGACGATTTCGTCTCAGAACACCTCCTGACTCTAACTCCACCTCATACGATCTATGGCTCACCTGTTGGACCACTCTCGCTGGTCTCCAGCCCTTGTGTGTGTCACAGGGCTGTACTCTCACACTGTCCTCTCTTTTCAGAGTGTCCATGTCTTTTGCTGTGCGGTTGTAGTACTTTTCCTGTCTCTGTCTGTTGTATTTCAGTCCCTGTTCGTCGTGTGTCACCTCTGGCTTCAGCAGAGTGTCCTTTGTGGGAAGCAGGGTCCTGGTCCTCCTGCTTAGGAGTCTCTGTGCCGGGCTTGTGTTGAGGCCCTGGCTCGGTGTGTTGCGATGATCCAGCATTGCCAAGTACGGATCCTGTCTCGCTGCTGCAGCCTTCAGCATCAGGCGCTTGGCTGTCTTTACCGCTGACTCCGCCTTCCCATTACTCTGCGGGTATCCCGGCGACGATGTCCTGTGTTCAAAGCCCCACTTCTGGCTGAAGTGCTGAAACTCTTGTGATGCATACTGGGATCTGTTATCCGAGATAACAATGTCAGGAATCCCCTGTCGGGCAAAGTGGGCCTTGAGTTTTTTGATCACTGTGTTGCTCTTAGTGTCAGGTAGATAATCGACCTCCCAAAAGTTTGAATAATAATCTACTGTTATCAGATAGTCTTTATTGTGAAAGGAGAAAAGGTCCGTTCCTACCTTGGCCCAGGGTCTGCTGGCCATGTCATGTGGATGTAGTGTCTCACTTTGTTGCTTTGGGTCCACTGACCTACATATGTCACATTTGGCGATGAAGGTCTTGATCTCCTCGTTCATTCCGAGCCAGTATACACACTCCCTCGCTCGCCTCAGACATCCTTCTACTCCCAGGTGAGAGGAGTGGATCCTGTGAGTGATGTCCACCCTGAGTGCGTCAGGTATCACGGCTCTGTCTCCTCGGAACACTATGCCGTCCTGGAAACTCAGTTCATCTTGGAAAGTGTGGTAGTGCCTGATGTCACTTGGTAAGTCCTTTTTTCTCTTGGGCCACCCTGACAGTATTCTGTTTGCCACACTCTGTAACTTTGTGTCATCTTTTGTTGCAGCCCTGATGGCACTCAGCCTCTCTGCTGAAATGGGTAGGTAGCTGACCATGTTCACAGTCTCTATATCTGTCTCACTCTCTCCCTTAGTGCTCTGGTAAGTATGCTCTCCTCAACGTGTCTGCAAGTAGCATGTCCCTGCCTGGACCATAGGTCACACTGATATCATACTGCTGCAGCCTGAGTAGCATTCTCTGCAGTCTCTTAGGTGCACTAAGTAATGGCTTTCTGTGTATATTTTCTAGAGGCTTGTGGTCGCTTTGTACTGTGACCTCTCTACCATAAGTATACTGATGGAACCTTTCCATCCCAAACACTATGGCTAAGCATTCTTTCTCTATTTGGGCATAGCCCCTTTCAGTTGGTGTGAGTGCCCTACTACCAAATGCTACCGGTTTACCTTTCTGTGTCAGGGCGGCCCCCAGTCCCGTGTCAGATGCATCACACTGAAGTGTCAACTCCTTTTCCTTGTTGTAGTACTGTAGAACTGGTGCTTTAGCGATTTTGTCTTTCAGTCTTTGAAACGCCCCTTCTTGGATGTCCGTCCATTCCCACATGTTCTCCTTTCGCGTGAGTTGTCTCAGAATCTCAGAGTCATCTGAAAGGTGGTCATAGAACTTAGAAAGATAGTTGACCATCCCAACTAATCTCTGTACCCCTTTCACATCCGTTGGCCTTGGCATCTCTCTGATTGCCCGTACTTTCTCCGGGTCAACCCTCAGTCCCTCGGCCGTGAGCAGATGACCTATGTAGGGTACCTCTTTTTGTCTGAGCTTGAATTTGTCCGCGTTCAGCTTGATGTTGCGCTCTCTGCACCTGGTTAGAAAGCGTCTGACTTTCTCGTCGTGGTCCTTTCCTGCCTCCTCTTGTGTTGCTCCTTCCCCCGTGATTAAGACATCATCTGCTATGACGCAGACTCCTGGGAGGCCCTCCAGGGCCTGCATGAGCTTTCTTTGGAACACTTCAGGTGCTGGGCTTATTCCCATCGGCATCCTTAGCCAACGGAAGCGACCAAATGAGGTGGCGAATGTGGTAAGGAAGCTTGACTCTTCCTCTAGTTTGACGTGCCAGAAGCCTTGCTTCACGTCGCAGACTGTGAATACTTTTGCCTTTGACATCTCCGGCAGGATGTCCTCTATAGTTGGGAGTGGATAGTGACTTCTTTTAAGTGCCCGATTCAGAGGTTTTAGGTCTATACAGATCCTCAGCTTCCCATTAGGTTTTCTCACTGCGACCATGCTACTGATCCAGTCAGTGCTGCGTTCCACTGGTGTGATTATCCCTCTTCTCTCTAGATCTTTGAGTTCCTCTTGTAGAGGTGTCATCATAGCTACAGGCACTCTGCGCTTTGGCAGTTTCACTGGCGGTACTCTGTCATCTATCTCTATTCTATATTCACCCTCCATGCAGCCATCTCCGGTGAACACATCCTCAAACTCTTCATTTATTTTGTCCATGGTCACGTGTTTGCCACTTTCTCCCTTTGTCACTGGGCTCGGCTCTTTCTTCACTATGTTGTCTATAGCCAGAATATTCTCGTACTGTACTTTTATCAACTTCATTGCCTCGCTGGCTTTTCTGCCCAGTAAAGGGATTCTGCTACTCTGGTCAACAACTTGAAACTCTAGTCGGTACAGCTTGTTGTTTCTAGGGTTTCTGACCTTAACCTTACATGTACCCAGAGGCGTCAACTTGGTCTTGTTATACATCACTAGCACCTTCTCAGTATGCTCTAGCTGTGTGTCTGGGTTTAGTAGATCGATGGGGATGATATTACAGGTGGCCCCACAGTCTATCTGGAAGTCAACTAACTTTTCCCCTATCTTCATTCCTGCAAAGAGCTGCTGGCCCTGACTGTGGCTGTTTTTAACCTGGTTTACAGTTTCATCCTCTCTATTTGCTTCAGTTATACAGTTGACATCCTCATAAGAGTCACTGTCACTAGTCTGCTCTGTAACTGCATGCACTTTCTTAGTTTTCCTACTGTTCTCGTCTCGATCTGCACTGAGCTGCAAAATGATTTTCCTTTCCACACTTCTTACACTTTTTCCCAAAAGCTGGGCATTTTTTCTTATTCCTCTCGTGTGTTCTACCACAAAACTTCCACAGTATCTCATTGTCTTTTTGTCTCTCTTCTGCCTGTTTCAGTGCATGTACCTCCTCCACTGTCTGTCCTTGCAGTGTTCTGCTATTCTCCCTTGACAGCTCTGTAGCTCTACAAATGTGCAGGCGTGTCAAGAGTCAGCTTCTCTTCCCTGAGTAATCTCTCCCTCAGTGCTGAGCTATTTGTACCACACACAAGTCGATCAAAACATTTGTTTTAACTAATCTCTTTCTCTTCACATATCTATAAAAACTTTTGCAGTCAGTTTTTATGTTCCCTGCCAGTTTCCTTTCATAATCTATTTTCCCTTTCCTAATTAAGCCCTTTGTCCTCCTCTGCTGGTCTCTGAATTTCTCCCAGTCCTCTGGTATGCTGCTTTTACTGGCTAATTTGTACGCATCATCTTTTGCTTTGATACTATCCCTGATTTCCCTTGTTATCCACGGATGCACTACCTTCCCTGATTTATTCTTTTGCCAAACTGGGATGAACAATTTTTGTAGTTCATCCATGCAGTCTTTAAATGCCTTCCATTGCATATCCACCGTCAACCCTTTTAGAACTAATTGCCAGTCAATCTTGGCCAATTCACGTCTCATACCCTCAAAGTTACCTTTCTTTAAGTTCAGAACCGTTGTTTCTGAATTAACAATGTCACTCTCCATCCTAATGAATGGAGATCAGTTCTGGAACCTCTGCAATTTCTAAACAATGCCATGATTTGGACAGTGGTCGAGTTAGTAAGTTAAAAAACAATAGAACTATTTGCAGAATTGTGGATCATGAGGAAAGCTGTCACATGATCCACTAGAATACATATCAGTTGGAAATATGGCCTGAGTTCAGGCAGACAAAGACTGGCTTGTTTTATCTGAGTAATGAAGGCTGAGTGCGGCCTAAAAGAAGTATAGAATATAAGGGACACAGAAATTGTTTGTCTTGTTCCCAGGGTGGGGATGTCTCTTACTGGAGGCAAAGGGGTTCTGGTGAGAGAGGAATGTTTAAAGGGGACAGGCTGGACTTTTTTTTTAGGCAGACTTTGGTCGGTTCCTGGAACATCCTGTCTGAGGAGGTGGTGGAAACACTGTTTAGACTAACACATGACTGACACAGTCAGGGAACAGAGCGATCCCGTCCGCGAGCAGGTCGAAGGGATTAGTTCAAATTGGCATGATATTGTTGGTGCAGATATGGGGATTGAAGGGCCAGTTCCCGTGCTGCACTATTCTATGTTCTATGTGTCATCTCCATGTTTGGCTTCATTAATCCAAATCATAGTCATAGACTCATACAGCAAGGAAACAGCCTCCTCGGCCCAAGATGCCCCATCTACACTGGTAGATAACATATGCCCCATTATGCCTGCCTGATTTCCTCCTTTAGTATGCTCCTCAATTCCCGAATCTCCTCTGGGAATAGACTTGATCCCATGTTCCTATATCGATCCCAAGCTGCCTCCATTTTCCCGACCAGAGCCTCAAATCCTCCCATCATGCAAGCTTACTTACTCCCACTTGCCTTGCCATTCTCTTTAATATGAGCGTGCATGCCTTGAACTCTTGTCACCACATTTTTCAAAGCATCCCAATTTCTGGATGTTCCTTTGACAGCAAATATTTGGAATTTAGAAGTATTTTTAGAAAGTTGAAATCTCCCACAATGACTACCTTGTTAGCCGTATAGCTACCCACAATCTCTTGGCAATTAAACATAGAAACAGAAAATAGGTGCAGGAGTAGGCCATTCGGCCCTTCGATATGATCATGGCTGGTCATCCAACTCAGTATCCCATCCCTGCCTTCTCTCCATACCCCCTGATCCCTTTAGCCACAAGGGCCACATCTAACTCCCTCATAAATATAGCCAATGAACTGGCCTCAACTACCTTCTGTGGCAGAGAATTCCACAGATTCACCACTCTCTGTGTAAAAAATGATTTTCTCATCTCGGTCCTAAAAGACTTCTCTCTTATCCTTAAACTGTGACCCATAGTTCTGGACTTCCCCAACATCGGGAATAATCTTCCTGCTTCTAGCCTGTCCAACCCCTTAAGAATTTTGTAAGTTTCTATAAGGTCCCCCCTCAATCTTCTAAATTCTAGCATGTACAAGCCGAGTCTATCCAGTCTTTCTTCATATGAAAGTCCTGCCATCCCAGGAATCAGTCTGGTGAACCTTCTCTGTACTCCCTCTATGGCAAGAATGTCTTTCCTCAGATTAGGAAACCAAAACTGTACGCAATACGCCAGGTGTGGTCTCACCAAGACCCTGTACAACTGCAGTAGAACCTCCCTCTTATACTCAAATCCTTTTGCTATGAATGCTAACATACCATTTGCTTTCTTCACTGCCTGCTGCACCTGCATGCCTACTTGCAATGATTCGTGTACCATGACACCCAGGTCTCGTTGCATCTCCCCTTTTCCTAATCGGCCACCATTCAGATAATAGTCTACTTTCCTGTTTTTGCCACCAAAGTGGATAACCTCACATTTATCCACATTATACTGCATCTGCCATGCATTTGCCCACTCATCCAACCTATCCAAGTCACCTTGCAGCCTCCTAGCATCCTCTTCACAGCTAACACTGCCCCCCAGCTTCGTGTCATCCGCAAACTTGGAGATGTTGCATTCAATTCCCTCATCCAAATCATTAATATATATTGTAAATAGCTGGGGTCCCAGCACTGAGCCTTGCGGTACCCCACTAGTCACTGCCTGCCATTCTGAAAAGGACCCGTTTACTCCTACTCTTTGCTTCCTGTCTGCCAGCCAGTTCTCTATCCACATCAATACTGAACCCCCAATACCGTGTGCTTTAAGTTTGCATACTAATCTCTTATGTGGGACCTTGTCGAAAGCCTTCTGAAAGTCCAGATATAACACATCCACTGGTTCTCCTTTATCCACTCTACTAGTTACATCCTCGAAACATTCAGATTCGTCAGACATAATTTACCTTTCATAAATCCATGCTGACTTTGTCCAATGAATTCACCACTTTCCAAATGTGCTGCTATCCCATCTTTAATAACTGACTCCAGAATTTTCCCCACCACCGATGTTAGACTAACTGGTCTGTAATTCCCTGTTTTCTCTCTCCCTCCTTTTTAAAAAGTGGGGTTACATTAGCTACCCTTCAGTCCTCAGGTACTACTCCAGAATCTAAAGAGTTTTGAAAAATTATCACTAATGCATCCACTATTTCTGCAGCTACTTCCTTAAGTACTCTGGGATGCAACTTATCTGGCCCTGGGGATTTATCGGCCTTTAATCCATTCAATTTACCTAACACCACTTCCTGGCTAACCTGGATTTCGCTCAGTTCCTCCATCTCATTTAACCCCCGGTCCCTTGCTATTTCCGGCAGTTTATTTATGTCTTCCTTAGTGAAGACAGAACCAAAGTAGTTATTCAAATGGTCTGCCATGTCCTTGTTCCCCATGATCAATTTGCCTGTTTCTGTCTGCAAGGGACCTACATTTGTTTTAACTAATCTTTTCCTCTTCACATATCTATAAAAACGTTTGCAGTCAGTTTTTATGTTCCCTGCCAGTTTTCTTTCATAATCTATTTTCCCTTTCCTAATTAAGCCTTTTGCCCTCCACTGCTAGACTCTGAATTTCTCCCAGTCCTCTGGTAGGCTGCTTTTTCAGGCTAATTTTTACGCTTCATCTTTTGTTTTGATACTCTCCCTGATTTCCCTTGTTATCCACGGATGCACTACCTTGCCCGATTTATTCTTTTGCCAAACTGGGATGAACAATTGTTGTAGTTCATCCATGCAGTTTATAAATGCCTTCCATTGCATATCCACCGTCAACCCTTTAAGAATCATTTGCCAGTCTATCTTGGCCAATTCACGTCTCATACCCTCAAAGTCACCTTTCTTTAAGTTCAGGACCCTTGTTTCTGAATTAACACTCTCCATCCTAATGAAGAACTCAACCATATTATGGTCACTCTTGCCCAAGGGGCCAAGCACAACAAGACTGCTAACTAACCCTTCCTCATTACTCAATACCCAGTCTAGAATAGCCCGCTCTCTCGTTGGTTCCTCTACATGTTGCTTTAGAAAACTATGCCGCATACATTCCAAGAAATCCTCTTCCTCAGCACCCCTGCCAATTTGATTCATCCAATCTATATGTAGATTGAAGTCACCCATTATAATTGTTTTACCTTTGTTGCACGCATTTCTAATTTCCTGTTTGATGCCATCCTCAACTCCACTACTACTGTTAGGTGGCCTGTACACAACTCCCACTAGCGTTTTCTGCCCCTTAGTGTTTCGCAGCTCTACCCATATCGATTCCACATCCTCGAAGCTAACGTCCTTCCTTTCTATTGCGTTAATCTCCTCTCTAACCAGCAACGCTACCCCGCCTCCTTTTCCTTTCTGTCTATCCCTCCTGAATATTGAATATCCCTGGATGTTCAGCTCCCAGCCTTGGTTACCCTGGAGCCATGTCTCCGTGATCCAAATTGTGCTCCTCCAATTGCCGCTGACTACCCCCCCCCCCCCACAATTAACGCACCAACAAGGTGATCAGCCCATTTTATTTAATAGCTCCACCCATACAGACTTACTTGAACAAACCATCAGTCATGTCATCTCGTCTACTGCTGTAACATTCTTCCTAATCAATATATCATCACCCCGTCCTCTTTCACCCTCACCTCACTCGCTCCTGTAGCATCTATATCCTGGAACTTTAAGCTGCCAGTCCTGTCCCTCTCAGCCAGATTTCTGTAATGGCTACAACATCCTAGTCGTACATACCTGTCCACACCCTCAGCTCATCCACCTTACCTCTCAGGCCTCTCACATTGAAATAAAATGCAATTCAATCAAACAACCCTTCCTAGCACGTTGTCAAGCATATATTGTTTACTGAACGTTCCCTGATCATAATCCATACTAACCTACAGCTTCTCATCTGCTTTTGTTATGCATTGGATCCCACTCTTCAACCAATCTAGTTTAGATACACCCACATAGCAGTAGCAAACCTGCCTGTCAGGATGTTGGGATTCCCATCTGGTTCAGGTGCAACTCATCCCTCTTGTACATCCGTCTGCCCATCAGTGATCGCAGTGGTACAAAAGTCTAGATCCGTTCCCCCTGCACCAGCTCCTAGTCACTCATTCGCCTGGCATTTTGTCCTGTTCCTACACTCACCAGCAAGTAGCACAGGAAGTGCTACGGAGATCACTGCCCTGCTTTATTTCTACCTTTTGCCTAACGTCCTATATCATTTGTGTCAACATGCACAACAACCTCTGGCTCCTCATTCTCTCCCTTGAGAATGTCAAGTCACCGCTCCATGATATCCTGGCCACCCTCCTGGAGCTGGATGTCAAATAGCCGCTCCGAGACAGCAGCACACCATCCAGAATTCCCGACTGCTTCCACAGAATCGTCTTTCCACAACCTCCTACACTTGTCCACCCCCCCCCCCCCCCCATCCCCCAACTGATGTGTATCCTGCCACTATGGCTCTTCCAGGCACGATGCTTCATCCTGCCTAATACTACTGCTCTTCCCTGACGGGTCATCCCCTAACAGTCTACGTAGCATCTCAGTCGCACACACCTATCCACACCCTCAGCTCATCCGCTTCACCTTAATAATTGCAATTCAATCAAATAGCCCTTCCTCGCTCGCTGTCATGCCTCTACAGTGCACTGAACTTTCTCTGATCACAATCCATATTGGCCTCCATCTTCTCATCTGCCTCAGTCATGCATTGGATCCTACCCTTCAACCATTCTAGTTTCGATCCACCCACATACCAGTAGCAAACCTGCCGGTCAGGAGTGTCTCAGCGAGACAGTCAGCATCTATGGAGAGAAGGAATGGGTGATGTTTTGGGTCAAAACACTTCTTCAGACTGGTTAGGGATAAGGGAAATAGACGATGATGGGGAGAGTGGGCTGTAAGCTGCCCAAGTGAAATATGAGATGCTGTTCTTCCAATTTGTGTTTAGCTTCACTCTGACAATGGAGGAGACCGAGGACAGAAAGGTCGGTGTAGGAATGGGAGGGGAATTAAAGTGTCCAGCAACTGGGAGATCAGGTAGTTTCAGGCGGGCTGAGCGAAAGTGTTCGGCGAAACAATCGCCCAATATGCGTTTGGTGACGCCGATGTGTAAAAGGCCTGTCCCACTTGGACGTCATTTACGCGATATCATTTAAGCATCATGGTGGGTTGTTTTGGGTTGAAGTGGAAATGCACTGCAAATGGCTGTTTGGCTAAACTTGACAACTTCCTGTTTGCACTATATTGATTTTAGATAAAATGCGACTCTGATTTTTGGCCATCTTACTCAGTCCCCCTCCGCTCATGAGGTGCAGAGGATTCTTCCCATCAATGAATAATAAAAGTGTTATAAGTGTTTAAAAAATGTTGAGAATCTCTCTCCTGTGAATCACGCCATGAAGGCCACACCTTTTCCGGGGGGAGAGATTATAAAACCCGGAAGTGTGGATGTGGCTCAGTCTCTGCATGATGGGGGAGGGAGAGGTCACGACTCTGAGCTGTGAATCAACTGAACACACTGAATGTCTACTGAACTGTGAGTGTGGTGTTTTGTGTGGTTTTATGGTGGTTTTACCCTGCTTGAAATGGTATGAAACTGCATTTGAATGTGGTGGCCTTGCACCCTGCATGAAATAGTATGAAACTGTATTTGAATGTGGTGTTGTTGCACCCTGCATGAAATGGTATGAAACTGCATTTTAATTTGGTGGCCTTGCCCCCTCCTTGAAATGGTATGAAACTGCACTTGAATTTGGTGGCTTTTGCACCCTGCTTGAAGTGGTATGAAACTGCACTTGAATTCGGTGGCCTTGCATTCTGCTTGAAGTGGTTGGAAACTGTACTTGAATTCGGTGGCCTTGCACCCTGCTTGAAGTGGTAGGAAACTGAACCTGAATTTGGTGGCCTTGCACCCTGCTTGAAGTGGTATGAAGCTGCACTTGAATTTTGTGGCCTTGCACCCTGCTCGAAGAGGTAAGAAACTGCACTTGAATTTGGTGGCCTTGCAACCTGCTTGAAATGGTAAGAAAATGGATTTGAATTTGGTGGCCTTACACTCTGCTTGAAATGGAATTTCAAGGAATAGCCGTGAGTCAACTGCCAGCCCACCAGCCGTGAGTGAGCTGCCAGCACATCATGCTTGAGGGACTGAGCTGCCACCCCAAGAATCCATTTGGCCCACATTGTCCATACTAGCCCTCTGGAGACCAGTAGTCCTTGCAGCCAACAGCACCCATACCAGCGCTCCAGAAAGCATCCCCCCCACTGGCCACCAATATTGGAATTGGCGGAGAGGTGGAATATTGCGTCGGGGGACCAGCCCTCCCGTGTGAACATGGGACCCAACGGGTCCCATTTAGTCTAGTATTAATCTAAATCTAAATCATGAATGTATCTATTAATGTCATGGCTGCTTGCTCGGGCGATGTGCAGCACAACAAATTAATGAAGCATCTGGAACACAGTTCTCCTGGGTTGCTGCAGGCTGAAGCATCAAACTGCTACCCTGTTGAGCCCCGTCAGTCCCACAGCACAGCACAGAAACACAGAGCCATCCTATCGAAGCTAGTCCCACATGTTCGCGTTTGGCCCCTAACCCTCTACTTTTCCCACCTGTGCCTTTAGAAAGGAGATGAGGTGGAATTTCTTTAGCCGGAGGGTGGTGAATCTGTGGAGTTCATTGCCACAGATGGCAGTGGAGGCCAAGCGACCGGAGATACGATCCGGAAAAACAATCTCATCTCCGGCAAGGTAAGAGATTGAAAATTTTTCCCCTGACCCAAACCCCACATCAAAAAACCCAGAGAACATTAACACAAACTTTTCAAAACACACTAAAAATAACAAAAAAGATGAAAAGACAGACAAACTGTTGGCGAGGCTGCCACCACTGATGGCCCCACTCGATGGAATTCTGCTGCTATGACTTTTGAACCTGTCCAAACACTTTTTAAAGATTGTGATTGTATCTGCCTTCCCACACATCCTCCGGCAGCCCGTTCCACATGCCCGCCACCCTCTGTTTTTTGTGGCGTGCTATCCAGTTAGCGGAAAGACTACACATGATTACAATCGAGCCGTCCACAGTGTACAGATACATAATATTGGGTATAATGTTTAATGCAAGTACATGGATAGGTGAGGTTTTGGGTCGGGACCCTTCTTCAGTCTGATTGTAGTTGGGGAAGGAAGCTGGAAAGGAGGTGAGGGTGAGACAAAGCTTCACTTGCACCTCCTCCAACCTCATCTACTGTATCCCTTGTGCAAGATGTGGACTCTTATACATCGGCGAGACCAAACGCAACCTGGCCGATCGTTTCGCGAAACACCTCTCAGTGCGCCTGATCCAACCTGATCTCCCGGTTGCTGGACCCTTTAATTCTCCTTCCCATTCCCACACTGACCTTTCTGTTCTCATTCTCCTCCATTGTCAAAGTGAGACTAAACACAAATTGGAGGAACAGCATCTCATTTCGCTTGGGCAGTTTACAGCCCAGTGGTATGAATATTGATTTCTCTCACTTCAGGTAATCCTAGCATTCCCTCTCTCTATCTCTCTCTATCCCTCTCCCCCACCCAAATCACACTAGCTTCTCGTTTTCACCATACAAACAGTTTCCTTTATCATAGTCACTCTCATTCATTGTTATTTATCTCTCCACATCACCGTCTATATTTCTCATTTCCCTTATCCCTAACCATCCTGAAGAAGAGTCGTCCCAAAATGTCACCTATTCCTTCTCCATAGATGCTGCCTGTCCCGCTGAGTTACTCCAGTATTTTGTGTCCTTTTTTGTAAGCCAGCATCCTAGTTCCTTGTTTTTGATCCATTCTGGTTAACCATCTCTGCACCTGCCCCAAAGCCCCCCCCCCCCACATCAGTCCTGTAATGGAGTGACCAGAACTGTATGCAATACTCCAAATGCTACCTGACCAATGTCCCTTAAAGCTGCACATATACATTCCTCTCTCCTTATCTCACACCCTTTTATCTCCTTATTTTCTCTCGCCTCTGTCACTTACTTCACCAATCTGCCGGTTACCCCCTCATCTGTTAACATCGTGTCAGTCTGAAGAAGGGTCCCGATCCCAATGTCACCTATCCATGTTCACCGCAGATGCTGCCTGACCTGCAAAGTTACTCCAACACTCTGTGAAAACCTCCCCTATCTATGTTCTCCACAGATGCTGCCTGACCCGCTGAGTAATGCAGCACTTTGTGTTAGAGTCATAGAATCATACTGTGTGGAAACAGGCCCTTCGGCCCAACTTGCCTCGACCGCAACACGTCCCGGCTATAGGGAGGTTTCACGAAAGGTCACCGGGTCAAAGTGCTTGACGCACGGGGCCTCTCAATCCATCTGGAAGACACCCGTCACTTCCGGTATATGTTATTAATGCTAGAAACGCGTACTTTCCTACCCGTTAAAAAGCGCTAAAATAGTGGATTTTTTCGCTGTAAAAAATTGTGGAAGTCGGGGTAAGTGTGAGAGACATGTACCCAACTTCAGAATTCCAAAAGTGAAGCGAAATGAAGGTAAAGAGAAGCGAGAGCTGAAGGGACAACAGCAGCAAAAGTGCTTGGTGAACATTGGCCGTGCAGATATTGGAATTGAAAATATCGGGATTTAACGCGTTTGTTCGCTCCATTTCATTAACGGTAAGGCATTATTTGTTTTGTTTCTTATTTCTTTGGTATCTAAAAAGTCTCAGAAGTGGTAAATCTGGTTGTAAATTTTGCTTCAGAGGCGTTTTATTTTTGTATGTAAAAACCCACGAGAACAAGTTCCCTTCTGAAACTTTTTAGATGCGAAAGGAATCAAGAAAAAACACAAATAATGCCTTAGTTGATGAAATGCAGTAAGCAAACGGCCAATGTTCGCCAAGCACTCTGGCTGTTGTTGTTCCTTTCAGCTCTCGCTTCTATCTACCGTCATTTCTCCTCACTTTTTGAATTCTGAAGTTGGCTAAATGTCTCTCACGCTTATCCCGATTTCCATAATTATTTACAGCGCAAAAATTGACCATTTCGGCGGGTTTTAACGGGCCCGCTACGCTGGAAACAATGGTAAGTGCCTGCCTGCAGTTCATCGCGTGTAATCCACTTGGCGTAGCGTAGCAACAGTACGGGTCATGGGGTCGTGACCCGACTGCCGTGAAACCTCCCTATACTTGTCCCACTCTGGGCAAGTGATTCTGGACATCTAACTGTAAGATTTGAGAAGTTTTCCCTCATGCTACAATCAACAAAACCTAAGAGCTGCATTTTGGACATTTTTATACGGGACTGGGACTGAGAGAGAGAGAAAAGCTGCGGTCAGTTTTAACAAGGGATGTCACAATCAGTGGGTCCCAAGATGGCCGCGGGACCTTGTGACCAGCCACAAAAGCGAAACCCCACAGCCCAGTCTCTGGGTTTCTGCAAAGTCGCGGCCTGAACAATAGATAGATATTGGCCGTGCAGAAACTCACCCCGAAACCAGGTCGAAGTCCAGACACTGGGGCGCTGACATCAGCAGGCATCACAATGCCCCAAGCCGACCTACATAGTTAATCTCGTTAAGGGAGCACAATAGCCCATAGAAACCTACCTGGCCGGTGATGGGAAAACCAGTTAAACCCATCACCTCTTATCGAAAAACAAATTAACAGACCGTCTAGCCATCACCGGTACTCCCGGACATAACACAGAACAAAGAGAGAGCTCGAAACCCATCTTTTAAGCAAAGAGATCCCGAGATCTGGCGGGAGATAGGACGGGTCAGGATTACAATAACCGGCCACGATTTTTGGGTTTAAAAAGGAAAGGAGGGAGACACAGAGGCAGTCACTGAACAAATCTGGAGACTTGCGGAGAGAGGACACAGGACAGCGCTTAAAAGTACACGGTGTCTAGTGTGACACACACTCTGGCTGGAGTCCCCGCCACGTGGAAAGAAAAGGGAAAAAAAAGGAAAGCAGTAGGACCCCTGGGCGAGGTGAACCCCCGGGACCACCCGAAAGACCGAGACGACCCTTCCACAGCCACCTAATCGGAGGAAGCAGCACGACCAGCCAGTAACTTCAGTAATCGCCCCATGGTGAGCATGTACCCCGATCCTGCACATCCTGGACATAGTTTAGTGTAGAGGGGAGGGGGAGGGGGTTATATTAACGTGGGTGTAAGTGTAAGATGTGCTGGCAAATTTTACGATGTGCCGTACGTTCCCCATCCCGCACTCGAATATTGTATCGTAGTTATTGCGTCTATGATCCCGAAACAGGAACTGTAATTATGCATATGCCTGTGTCAAAGTATTCATGTACCGTAGTCCCAACCGCTAAATTAAAGTTTTTTTTTTCCTGTTTAAACCCTGGTCTTCAAATCTGGTCTGGTTGAATTTTCAGCACTATCAACGCTCCTGCAACTAAGTCCAGTGTCTAGAACCGTAGGGGGTGAGTGGGTCGAGCCACTCACGGGGAACCAGTGTGCGCGGCCTGGTCGTTGGGACCAGAGCAAGGCACAGGGACCTTAGGTCGGGCGAAAGCTCGACGCAGAAAACCCTTACAGATTATGGCGACCACGAAGGGACGCTGTCAGCAGGACGATAGGGTGCCAGAAAAGGAGTTGAAGACTAGGGACGTAATGGACGAGCGCATTGCGGACTATGTTTTTAGCACGGTCAATATTACCAAACAGTGGATTTGTGATTTATTGGAGGACAAGCGCCCACTGGATGCAGCGATCCGGTGGACGGCCAGCAAAGCCCATAAGAAATCTGTGGAGAAGGCGGTCTGGCTGTCATGTTACAAAAAACAGGTCCAGCTCTTGGACCGCCTGATTGTGGCGCAGGCAGCCCAGATCAGGGACCTTCTTGAGGAGGTAGAGGAGAAGGCCGCGGGTGGGCACCGGTTGATTGAGGCTCTGGACTCCTTCAACAAGGAGCGCCGGGCCGTGACCAACCGCCACGAGGCCAGGGTAGAGCTGATGCGAGTGCCAGATCACTGAGGCCATGCTCAGTGAGGGCAAGCTCAGGGAGCAATGCGCTTCCCTGAGCCGCCAGCTGGAGGTCCAGGAAGAGAACCTCAAGGGAGTTAGGGCAGCCTACAAAATGGCTTTGGAGGACAGGTCGGAAGAGGCCGACCACGGGCTTGCCTGCAGGAGATAGAGGGTCTGCGGAGTGCTTTAAATAAAGCAAGCGGGCTGGTCTATCTAATGAACCCCCCAGCGAGCCAGTCGCTAGCGGTTGCGAAGGTCCCGGTTCCGGCCCTCAGAAAGACCGTGGTGGCTTCGGCCCCCAGACTCCACGACCCCCCTAGCTACGAGGCATCCTGGGAAAGGGGTAGTGTAGGGGAGAGAGAGGCGGGGTAGCTCCCGGTCGAGGACTCGGCACCGGCGCCCATGTGCCCGGTCCTGGAAACCAGATGTGGACCCACCGCGCTGAATGGGGACGCCGGACCCATTCAAAGCGAGATCGTGGTGCCCCACAACTCCCAGCAGTTAAGGGCCATGATCGGGCATGTAAAGAAATTGTCCGAATCAGGGGACCCTTCACTGCATTTTAGGGAGGTCGAGCAAACCGCCGCAATCAACGGTTGCGACGAGGGAGAACGGGCAAAAATGTTGGTGTTCTCCCTGGACAGCTCAATCCTCCAATGCCTCTCAGATGAGAGTAAAAGAGGGCCCAGGACCTACGATCTCCTACGGGACGAGGTCCTGGAAGTTTTGGGGATGGACGATGAGGGTCCATTTGCCCGATTGAGAACCCCCAAAGGTTTTTGCGGCGCGACTGTGGCCAGTGTATCAGAGCAGCTGCCCGCACGTCCCCGCGCGGGATGACCTGGTCGGGAATGGGAGAGCCCAGTGGCTCCGATGTTTGGTGTCAAACAGCCTGGCGGCCGTCAGAAAGCCTGGTTTGATCCCACAAATAGCACGGAGGAGGCGGTTATGGACCGTCTCACCGTAGGGTATAGAAACACCCGGAGCACGTCTACCCGACTCGTAAAAGGGAAGGTGCATGTGGCGGAGGCTACTGCACCGGCCCAAAAGGAGTGGCGACAGGAGGGTAACCCTACCGCACAGTCCAAGTCTTTCAAACAGCCTGGCGGAAGGATTGCAGGGCCCACACCAAGGAAGATAGGGTTGGCGCCACCCTGCGCGCCGATGTCCCAGTTAAGCCCGAGATTATCGAATTGATGATCGAGGTGATGCGGTCCCTCATGGCCGCACAGGGGAAGGCTCCCCGGGGGGGGGGGGCACTGGACATTCCCCAATGACATCAGCCCGCGCAGCCCGCTTATCTTATCTTCAATGAGGATGATTCATCGCCTCTACGATCACTCCCTCTGTCCTTTCAACTACTGCCTGCAGATGTTAACATCCTCTCTTTCTCAGTCCCTTCCTTAATCCCCTATCCTTCTGACCTGTGGACCATGCATTAGATGCAAACCAGATATCAAGACAACATTTATATCTTGAATAATTCTGCAACACACCTGTGTCCGTCCTTGTTGTTGAGGTCACTGGAGCCGCAGTCTTGTTTCCAACTTCAGCCGTGGTGTGGATAGGTATTACCATATTCTGCTGCTCTGTAGTAAACCGAATAATAACAGTGGGATTAGACAGTGATTAAGACAAGAAGGAAAAGATTGCCAAGTGAACCGTGAACCACTATCCACCACGATCAATCTCCCGGTGTTGGGGGTGGGAGCGGTTAGGTTTTGGGGGAGGGGGAGGGGGAGGGGGGTGGAATGTCAATATTGAAACGGAAACTAAACTGAAGCAGCCATTTCCATCCTGTGGCCTGGTGGTATAACAGTATTGAAATCTTACACTGAGCGACTCACTTCTTCACACTCAAACCTTTCCTCATAGACCACAAGGGACACGTCAAGAGATCTTGCTGTTCCTACACCATCCAGGATAACACTGACCACTTGCCTGGCAGCCCATTCACTTGGATAAATGGGTCAATAACTAGACCGATGCTGCAAAGGCCAGTGCTGGGTCTTCCTATTTTACAGCCTATATTAATGACGCGGATAAAAGGACTTCACAGTTTAGCAGGGCACTTGGAAATATGGCGCGCGGATTGTTTGGAGCATCGGAATTGGCTAATTGAGCAACTAATAAACCGACAAGATGCAGCGAAGCGGCCTGTCGGGGGTAGCTGTATTAATAGAGAGGCTGTGTAGAGGTAAAGTGCTGTGTACAGGGCAAGTGCGAGTCTTCGGCAAGGAGTCCGAGGAAAGGGGGCAGTAGATAAAGGTACAGTCGTGCAGCCTGTTGCGTGAGATTGTTGAGCTTGTTGGATCTCATTTCAGTGCCCTCAAGAGGCAGGAGGAATGGTACAACGTTCTTCCTGCAGCTCACGGGATGTTAGAGCAATTGCTGGTCTCCCTGGTGACTAAACCCGTGGGAAATGTGTCCAGGAGCAGCTCCGTGTTTGGGAACTGGAGGCAGATGGATGACCTAGAGATCATCAGAGAGACCCTTTGGACAAAACCAACAGCAAGGTGGTAACGACCAAAGACCAGGATGAAAGAATGTGGGTGACCACCAGGACCTTTAGTCGGCAAAGGGTGTAGGTGACCATTCTTTGTGGCCATTTCCTTTCCAAACAGGTGGCAGTTTTGGAGACTGTTAGGGGATGACCCGTCAGGGAAGAGCAGTAGTATCAGGCAGGATGAGGCTCCATGCCTGGCAAAGCCATAGTGGTAGGATACACATCTGTTGGGGAGAGGGGAGGGTGGTGGACAGGAGATTCTGTGGAAACAATCGAGACTGCAAGATTGTGCGTTGCTTTCTGGTGCCAGGGTCCAGGATGACTCGGAGCGGCTACTTGATATTCTCAAGGGAGAGAACGAGCCAGAAGTTGCTGTGCATGTTGGCACAAATGACATAGGACGTTAGGAAATTGTAAAATAACAGGGAAGTGATCTCCGTAGTACTCCTTGTGCTCCGTGCTAGTGAGTGTAGGAACAGGGAACGAAAGACAGGTGAATGCGTGGCAAAGGAGCTGGTGCAGGGGGCAGGGATTCATACTTTTGTACCACTGGGACTACTTCTGGGGTAGACGTGATCTGTACAAGAGGGATGAGTTGCACCTGAACCCGAGGGGAATGCCAATAACCTGAGCGGCAGCTCCCACTGTCTCCATCACAAGAAATAGACTATTGACTGACGTCTATTACTAACCCGCTGACTCCCAAAACTATCTCAACAACATTCCTTCTCACCCTGCTTCCTGCAAAGACTCTATCCTCTACTCGTTACCCCCCAGCTCCACCCTTGCTCCCCCTCCCATTCGTCAGAATAAAGACAGAGTCCCCCTCGTCATTACCTTCCACCCCATCAACCGTCGCATACAACACATAATCCTCCAAATTTTCCTCTAACGGGATCCCCACCACGAGCCACATTTTCCCATCTCCACCCCTTGCCGCTTTCCGCAGAGACCGTTCCCTCTGCAACTCGATGATTAACTCATCCCTTCCCACCCAAACCAAGCCCTCCCCAGGTAACTTCCCCTGCAACCGCAGAAGATGCAACACCTGTCCCTATACCTCCCCCCTCGACTCTGTCCAGGGACCCCGACAGTCCTGTCAGGTTAGGCAGAGGTTAACTTGCACCTCCTACAACCTCATCTACTGTATCCGTTGTTCAAGATGTGGACTCTTAAGGGACTGTCCCACTTGGGCGTGATTTTGTGAATCCCCAAATCCTGGGACGCCGCACGCGACTGCGCGTCACTGCCTATGTCACCACGCACCATGCACGCATCACTTGCGCGTCACGACGCACGCGTCGTGCGCCATGACCCTTAAATGATATCGCGTAAATGACGTCCAAGTGGGACAGGCCTTTTACACATCGGCGTCACCAAACGCATACTGGGCGATAGTTTCGCCGAACACTTTCGCTCAGCCCGCCTGAAACTACCTGATCTCCCAGTTGCTGGACACTTTAATTCCCCTCCCATTCCTACACCGACCTTTCTGTCCTCGGTCTCCTCCATTGTCAGAGTGAAGCTAAACACAAATTGGAAGAACAGCATCTCATATTTCACTTGGGCAGCTTACAGCCCACTCTCCCTATCACCGTCTATTTCCCTGTTCCCTAACCAGTCTGAAGAAGTGTTTTGACCCAAAACATCACCCATTCCTTCTCTCCATAGATGCTGACTGTCTCGCTGAGACACTCCTGACCGGCAGGTTTGCTACTGGTATGTGGGTGGATCGAAACTAGAATGGTTGAAGGATAGGATCCAATGCATGACTGAGGCAGATGAGAAGATGGAGGCCAATATGGATTGTGATCAGAGAAAGTTCAGTGCACTGTAGAGGCATGACAGCGAGCGAGGAGGGGCTATTTGATTGGATTGCAATTATTAAGGTGAAGTGGATGAGCTGAGGGTGTGGATAGGTGTGCGCGACTGAGATGCTACGTAGACTGTTAGGGGATGACCCGTCAGGAAAGAGCAGTAGTATTAGGCAAGATGAAGCATCGTGCCTGGAAGAGCCATAGTGGCAGGATACACATCAGTTGGGGGATGGGGTGGGGGGGGGGGGGGTGGTGGACAAGTGTAGGAGGTTGTGGAAAGACGATTCTGTGGAAGCAGTCGGGAATTCTGGATGGTGTGCTGCTGTCTCGGAGCGGCTATTTGACATCCAGCTCCAGGAGGGTGGCCAGGATATCATGGAGCGGTGACTTGACATTCTCAAGGGAGAGAATGAGGAGCCAGAGGTTGTTGTGCATGTTGACACAAATGATATAGGACGTTAGGCAAAAGGTAGAAAAAAAGCAGGGCAGTGATCTCCGTAGCACTTCCTGTGCTACTTGCTAGTGAGTGTAGGAACAGGACAAAATGCCAGGTGAATGAGTTACTAGGAGCTGGTGCAGGGGGAACAGATCTAGACTTTTGTACCACTGCGATCACTGATGGGCAGACGGATGTACAAGAGGGATGAGTTGCACCTGAACCAGATGGGAATCCCAACATCCTGACAGGCAGGTTTCCTACTGCTATGTGGGTGTATCTAAACTAGATTGGTTGAAGAGTGGGATCCAATGCATAACAAAAGCAGATGAGAAGCTGTAGGTTAGTATGGATTATGATCAGGGAACGTTCAGTAAACAATATATGCTTGACAACGAGCTAGGAAGGGTTGTTTGATTGAATTGCATTTTATTTCAATGTGAGAGGCCTGAGAGGTAAGGTGGATGAGCTGAGAGTGTGGACAGGTATGTGCGACTAGGATGTTGTAGCCATTACAGAAATCTGGCTGAGAGGGACAGGACTGGCAGCTTAAAGTTCCAGGATATAGATGCTACAGGAGCGAGTGAGGTGAGGGTGAAAGAGGACGGGGTGATGATTTATTGATTAGGAAGAATGTTACAGCAGTAGACAAGATGACATGACTGATGGTTTGTTCAAGTAAGTCTGTATGGGTGGAGCTATTAAATAACATGGGCTGATCACCTTGTTGGTGCGTCAATTGTGGGGTGGGGGGGTGGTAGTCAGCGGTAATTGGAGGAGCACAATTGGGATCACGGAGACATGGCTCCAGGGTGACCAAGGCTGGGAGCTGAACATCCAGGGATATTCAATATTCAGGAGGGATAGACAGAAAGGAAAAGGAGGCGGGGTAGCGTTGCTGGTTAGAGAGGAGATTAACGCAATAGAAAGGAAGGACATTAGCTTGGAGGATGTGGAATCGATATGGGTAGAGCTGCGAAACACTAAGGGGCAGAAAACGCTAGTGGGAGTTGTTTACAGGCCACCTAACAGTAGTAGTGGAGTTGAGGATGGCATCAAACAGGAAATTAGAAATGCGTGCAACAAAGGTAAAACAATTATAATGGGTGACTTTAATCTACATATAGATTGGATGAATCAAATTGGCAGGGGTGCTGAGGAGGAGGATTTCTTGGAATGTATGCGGGATAGTTTTCTAAACCAACATGTAGAGGAACCAACGAGAGTGCAGGCTATTCTAGACTGGGTATTGAGTAATGAGGAAGGGTTAGTTAGCAGTCTTGTTGTGCTTGGCCCCTTGGGCAAGAGTAACCATAATATGGTTGAGTTCTTCATTAGGTGACATAGGAGAGTGACATTGTTAATTCAGAAACAAGGGTCCTGAACTTAAAGAAAGGTGACTTTGTGGGTATGAGATGTGAATTGGCCAAGATTGACTGGCAATTAGTTCTAAAAGGGTTGACGGTGGATATGCAATGGAAGGCATTTAAAGACTGCATGGATGAACTACAAACATTGTTCATCCCAGTTTGGCAAAAGAATAAATCAGGGAAGGTAGTGCATCCGTGGATAACAAGGGAAATCAGGGATAGTATCAAACCAAAAGATGATGCGTACAAATTAGCCAGAAAAAGCAGCATACCAGAGGACTGGGAGAAATTCAGAGACAAGCAGAGGAGGACAAAGGGCTTAATTAGGAAAGGGAAAATAGATTATGAAAGAAAACTGGCAGGGAACATAAAAACTGACTGCAATTTTTTTTATAGATATGTGAAGAGAAGGAGATTAGTTAAAACAAATGTAGGTCCCTTGCAGTCAGAAACAGGTGAATTGATCATGGGGAACAAGGATATGGCGGACCAATTGAATAACTACTTTGGTTCCGTCTTCACTAAGGAAGACATAAATAATCTGCCGGAAATAGCAGGGGGCCGCGGGTCAAAGGAGATGGAGTGAAATCCAGGTTAGTCGGGAAGTGGTGTTGGGTAAATTGAATGGATTAAAGGCCGATAAATCACCAGGGCCAGATAGGCTGCATCCCAGAGTACTTAAGGAAGTAGCTCCAGAAATAGTGGATGCATTAGTGATAATTTTTCAAAACTCTTTAATTCTGAGGCTGTGCCCTCTGGTCATAGACTCTCCCACTAGTGGAAACATCCTCTCCATATCCACTCTATCCAGACCTTTCGTTGTTCGCTAACGTTTCAATGAGGTCCCCCCCACCTCGTTCTTCTAAACTCCAGTGCCGACAAACGCTCATCATATGTTAACCCACTTATTCCTGGGATCTGTTGGGGTGAACCTCCTCTGGACCCTCTCCAGAGCCGGCACATATTTCCTCGGATATGGGGCCCAAAATTGTTCACATTTAGTGCAAATGCGGCCGGACCAGCACCTTATAGAGCCTCAGCATTACATCCCTGTTTTTGTAAACAAGTAACATTAGCAAATTTGCAGATGACACAAAGCTGGGTGGCAGTGTGAACTGTGAGGAGGATGCTATGAGAATGCAGGGTGACTTGGACAGGTTGGGTGAGTGGGCAGATGCAATTTAATGTGGATAAATGTGAAGTTATTCACTTTTGGCAGCAAAAACAGGAAGGCAGATTACTATCCGAATGGTGTCACGTTGGGAAAAGGGGTAGTACAACGGGATCTAGGGGGTCCTTGTTCATCAGTCAAAAGTAAGCATGCAGGTACAGCAGGCAGTGAAGAAAGCGAATGGCATGTTGGCCTTCATAACATGAGGAGTTGAGTATAGGAGCTAAGAGGTCCTTCGGCAGTTGTACAGGGCTCTAGTGAGACCACACCTGGAGTATTGTGTGCAGTTTTGGTCTCCAAATTTGAGGAAGGACATTCTTGCTAGTGAGGGAGTGCAGCATAGGTTCACAAGGTTAATTTCCGGGATGGCAGGACTGTCATATGTTGATAGACTGGAGCGGCTGGGCTTGTATACTCTGGAATTTAGAAGGATGAGAGGGCATCTTATTGAAACATAAGATTATTAAGGGTTTGGACACGCTAGAGGAAGGAAACATGTTCCCGATGTTGGGGGAGTCCAGAACCAGGGGTGACACAGTTTAAGAATAAGGGGTCGTCCATTTAGAATGGAGATGAGGAAACATTTTTTCTCATGGAGAATTGTGAGTCTGGAATTCTCTGCCTCAGAGGGCGGTGGAGGCCGGTTCTCTGAATACTTTAAACGGAGAGCTAGATAGGGCTCCTAAAGATAGTGGGGTCAAGGGATATGGGGAGAAAGCAGGAACGGGGTACTGATTGGGGATGATCAGCCATGATCACAGTGATCACTACTCCTGTTGTTTATTGACTTGCAGATTAACTTTTTGGGAAGTTCTCCCCCTCACTAACCCCCCTCCCTCACCCCCTCCCTCTCCCTCTCTCCCTCCCCTCCTCTCCCTCCCCACAATAGAAAGCATTTTATCGGGATGAATCGCAGCACGGTTTAGGAACAGCTCTGTCTAAGACCCGCAAGGATTCGCAGAGAGTTGTCTCGGAAGGAACTGCAGATACAGGTTTACAACGAAAATAGATGCAAAGTGCTGGAGTAACTCAGCGGGTCAGGCAGCATCTCTGGAGAACACGGACAGGTACAAAGTGCTGGAGTAACTCAGCGGGTCAGGCAGCATCTCTGGAGAACGTGGACAGGTACAATGTGCTGGAGTAACTCAGCGGGTCAGGCAGCATGTGGAGAACGTGGATAGGTACAAAGTGCTGGAGTAACTCAGCGAGATAGGCAGCATCTTTGGAGAGAAGGAATGGGTGACGTTTCGGGTCGAGACCCTTCTCCAGACTGATGTCAGGGGAGAGGGAGATACAGAGATAAGGAAGTATTAGGTGTGAAAAGGAGACATCAAAGGAGATCAAGGGTTTCGTAAAATCATGAGAGGAATAGATCGGGTAGACGCACAGAGTCTCTTGCTCAGTGTAGGGGAATTGAGGACCAGAGGACATGGGTTTAAGGTGAGAGGGGGGGGGGGGAAGATGGACAGGTACATGGATCTGTCCAAAGAAGGGTCTCGACCCGAGATGTCACCCATTCATTCTCTCCAGAGATGCTACCTGACCCACTGAGTTACACCATCACTTTCTACCTGTCTATGTTCTCCAGTGATGCTGCCTGACCCGCTCTAGTTACTCCAGCACTTTGTACCTTTCCGCATTCTCCAGAGATGCTGACTGACCTGCAGAGTTACTCCATCATTTAGTGCCTATCTTCACTTTTAAACCAGCATCTGCAGTTCCTTGCCACACACTTAGAAACATAGAAATTAGGTGCAGGAGTAGACCATTCGGCCCTTCGAGCCAGCACCGCAATTCAATATGATCATGGCTGATCATCCACAATCAGTTCCCCATTCCTGCTTTCTCCCCATATCCCTTGATTCCATTAGCCCTAAGAGCTAAATCTAACTCTCTCTTGAAAACATCCAGAAAATTGGCGTCCACTGCCTTCTAAGGCAGAGAATCCCACAGATTCACAACTCTCTGGGTGGAAAATGTTCTCCTCATCTCAGTCCTAAATGGCCGACCCCTTATTCTTAAACTTTGTGTGGCCCCTGGTTCTGGACTACCCCAACATCGGAAACATTTTTCCTGCATCTAGCCTGTCCAACCCCTAAAGAATTGTATACGTTTCTATAAGATCCCCTCTAATCCTTCTAAATTCCAGTGAATACAAGCCCAGTCGACCAATTCCTTCATCATATGTAGTTTAGTTTATTGTCACGCGTACCAAGGGAGATTGCATGCTATCCAGTTGGTGGAAAGACTGTACATGTACCTGCTGTCTGTGCAGAGTTTGCACGTTCTCCCCATGACCTGCATGGGTTTTTCCGGGCGCTCCGGTTTCCTCCCACACTCCAAAGACGTGTGGGTTTGTTGGTTAATTGGCTTAGGCCACATGTAAATTGTCCCTAGTGTGTGTATGATAATGATTGTATGCGGGCAATCGCTGGTCGGCGCGGGCTCGTTGGGCCGAAGGGCCTGTTTCCGTGCTGTATCTCCAACAGATGCTTGGACTTCCAACAAACACCCACTTACCTCGGTGCAAAGCTGGACAGGTCGCTTACATTTTGTCAACACCTGGCTGGTCTCCTCGACAAGGTCCTGGCACGTAGCGGCCTCATCCGACGCCTGGCAGGAACAAGTTGGGGAGCCAGCCCATCAATTCTCCACACCTCTGCCTTAGCTCTTGTGTATGCCCCAGCTGAGTACTGCACACCCGTATGGAGTAGAAGTAGACATACTAGCCTGGTAGACACGAGCCTGAACAGCACCTTGGGAACCATCACTGGGTGCCTTCAATCTACTCCAGTCGAGCAGCTCCCTATACTTGTAGGCATTCCGCCTGCAGGGATCCGAAGGCAAGCAGCAACTCTGGCACTATCTCATCGTGCCATAGACCCAGATCACCTCCTCCATCTGGTTATCAGCAGAGAGCAGAGGACGGGAAGAGGCAACGTGGATCGGTTTGTTCAAGATCGTGACCAGCGGCTGGTGGTCGGTCTCAATAGTGAAGGTGTTGGGAAGGAAACCAAACCGAGGTCCTGGCACGCACTGGCGCCCAACAGAGTAACATTCTCAGATTTCAGTTTGAGGTTGATCTCACGAGCCTTATCCAGGACTTGGCGGAGGTGCAGATCGTGCTCAGCGACGTCTCTCCCGTACACTAAGATGTCATCACCGATGATAGCACATGGCAGACCGGTAAATAGCTGCTCCATGGTGCGCTGGAAAACCTCGCTGGCAGAATTGATCCCGAAAGGCATGCGGAGGAAACGGAACCTGCCGAAAGGTGTACCGAAAGTGGTCAGGAAGGAGGAACGTTCATCCAATGGAATCTGCCAGAAAGAGCTCTTGGCATGAGGACAGGGAAGACAGTGGCTGGGCCAACCTGTGCAGCGACGTCCTCCACCGTTCGCATGGGGTAGTGCGGGCGGTTGATGGCAAGGTTTAGGTCCTTGGGGTTTATACAGATCCGAATCTCACTCTTGTCCTTCTTAGCAGCAACGACCATGGTGGAGACCCACCGGGTGGAATCACTCACCTTGATGATGCCCACGGCCACCATGTGGCGCAGAGTCGACTCCACCCTGTCCTTCATGGCAAAGGAGACGCGGTGAGCCGGGCGGATTACCGGAACGACCCCCGGGTCCACATCGATTTTGTAATTGAAGGGTAGTTTGCCCAATACATCGTCAAAACGATCAGGGTACTAGCTCATGGGGTCCATGGGGCCCTGCATCAGGTGGATATCGCGGTGGAAGGAAACCAAACCGAGGTCCTGGCATGCACTGGCGCCCAACAGAGTAACATTCTCAGATTCCAGCAGGAGGAAAGAGAGGGGCCGAGAGGTCTTCACAACTGTGCAGATAAGGGTTGCCTTCCCGACTGGTACGAGCACTCCCCCCCCCATAGGCATGAAGATGGGAGTCGTCGGCAGTAATCTTCTCACCAGATCTTATCTGCTCAAAGAGGCTTAATGACATAACATTGGCAAACGCCCCCGTGTCGACCTTTGCAGGAAAGGTCATCCCATTCACAGTAACTCGCACAGAGGGATCAGATATCAAAGCAGGTGCACCCAAAAGTGAAAAATACGCGATTCATCATGGGAGGAACTGGTATCAGAATCAGGGAGTTCGTCCGAATGGTACTGAGCGCTATCAGTCACAGAAAGGTTGTTTAGACTCCTTCTCGGAGCAGGGACAGGCTGGCCCCTGGAACGATATGCTGCGTGATTCAGCTTTCTACAGAAATTGCAAGATTTTCCCAGCGCAGGGCAAACATTAAATTGATGATTGGCGAAGTTGCAGTTGGGGCAGCGACGTGGGCTGTCCCTCGCGGGTGCGGGAGTGCTACGCGGGCATGGCGGGCCATCGTTCCGCCGGCGTCCAGCAGCACCGGCATAGTGAATGTCCTGAGCCTCAGGTGGAGATACAGAGTCGACAGCAGTAGCCATGCGAGAGGCATGCAAAGCCTCGTTTAAAGTGAGGTCTGGCTTCCTCAAGAGTTCTGCCCGTAGCTTCTCGTCCTGTAGGCTGTGAACTAGGACATCCCTGATCATTTGGTCGGGGGTCACCGCGTCCAGGCGGCAACGCCGAGCCAGGTGACGCAACGATGCAATGAAGGAGTCGATGTGCTCCCCGGGTTTCTGGCGCCTGGTGAAAAACTTAAACCGCTCTATAATGCAATTGGTGGGAATGTCACATAGCACGGTAAATTTAGTCGTAAGACATACCGGGTCCTAAGCATTCTCCCCAGCGGCGTACTCGAACGATTCAGAACATTCCATGGCCTCCGGGCCAGCCAGGTTGAGGAGCAGGTGTGCCGTAACCGCAGGGGTAGCATTAGGATGAGCGATCGCGATGTAATGCTCGAAGTCGCGCCTAATGACAGTCCACCGGTGCACGATGTCGGAGTCAAACACCAGCATGTCAGGCTTACGACACGAGTTGGCCATGGTAAATAAAGGGTTGGAAAAGAAAAAACTGAGAGAACAGCTAGGGCACTATGTGTGTGTATGATTTCTATGTCTGCAATAAACTAGTAGTGAAGACTTCACATGTCTGACAAGTCTTTACAAAAAAAAACCGATAGACAGGAGATGCAAGGTTCAACTTTGTGACACCATGTAAAGACTTGTCAGACATGTGAAGTCCATCCATCTAGCCAACTGAGACAAAAGCACACTGGATAGCCACCAAGTGGTCACAGGAGTGGAAGGGAACCTCATCTCCATTACACAGCTACATCTCTTCACAAGATAAAAGCTGCCCAGGGTCTGAGCTCCCCAGAGGAGCATGGGTGTAGCTCAACAGACTTGGTACTGGAGTTGGGCGTTTCAATGCCAGCATGTGGAGATGGGGGCTCCACCAGAGCCCAGCTTGTGAATGTGGAGCAGAACAATAGACAGCCAACCATGTCATCTCTGGGTGCCCGCGCTACCACCCACCAAATGGAGCTCTGTCAGGGCCTGGCAGACATTGACGCCAACAGAGACAACAACCTGGCTGCTCAACACCCGGTTTGAGATCTAACTATTCCTTTGGTTTATATTTCTTTTTTTTTTTATTTTTTTTTTTTTTAATTTTTTATTTTTTAGAAGTACGGTAGATTACAGTAATGTACAACACGTATATATTAATACATTTTTTGTACCGCTTCACTTTTTTAAACTTTAAAAAAGAAAAAGAAAGAAGTAAGAAAAGTGAAGAAAGTGCGCAAAGGTTGTGAAGTGCAAAAGAGTGTTGGGAAAAGAAAGCCCCTTAGAAAAGAGGTTAGAGAAGGAAGTAAAGTTAGAAAATAGACCCTAGAAAAAAAAGAGAAAGAAAGAAGGAACAATCGCTCTATTATGACTCTTATACCATACTTCATAGAGAAGGAACTACCAACCAAGTCTATTTTTATTTTACCTCCCATTACCAGGTCCAGATACCTTTTATTTATTTATTTGTTTTTCTAAATTACTATTGCACCTCATGCTTGTAATAGGTCCAAAAACGTAGACCACGTCTTTTGAAATTGATCTGCTTTGCCTACTAGGAGGAATCTCATCTCTTCCAGATGTAATGTTTCCAACATATTTGATGTCCACATTTTTATTGTTGGTGTGGGCGCATTTTTCCAGAATTTAAGTATAAGCTTTTTTCCCATTATTAGCCCATAATTGAGTAAATTCTTCTGATACACGTTTAATTCAGGAATACCTTCCGATATTCCAAAAATAATCCATTCTGGTTTTGGTACCAGTTTTATTTTGATTAATTTTGAAAAAATATCAAATATTTCAAACCAGAATTTTTGGATTTTTGTACAAAAAACAAAAGAATGTGCTATGGTAGCTTCTTGACATATACATTTATCACAGATTGGTGAGACGTTAGGAAAGATTTTATTTAGTTTGGCCTTTGGTTTATATTTCACTCGCAAGAAGAAGAAGCGCCCACTGTTGGTTGAAGGCCGCGGTGCAGCGTCTCTTGTCCTCCGACTGTAGCACCCCGTTGGTTGAAGGCCGCGGTGCAGCATTTCTGGTCCTCCGACTGTAGCGCCATCTGGCGGAGGGAGGCCACTGTGCAGCGTCTCTGGTCTTCCGACTTTAGCGCCGCCTGGCGGCGAGAGGCCTTGATACAGCGCCCCTGTCGTTCGAAGGCCGCAGTGCAGCGTCTCTGGTACTTCAACTGTAGCGCCATCTGGCGGTGGGAGGCCATGGCGCAGCACCTTGTCGGTAAAAGGCCGCGATGCAGCACCTGTAGTCCTCCCTCTGCAGTACCCTCTGGCACCTGGAGGCTGCGTCGCACCGTTCCTCTTTGTTCCTCTTGTCCGCAGCGCCCCCGGCGCTTGGAGGCCTCATAATCCCTCTCCCTTCTCCCCCCCCCTCACTTCCGCTGTCCTCACCCCCCCTTCCCCACTTCCCCCCTTGCCTCTCCACAACCTCTTCCCTCCCCTCCTATCTCCCCCATTCACCCCCTCCTCCCCCCCAACCTCACCCTTCCCCCCCTCCCACATCCCCCCTTCCCTCCCTTCACGCACCAATAATGTTCACACGTTAGTAATGTCCTTTGCCAGGTTGTTGACCCTCTGTGTTCCCCTCAATGGACAATAGACAATAGGTGCAGGAGTAGGCCATTCGGCCCTTCGAGCCATCTCCACCATTCAATGTGATCATGGCTGATCATCCCCAATCAGTACCCTGTTCCTGCCTTCTCCCCATATCCCCTGACTGCTATTTTTAAGAGCCCTATCTAGCTCTCGCTTGAAAGCATCCAGAGAACCTTCCTCAACGCCCTCCGAGGCAGAAAACTCCACATAATCACCACTCTCTGTGAGAAAAAGTGTTTCCTCGTCTCCGTTCTAAATGGCTTACTCCTTATTCTTAAATTGTGGCCCCTGGTTCTGGACTTCTACATCGAGAACATGTTTCTTGCCTCTAGCGTGTCCAAACCCTTAACAATCTTATATGTTTCAATGAGATACCCTCTCATCCTTCTAAACTCCAGAGTGAACAGGCCCAGCTGCTCCATTCTCTCAGCATATGACAGTCCCGCCATCCCGGGAATTAACCTTGTAAACCTACGCTGCACTCCCTCAATAGCAAGAATGTCCTTCCTCAAATTAGGGGACCAAAACTGCACACAATTCTCCAGATGTGGTCTCACAAGGGCTCTGTACATCTGCAGAAGGACCTCTTTGCTCCTATATTTGATTCCTCTTGTTATAAAGGCCAACATGCCATTCGCTTTCTTCACTGCCTGCTGTACCTGCATGCTTACCTTCATAGACTGATGAACAAGGACCCCCAGATCCCGTTGAACTTCTCCTTTTCCCAACTTGACGCCATTTAGATAGTAATCTGCCTTCCTGTTTTTGCTACCAAAGCGGATAACCACATTTATCCGCATTAAACTTCATCTGCCATGCATCTGCCCACTCCCTCAACCTGTCCAAGCCACCCTGCATTCTCATAGCATCCTCCTCACAGTTCACACTGCCACCCACTGTCATCTGCAAATTTGCTAATGTTACTTTGAATCCCTTCATCCAAATCATTGATGTATATTGTAAATGGCTGCGGTCCCAGCAACGAGCCTTGCGGTACCCCACTAGTCACTACCTGCCATTCTGAAAGGGACCTGTTAATCCCTACACTTTGTTTCCTGTCTTCCAACCACCTCTCTATCCATGGCAGTACTCTACCCCCAAAAGCATTTGCCCTAATTTTGCCCACTAATCTCCTATGTGGGACCTTATCAAATGCTTTCTGAAAGTCCAGGTACACTACATCCACTGGCTCTCCCTTGTCCATTTTCCTAGTTACATCTTCAAAAAATTCCAGAAGATTACTCAAGCATGATTTCCCCTTTGTAAATCCATGCTGACGCGGACCGATTCTGCTACTGCTATCCAAATGTTCGGCTATTCCATCTTTTATAATTGACTCCAGCATCTTCCCCACCACCGATGTCAGGGTAACTGGTCTATAATTCCCTGTTTTCTCTCTCCCGCCTTTCTTAAAAAGTGGGATAACATTAGCTACCATCCAATCCACAGAAACTGATCCTGAGTCTATAGAACATTGGAAAATTATCACCAATGCATCCATGATTTCTGGAGCCACTTCCTTAAGTGGGACCATCAGGCCCTGCGAATTTATCATCCTTCAGTCCCATCAGTCTATCCAACACCATTTCCTGCTTAATGTGGATTTCCTTCAGTTCCTCCGTCACCCCAGATCCTCTGGCCACTACTAGACCAGGAAGATTGTTTGTGTCCTCCTTAGTGAAGACAGATCCAAAGTACCTGTTCAACTCATCTGCCATTTCCTTGTTCCCCATAATAAATTCACCTTTTTCGGTCTTCAAGGGTCCAACTTTGGTCTTAACTAATTTTTTCCTCTTCACATACCTAAAGAAGCTTTTACTATCCTGCTGTATATTTTTGGCTAGCTTACCTTCGTACCTCATCTTTTCTCCCCGTATTGTCTTTTTGGTTATCTTCTGTTCTTTAAACATTACCCAATCCTCTTGCTTCCCGCACATCTTTGCTACATTGTACTTCTTCGCTTTAATTTTTATACTTTATACCCTCCTGCAGGGTTTAGGAGCTGTTGCTGTGGATGGAGAGACGGGGACGTGAGCAGCCATTGAGGGCGGCCATGGTGCCGGTGAGGCCCCCCCATCTGCTCGGTGTGCGGGCTGATCTTCGAGGGGCTGAGCTTCAGTGGAGGACCACATGACGGGGCACAACAAGGAGAAGCGTTATAAGTGCGACGTGTGGCAGGGCCTGGCAGAGCCCGAGCCGGGTGGAGATCCACCGGCGGGTGCACACGGGAGAACGCCCCTTCACCTGCTCTGACTGCGGCAAAGGCTTAAAGTCGTCGCGGGACCTGGAGGTGCACAGGCGCCTGCACACCGGGGAGCGGCCCTATGGCTGCTCCTCCTGCGGCAAGTGCTTTGCCCAGTTGCCGGGGCTGCAGTTGCACCGGCGCCTGCACAGCAGTGAGCGGCCCTTCACCTGCTCCGATTGCGGTAAAGGCTTCAAGTCATCGCCGGACCTGAAGGTGCACAGGCGCCTGCACACCGGGGAGGGCCCTACACCTGCAGCGACTGCGGCAAGGGCTTCACCTACTCCAGCAACCTGCTGGATCACCAGCGCACCCACACCGGCGAGCGTCCCTACACCTGCAGCGACTGCGGCAAGGGCTTCACCCGGCCCAGCATCCTGCTGCAGCACCAGCGTCTACACACCGGTGAGCGGCCCTTCACCTGCACCCAGTGCGGTAAGGGCTTCACCCAGTCCAGCATCCTGCTGGTGCACCAGCGCATCCACACCGGCGAACGCCCCTTCACCTGCTCTGACTGCGGCAAAGGCTTAAAGTCGTCGCGGGACCTGGAGGTGCACAGGCGCCTGCACACCGGGGAGCGGCCCTATGGCTGCTCCACCTGCGGCAAGTGCTTTGCCCTGTTGCCGGGGCTGCAGTTGCACCGGCGCCTGCACAGCAGTGAGCGGCCCTTCACCTGCTCCGATTGCGGTAAAGGCTTCAAGTCATCGCCGGACCTGAAGGTGCACAGGCGCCTGCACACCGGGGAGCGGCCCTACACCTGCAGCGACTGCGGCAAGGGCTTCACCGACTCCAGCAACCTGCTGGATCACCAGCGCACCCACACCGGCGAGCGTCCCTACACCTGCAGCGACTGCGGCAAGGGCTTCACCCGGCCCAGCATCCTGCTGCAGCACCAGCGTCTACACACCGGTGAGCGGCCCTTCACCTGCACCCAGTGCGGTAAGGGCTTCACCCAGTCCAGCATCCTGCTGGTGCACCAGCGCATCCACACCGGCGAGCGCCCCTACACCTGCGCCCAGTGCGGCAAGAGCTTCACCCAGTCCAGCAACCTGCTGCAGCACCAGCGGGTGCACGCCGGCGACCGTCCCGTCCCCAGCCCGGTGTGTGGAGAGCGCTTTGCCATGGCCTCCCACGCCGTCACATCAACGCGTGCACACCAGTGGCCAGTGGCCGTCACATCAACGCGTACACACCAGAAAGAGACCCTTTGTGTGCGCTGAGTGTGGCTTGGGTCCCTTCACCTGCCCGCTCTGTGGCAAGGCCTTTGCCCGCTCCTCCAGCCTGCTGGCACACTGCCACGTGGATAGGCGCTGTTTAGGTAGACACAAAATGCTGGAAGGAACGGGTAACATTCTGGTCGAGACCCTCTTCAGTCTCGACCTGAAACATCACCCATTTCTTCTCAGCAGAGATGCTGCCTGTCCCTCTGAGTTACTCCAGCATTTTGTGTCCTTTTTTGTAAACCAGCATCTGCAGTTCATTGTTTTTGAACCATTTTGGTTAACCATCTCTGCACCTTCCCCAAAGCCTCCACATCAGTCCTGTAATGGAGTGACCAGAACTGTATGCAATACTCCAAATGCTACCTGACCAATGTCCCTTAAAGCTGCACATATACATTCCTCTCTCCTTATCTCACACCCTTTTATCTCCTTATTTTCTCTCGCTTCTGTCACTTACTCCACTCATCTGCCGATCACCTCCTCATCTGTTAACATCCATGTCAGTCTGAAGAAGGGTCCCGACCCGAAACGTCACCTATCCATGTTCTCCACAGATGCTGCCTGACCCGCTGAGTTACTCCAGCACTCTGTGTTAGAGTCATACAGCGTGGATACAGGCCCTTCGGCCCTACCGGCCCACACCTACCAACTTGTCCCAGCTACACTAGTCCCACCTGCCTGTGTTTGGTTCATATCCTGCTAAACATGTCCCATCCATGTACCTGTCTAATAGTTTCCTAAACGTTGGGATAGCCCCAGCCTCAACTACCTCCTCTGGCAGCTCGTTCCATACAACCACCACCCTTTATGTGAAAAAGTTACCCCTCAAATTCCTATTCAATCTTTTTTCCTTCACATTGAACCTATGTCCTCTGGTCCTGCTTCTAACTAAATTGTGTTCTATGCAAGATTCCAGCATCTGCAGGTTCTTGTGTCTCCCTCACCTATATCCACCTTTCCCTCTGTGTGTGTGTGTCTGTCTGTCTGTCTGTCTGTCTGTCTGTCTGTCTGTCTGTCTGTCTGTCTGTCTGTCTGTCTGTCTGTCTGTCTGTCTCTCTCTCTCTCTCTCTCTCTCTCTCTCTCTCTCTCTCTGTCTCTCTGTCTCTCTGTCTCTCTGTCTCTCTGTCTCTCTGTCTCTCTGTCTCTCTGTCTCTCTGTCTCTCTGTCTCTCTGTCTCTCTGTCTCTCTGTCTCTCTGTCTCTCTGTCTCTCTGTCTCTCTGTCTCTCTGTCTCTCTGTCTCTCTGTCTCTCTGTCTCTCTGTCTCTCTGTCTCTCTGTCTCTCTGTCTCTCTGTCTCTCTGTCTCTCTGTCTCTCTGTCTCTCTGTCTCTCTGTCTCTCTGTCTCTCTGTCTCTCTGTCTCTCTGTCTCTCTGTCTCTCTGTCTCTCTGTCTCTCTGTCTCTGTCTCTCACTCTCTCTCTCTGTCTCTGTCTCTGTGTGTCTCTGTCTCTCTGTCTTTCTCTCTCTGTCTCTCTCTCTCTCTCTCTCTCTGTGTCTCTCTCTCTCTCTGTCTCTCTCTCTCTCTCTGTCTGTCTCTTTCTCTCTCTGTCTCTCTCTCTCTCTCTTTCTCTTTCTCTGAATTTGTAGTCGGCAGGTCAGTACTCTGCATATCACCAGCTTGGATGTGTTGTGCAGACTAACGTGCTGTTAGTGCCCCCTTAAAACTGTCTACTGAAGGAGATTTATCTATATTGTCTAGTTTATTCCATTCCCTTAAGGTTCTTACAAAGAATGAGTTCTTATAAATATCTGTCCTGGCGAATGGGGTTTCTATTTGCAGGTCATTTCTCTTTATTGTTCTCCTTTCTGTTGAGTATGTTATGTATCTATCTGCAGTTATGCCCACGATCCCCTTTTGAATCGTCTACAACATGGCTAGTCTGTTCCTTGCCCTTCTTGTTTCCAGCGTTTCCCACTCCAGGTCAGACAGCATCTGGGTGACACTGCTACCTCTATTGTAGTTCCATATGTAAAAGCGGGCTGCTTTCCTCTGTACCCCTTCTAGTTTGTTGATATGACCAGTTTTGTATGGGTCCCAGGCACATGAAGCGTATTTCAGTAAGGGTCAAACCAATGTTGTATACGCTGTGGTTTTCACTTCCTTTGGGCAGAACCAGAGGGTTTGTCTAAGGAATCCTAGTGTCCAGTTGGCTTTAGTGACCGTGTTGTCCACGTGTTCCCCCCACGAAAGCTTGCTATCAAGATGAACTCCAAGGTATGGTTGGGAACTTGTACGATGAAGTATTTGTCCACAGAAGACAGTCCAAAGTAGGTGGTTTCTTGTTTGAAATTACCATAATTGAGCATTTGGTTGGGTTGAAGCTCATCTTCCATGTGTTTTGCCATAATTCCAAGGACTTAAGGTCTTCTTGTGTGATCATATCCTCTACATCAGTGATAGGTGTATATACAAGACAATCATCTGCGAAGAGTCTTGTTTTACAATGTATGTGTTCAGGTAGATCATTAATGTACGTCAGGAACAACAGTGGTCTGAGGACCGTGCCTTGCGGTACTCCTGACAGTGCTTGTTCCTCTAAAGAAATGTTTCCTTCACAGGCCACCCTCTGCGTCCGGTTTGTGAGAAAGTCCCTAATCCAGTTATGTAGACTATTTCTGATGCCATAGTAATCCAGTTTTCCTAGGAGCCTTTCATGAGGAACTTTATCGAACGCTTTCGAAAAGTCCAGGATTGTCATATGTACGTATAGATTTCCCCTTATCTAATGCCCTTGTGATGTCATCAACAGTGACAATAAGTTGCGTTTCCGTTGAATGTTTTGCTCTGAAGCCATGTTGTGAGTCCACCAGTATCCCATTCCTTTTGAAATGGTCCATGATGTGAGACAGGGCTCTCACTTAACTTTTTTTCCCTGTTGCCAGCCGGGCAACCTAGGCAGCTTTTTAGGTTGCCAAATGACAGTTTAGGTGGTCATTTAAGACGGCTTGCATGACGCGTGCGATAATGTGCTCGGACGAAGTGCGTAGTTACCATTCGGAATTATGTTCAATGAAACATTCACATATTATTTCTGCTTCAAATAAAGTCGCAAACTAAACATATTCACCAATCAAGACATGATATATACCACAATGACATGCAGCAAAATTACAATACAGTATCTCATCTCTTTTTACACATTGCAATGAATGCAATTTTATTATTTCTTACCACTTCCAAACAAAAATGTGGTTGTATTATTCAGCGTATGATCAACCTCGGTTACACCAAGCGCAGGCTTGGCGATCGCTTCGCACAACACCTCCGCTCGGTTCGCAATAACCAACCTGATTTCCCGGTGGCTCTACACTTCATCTCCCCCCTCCAATTCCAAATCCGACCTTTCTGTCGTGGCCTCCTCCATGGCCAGAGTGAGGCCCACCGCTTATTGGAGGAAGAGCACCTCATATTTCGCTTGGGTAGTTTACACCCCAGCGGTATGAACATTGACTTCTCCAATTTAAGGTAGTCCTTGCTTTCTCTCCTTCCCCTCCCATTCCCAGCTCTCCCACAGTCTACTGTCTCCACCTCTTCCTTTCTTTTTCCGCCCCCACCTCTCCCGACATCAGTCTGAAGAAGGGTCTCGACCCGAAACGTCTCCTATTCCTTCGCTTCATAGATGCTGCCTCAACCGCTGATTTTCTCCAGCTTTGTCTACCAACGGGATCCCACCACTGGCCACATCTTCACATCTCCTCCCTTGTCGGCTTTCCGCAGAGACCACTCCATCCGTAACTCCCTGGTCAATTCGTCCCTTCCCACCCAAACCAACCCCCTCTCCTGGCACTTTCCCTTGCAACTGCAGGAAATGCTACACTTGTCGCTTTACCTTCCCCCTTGACTCCATTCAAGGACTCAAGCAGTCTTTCCAGGTGCGGCAGAGGTTCACCTGCACCTCCTGCAACCTCATCTATTGCATCCGCTGCTCTATATCGGTGAGACCAAGCGTAGGCTTGGCGATTGCTTCGCCCAACACCCCCGCTCGGTTCGCAATAACCAACCTGATCTCCCGGTGGCTCAGCACTTCAACTCCCCCTCCCATTCCGAATCCGACCTTTCTGTTCTGGGTCTCCTCCATAGCCAGAGTGAGGCCCACCGTAAATTGTAGAAGCAGCATCTCATATTTCGCTTGGGCAGTTTACCTCCAATTTCAAGTAGTCCCTGCTTTCTCCTCCGCTTCCCAGCTCCCCCTCAGCCCACTGTCTCTGCCTGTTCCTTTCTTCTTCCCCCCCTCCCCTCTCCTCCCCCTACCCTCACATCAGTCTGAAGAAGGGTCTCGACCCAAAACTTTGCCTATTTCCTGCACTCCATAGATGCTGCCTCAGCCGCTGAGTTTCTCCATCATTCTTGTCTACCCATTCACACAAGTTCTGTTATCCAACTTTCCTCACCCACTCCCTACACATTACGGGCAATTTTACAGAGACAAGTTAAGCTACAAAGCCAATGCGTCTTTGGGATGTGGGAGGAAACCCACACGCTTGCAGGGAGAATGTGTAAATTCAACACAGACAGTGCCCGAGGACAGGATCGAACACAGATCTCTGGCATGTGAGGCAGCAAGTCCACCAGCTGTGCCACTATGTTATTTTCCAACACACAAAAAATTATACGTCGATAACTTTGGTTACTAAAAAAAAAGAAACTATCCATTTTCAGTCTTAAATCTCCAAGTGACGCTATGCCCCCTTTACAGCTACTGTATGTTTTAATTCAGTTCAAGACTATGGGGCAGTATATTGGCCATAAAGTTGCTGCCTAAATGTGCCAGAGACCCGGAATTGATCCTGAATATAGGTGCTGTTTGTATGGAGTTTGCTCCTTTTCCCTTTGATCGCATGGGTTTTCTCCGGGTGCTCTTGTTTCCTTCCACATTTCAAAGGTGTGCAGGAACCTTTTTCAGACCCTTTATATATATAAAGAGCCTTTATGTCAAGAGAGTTTTATTGTCATGTGTCCCAGATAGGACAATGAAATTCTTGCTTGCTGCAGCACAACAGAATATGTAAACATAATACAGAACAGGAGATAAAAGTTCAGTGTGCCTATATACCATAGACAGATAATGTGCTGATATTTTTCAGAGTTTGGAGTTTGGTGGTGGAAGGTCCATTCCAGTTTAAATTCCATTTGGAATATTTTTGGAGGACCAAGAAACCAAGAAGCAAGAGTTACCCAGGGAGTTACTCCAGTTCCAGAGAGTGATTCTGCGTTGGTTTTCGGCGAGGCGGCGACCGGACAGCAATAGCGGAGACCCGGCAGCCCAGACACGGATACGGATGGCGGGCGGAGACGGAGAGTGACAGATAGAGAGGGGGGGCCCGCTCAGAGTTGAACGATAGTTGTCCTGGGTGCTTGCCAAGCCGGTCAAAATGGCAGGCTTTTAGGTTGCCCAGCGGAACTTTAGGTGGCCATTGGCAGCCGAGCAACCGTTAATTTAGAGCCCTGTGAGAATGTATGATGTGTTCCAAGATCTTACGTGTAACACTGGTCAGTGAAATTGGTCAGTAATTCTCAGGCGCAGCCTTATTGCCCTTCTTAAATATTGCACAGTTGTTTGCTTCCTTCCACTGACGTGGTAGTGACCCACAATCAATTGAGGACGAATAAATCTGTGAGTAAGGGTGCTATTTTTGACCCAATCATCTTTAGAAACCATGGTGGCAACTGATCTGTGCCCGCTGCTTTGTTTGCCATTAGGTTCTATAGTTGTGTTAGTACTCGTGCCTCATGGATCACTAGTTCAGGGATATCCTGTATGTTACTGCATATAGGATATCCTATCGATGGAATGTATGACTTGTTTTCCCTCGTAAATACACTGGTGAATTGAGAATGAATTGCTTCAGCCTTCCCTTTCCCGTCACAACTGTGTTGTTCACCATGAGGTCTGCAACTCCCTTCTCTCCGTTACTCAAACGTTTCATATCAGACCAAAATTGCTTGACGTTTTCTTTCATTGCTGTGGTCAGGTTGTTTGACAAAGTCTTGTTCGGCTTTATTGAGAGCTTTTCTTAATTCCTTCTGGCAATTTACAAAGGAATCCCAATCTTCTTTGTCTTGTGCCTTCTTTGCTTTATTGTATGCCCTCTGTTTCTTACGTCTGAGTCGGTGGTGATATATGGTGAACCAGGGTAGGGTATTTGGTTTGGCTGCTGTGCTTTTTGGAATATGTCTCTCCATGATCTGCTTTATTTTGTTTTCAAAAGTGTCCCACTTCTCCTGAATAGAAGCATTCCCTATTGAGAGATAATGGTCCTGTAAAGCATCCAGGTCTGCATTGATCACTTCCTCGTTTGCTTTCCGCCGTACTAGGTTGTTTCCATTTGGCTGTCAGATCCAGGTCAACAATAACTATGTCATGGTCGCTTACGCCTGCTTCCACCTTAGTACCCTGAACAAGACTGGTGTTATTTGTGAATACCAAGTCCAAAATGGTACCTCTTCTTGTTGGTTTATTAACCTGTTGGTTCAGTTCAAAACCCATTAAAGCCCCCAGTAGTAGTTCAGCTGTATCCTTGGATGCAGATTGATCCTGCACTATTGTTGAGTCTTCACAATTAATATTAGGCTGATTAAAGTCTCCTGGAAGTACTATATTGTATCCCTTGCCTTTATTGCATATTTTCTCAAATGAATTCTCAAGTTCACTTACAAACTGTTTATCATCGTCTGGGCTTATAAGCAGTACCTATTAAAAGTGGGTACCGTCCTTTCAATTCAATTTGGTTCCACATTAATTCACTATCTACTTCAAACTCTTCTTTACGAATCATAATAATATCCTTTTCACATGCTATTAAGATGCCACCATGAATTCAGTCCCGTGTGTCCCTTCGATATACATCATATGTATCTGGGAAAATCTCATGACTATTAATGTCCTGTGAAAGCCAAGTTCCTGTCCCTTGTACAATATCAGGATTATACTGATCCAAAAGTACCTTTACTTCAGAGGTTTTATTCCTACTGCTCTGAAAATGTACCACCATAAATTTTAGTGAGTTCCTGCCTTTACATTTTGTTAGCTTGTTGTTAACTGTCTTCGGAGCTCTTTGAGGTTTAGGGGGTGTTATATTACCGATAAATGTCTCACCTCTATCATCATCATTCTGGATAAAAAAACGGTTTGATCTATTATTTTCAAATTGTATCAGAAATGTTGATAATTTCACATATTGGACACATTCAGACTGTATATTACATCATCCACTCCACTGCATGCAGCATGTATCCATCTTTGATATCCACCACATTCTATACGCTTGTGCTGGCTAGTTACCATCTCATTGCCCACCCCACATGGTTCAGGTTTACAGTTTGTGCATTGCCATGAAAGATTCTGCTTTGTAATGTTCATATATTCCTTGATAGTCACGTCAGTACATTTGACATGATACATTGCATTACAATCTATGCATTGAAGTTTTCTTCAGTGTTTTGTTACCAGCTTATTACAGCTCCCACAGTTTGAACGCCCAGGCTTTAGACTAACATCCCCAGATAACAGCAAAGTAATGAGAAACCCAATGTGTTTCTTCGGCCTCAGTTCAATAGTCGTACAGATTTCTGGTTTAGACAAGAGTCTGTAACTGTTGATGTAAATTGATGTGTATCTCATGCAATCTTCTCTCAGGATTAAGTGTGAAAACCCACTATGAAAAACCAGATGTTGGTCATCTGTAGAGTTTGTTTCCAATGGTTGAATTTGTTGTCTCACAAACAGGCATAACAACAGTCTGCTTCCGATGCTGTATAGTATGGCCATACTTAGTTGTGTTGTTCTACAGTGTATCTCAGCGATTCAATCGAGAATAATGAAATCAAGAGGCTACTTCCCTTTATGTTGTCCCACAATGTCCGCCAATGAATACTGCGTGTAGTCCACACCACTGCTGTATCCATGCGCAGTTGAAATGAAAATCCAAGATGGCTGCCGGTTTACTGCCACTTCCTAAACAGGGTTAAAAACACCAAAAAGACCCCATATCGCCTTAAAAACACCACTAATGTTTGCTTAAAGAGTCAAATAAGTTGAATGTTGCACGGCTGAATTCAGATGGCTAAGTAATTTCCGTAACTCTAGGTTTCCTCAAGGGAGAAGGCAGGAGAATGGGGCTAGAAGGGAGCCATGAATGAATGGCGGAGTAGACTTGATGGGTCGAATGGCCTAATCCTGCACCAATCAAGTGACATGGAGTATGGCTATGGAAGCGGTTGATCTTGGCCTACCGTATATGTTTCAATAAGATACCCTCTCATCCTTCTAAATTCCAGAGTGTACAAGCACAGCCACTCCATTCTCTCAGCATATGACATCCCGTTGATTAACCTTGTCAACCTATGCTGCACTCCCTTAATAGCAAGAATGTCCTTCCTCAAATTTGAAGACCAAAACTGCACACAATACTCCAGGTGTGGTCTCACTAGGGCCCTGTACAACTGCAGAAGGACGTCTTTGCACCTATACTCAACTCCTCTTGTTATGAAGGCCAACATGCCATTTACTTTCTTCACTGCCTGCTGTACCTGCATGCTTACTTTCAGTGACTGATGAACAAGGACCCACAGATCCCGTTGTACTTCCCCTTTTCCTAACTTGACACCATTTAGATAATAATCTTCCTTCCTGTTTTTGCCACCAAAGTGCATAACCACACATTTATCCACATTAAACATCATCTGCCATGCATCTGCCCACTCACCCAACCTGTCCAAGTCACCCTGCATTCTCATAGCATCCTCCTCACAGTTCACACTGCCACTCAGCTTTGTGTCATCTATAAATTTGCTAATGTTACTTGTAATCCCTTCATCTAAATCATTGATGTATATTGTAAATAGCTGCGGTCCCAGCACCGAGCCTTGCGGTACCCCACTAGTCACTGCCTGCCATTCTGAAAGGGACCTGTTAATCCCTACTCTTTGTTTCCTGTCTGATAAACACTTCTCTATCCATGTCAGCACTCTACCCCCAATACCATGTGCCCTCACTTTGCCCACTAATCTCCTATGTGGGACCTTATCACTGGGTCTTCCCCTTCCCCGCTGAACCAGGTGACCCCAGCTACTCCGCACCCGCACCATAAGTCTGAAGAAGGGTCTCGATCCGAATCGTCACCTATTCCTTCTCTCCATAGATGCTGCCTCACCCGCTGACTTGCTCCAACATGGGGGGGCGGGGCCTGGTCCTTTGTGACGTCGGGCCAGGGAGGCGGGACCTGGTCCTTTGTGACGTAGGGCTGGGGAGGCGGGACCTGGTCCTTTGTGACGTCGGGGCGGTGAGGCGGGACGCGGTCCCATTGGCCGCTGGCGCTGCCCGTCAGAGGGGGGGAGGGGAGGGGCGGGACCTGGTCGGCGATCACGTGAGACGGGCCGGTATCGTCGTCATCGCTGCTCGGCCCCGCGTCCTTTCCCCACCCCATCCCTCCTCCCTTCCTGAGGGCGGTTCTGCGGCCGCCGACCCGAGGAGCCGGAGCTCGAGGCGTGCGGACGGTCTGGAACGGGAAGGGGGGGTGAGGGATGTGAGTGAGTGAGGAAGGGAAAGGGAGGTCTGGGCGCTCTCTGGTCCTCCCACTGCACTGTCTCTGGTCCTCCGACTGCAGCACCCCCTGTCGGTTGAAGGCCACGGGGCAGCGTCTCTGGTCATCCAGCCGCATCGCCCCCTGGCGGCGGGAGGGTTGAGTTTAGTTTATTGTCACGTGTACCGACATGCAGTGAAAAGCTTTTTTGTTGCTTGCTGTAAATGATTATGTTACACAGGTCTGGAGTTTAAAGTCATCTTTAATTGTAACACATAGAATAGCGTACAGCAGGTTGGTAGTTGTTCCTCATCACCGCTTCCAAGACTACTTAATGTAGGAAGTGGGTGTTAGTATGAATCATACAGTAAGGTGGGGTTAATCATGCTACTCTACTATGATCGGTTCACATGCAATAACCAATCTACATCCTTCCCCGTAAAGAGCGAATATAGGTAAGCACATATAAGACGCGCGAATGTAAACATACTTGCCGTATATGTCAGGCGGTCTACTAATACGAACCAAACGCGTACGGACCAACCCCTCTCCCTCCGTACCAGAAAAGCTAGTGGGGGAGGGAGGCAGTGATAAGGCGACCGATAAGGTGAGCATGCGGGAGAGGTAGTGTTGTTGTTGGACAGGGCCGCTGGGCAAAGCAGAGAACGGGACATGCTGGGACTAGAGATAGCAGCAGCAGCAGATGGTTTGAACATCAGAGGTGGAGCAAAGGGATCGGCTGGTGGCGGACGAGATTCTTTTACGATGTTCTGTGCGTGGGCCAGCATGGCATCGGTGCCTGGGTGGCCGTTGTGTGCCTCTCTAACTTCTACAGGTGCACAGTAGAGAGCATGCTGACCGGTTGCATCGTAGCTTGGTTCGGCAACTTGAGTGCCCTGGAGAGGAAAAGACTACAAAAAGTATTAAACACTGCCCAGTCCATCCTCGGCTCTGACCTCCCTTCCATCGAGGGGATCTACCACAGTCGCTGCCTCAAAAAGGCTGGCAGCATCATCAAGGACCCACACCATCCTGGCCACACACTCATCTCCCTACTACCTTCAGGTAGAAGGTACAGAAGCCTGAAGACTGCAACGACCAGGTTCAGGAACACCTACTTCCCCACAGCCATCAGGCTATTAAACCTGGCTCGGACATAACACTGAACTTTACTAGCCAATACTGTTATTTGCACTTTATCAGTATATTGACCATTGTGTATATATTTATAGAATGCCTTGTAGTAAATGCCTACCATGTTCTGTTGTGCTCAAGCAAAGCAAGAATTTCATTGTCCTACCAGGGACACATGACAATAAACTCACTTGACTTGACTTGACTATTTGTATTATTCGTCTTGTAGGGTTTTAGGGATCATGACTTTGTGGCCTTTAAATATGACACCGTCCTGTATTACCAGCTCATCACGGACTAGGAAGAATGGCTGCACCTCCAGTGGTGTGCTGGATTGTCTGCCTGGCCAGCCTCTTTTGATTATGGATGAAAGTAGCTGAAGAGTGCCATCAGCGGCTGTGTGTTCAGCCAGACCGTAAGCTCATCCTGTTCATAGGTATGTCGTTCAGTGGATGCACGTGGTGCACGAGAGAGTGTCAGCAACGAGTATGCCCTTTCCTTTTTTGTAAACAATTCTGAAGTCGAACCGCGGGAGCTGCATCATCATGCACTGCAGTTGTGCAGGTGCTGCGTGTATAGGTTTATTAAGGATGTTTACCAGTGGTTGGTGGTCTGTTTCGACTGTGAAAATGTTCCTGAAGATGAAGTCCTTGAATTTTGAACAAGCGAAGACCACAGCCAGCAGCTCTTTCTCGATCTGTGCATAGCGCTGTTCGGTGTCCGTCATGGTGCAGGAGGCGTAAGATGCAGGTAGTATAGTCCCATCGCCAGATGTTTGAAGGCAGGCTGCGCCCAGCCCGTATTGTGAGGCATCGCATGTTATCGTGCCAGGACGCTTCAGGTCGAAGAATGTCAGGGTGGGAGCGCTGGCCAGCTTGGTTTAAAAAAAATCAAATACTTGTTGATGCTGCTGGTACCAGGTCCACTCAGTGTCCTTTCGGGTGAGTTGTCTCAGTGGCGAACTTAGTTCGCTGAGATTCGGTATGAACTTTCCCAGATAGTTCACCATTCCCAGATAGTTCACCATTCCCAGAAATCGTTGTAGGCTAAACACGTCAGTGGGGGCTGGCATTTCTCTGATGGCAGCAGTTTTCTTCGAGTCAGGCTTAAGACCATCAGGATTGAATACATGTCCGACATAGGTGACCTCCGGAACCCGGAACTTGCATTTCTTAGGGTTGAATTTCAGGTTGATCTCACTTGCCCTGTCCATAATACGCTTTAGGTTGTTTTCATGCTCCGCTATGTCCTTGCCATAAACCAGGATATTATCTACGATGATGGCACACGAGGGTCCTTCGAACAGCTGTTCCATGGTTCTTTGAAAAACCTCGCTGGCCGAGTTGATGCCGAATGGCATCCTAAGAAATTTGAATCTGCCAAATGGTGTGGCAAACGTGGTGAGGTTTGATGACCCGTCATCTAGTGGTATCTGCCAAAACAAGCTTTTTGCGTCAAGTTCTGAAATTAATGTTGCACGCCCGATTTGTGCAGCGACGCCCTCGACAGTTCTCATCGGATAGTGCGGGCGCTTGATGGCAGTGTTCAAGACTTTTGGATTAATGCACACGCGGAGCTCGTTTTTGTCATTCTTCTGAGTGTCAAATTAGTCTCTAAGTGGAGCCACAATCTCAGACATTCGGCAGGCATGCACTGCTTGTTCAAGGGTTAAGTCAGCATTCCGCAGCAACTCAGTCTTTAGATTTTGATCAGTCATGCCACTGACAAGCTTGTCCCTGATTAATTCGTTTGAAATGACCCCGAAGCGGCATCGCTGAGCCATATATTTCAAGTCACAAATAAATCTTTCCACAGGCTCGTCGGGAAGCTGGTGTCTCGCGAAGAATTTTGCACTTTCTAAGATACAGTTTGAGGGTAGGTCGCATAGTACACGGAATTTACGCAGTAAAACATTGGCGTCACGCGCAGTCTCAGCAGATACAACTACCTGATCGTTGGCATCGAGAACGGCTGGCGCGTAGTCAAAGGTCTGTGCTCTCATCAGAATCTCCGGTCCCGCCAGGTTTAGTAGAAGAGAAGCCTTGACAGCATCTGGTTCATTACGATGGACGATGTTGATATCGTGTTCGTAGTCGATTTCAAATAGCCTCCATCGTTCCCCGATGTCTGAATCGAAGATGAGCTGCCCTGGCTTTCGGCACGAGTGAGCCATGGCGATGCAAATGAAACTGATAAACACAAATAAAACCCGATATACGACGTAGTGGGTTACTTCACGCTGACTGACACCATGTAAATGATTATGTTACACAGGTCAGGAGTTTAAAGTCATCTTTAATTGTAACACATAGAATAGCGGTACAACAGGTTGATAGTTGTTGATTCCTCATCACCGCTTCCAAGACTACTTAATGTAGGAAGTGGTTGTTAATATAAAGCATACAGTTGGGTGGGGTTAATGATGCTACCCTACTATGATTGACTCACATGCAATAACCAATCTACACCTGCTAACCAGTCAGCGGATAGACAACACATGATTACAATCGATCTGTCCGCAGTGTACGGATACGGGATAAAGAGAATAACGTTGAGTGCAAGACTTCTGTAACTCCAGTGCAGAGATAAGGTTTCTCCCTGTATAAGGTCATAAGTGATAGGAGCAGAATTAGGCCATTCGGCCCATCAAGTCTACTCCGCTATTCAATGGCTTTTTTTTTAAATTTATTTTTAAATTTTTTTTAATTTATTAGTACATTACATTACAACCACATACATTAGTACTCGTCACTTATGTCTTCTTACAATTAATGTACTCCATTTATTTTTTACACTAGAAAAGAAAAAGATTGAAAGAAAGATGAAAGTGAAGGAAAAAGTGAGTGTAGAAAATGTGACAACAAAAAAGGACGAAGACCCTATAAGAACAAAATTAAAAACAAAAGAAAAAGAGTTAAGAAATAGACCCTAGAAAAGAAAGAGAAAGAGAAAGAGGAAAAAGGGAGAAACAAATATTTTTATGAGCATTACGCAAATGGGACATACCTACTCTTCAACTATCATCCCCCCTTACCTGACCTCAATTTTTTTTTTAAAGTACCTTTGCACCCTATATTTGTAATAATTCTATAAATGCAGACCACGTCAGGTGGAAGTGATCTGGTTTACCTGCTAGGAGGAGTCTTATCTCTTCTAGGTGTAATGTTTCAAACATATTTGAAATCCACATGTTTATAGTTGGTATTGGAGCCTTCCAAGATTTTAGAATTAGCTTTTTTCCAGTTATTAACCCATAGTCTATTAGTTTCTTTTGAAACACATTTAGTTCTGGACCATCTTGCGTTATTCAATCATGGCTGATCGACCTCTCCTTCCTAACCCCATTCTCCTCCCTTCTCCCCATAACCCCTGATACCCGTGTCTCAATACACGGAACAGTAATACGCCAATAGTAGGAGAAGGGGAGGTGCAACAAGACCTGTGTATCCTTGTACATCAGTCACTGAAAGTAAGCATGCAGGTACAGCAGGCAGTGAAGAAAGCTAACGGCATGTTTAAGTAAGAACTGGAGATGCATGGTAAAATAGGTAGACACAAAATACTGAAGTAACTCGGCGGGTGAGGGACACAAAATGCTGGAGTAACTCAGTACATGAAGAAGGGTCTCGACCCAAAATCGCCAATTCCTTCTCTCCATAGATGCTACTCACCCCCTCCTTGCTGCCCAACATCAGTCTGGCCACTTATCCATCACCAACATTAGAAATTGAAGAGGTTGAGAGGCTATTCAGAAGACTGAAAAGCCAAAAATCTCCAGGACTGCACAAAGTTTCCCCCTCTACCCTCAAGCTCTGTGCCGAACAACTGGCACCAGTCTACACAAACATTTTCAACCAGTCCCTGCAAACCTGCACTGTCCCTGCCTGCTTCAAAGTCTCCACTATTGTCCCTGTACCCAAAATCATAAGGATTACTGGTCTTAACGACCTCTGTAATCATGAAGACCCTTGAAAGGCTTGTGCTGGCCCAGCTGAAAAATATCACAAACCCCCTGCTGGACCCTCTGCAGTTTGCATACCAGGCCAATTGATCAGCGGATGACGCAGTCAACCTAGGCTGCACTTCATTCTCCAGCACCTGGTCCGCCAGGGGACCTATGCAAGCATTTTGTTTGTGGGTTTTAGCTCTGCATTCAACACCATTGTGCCAGAGGTACTACACTCCAAACTCTCCAAGTTGACTGTGCGTGAACCCCTCTGTCAGAGAATCATCAATTTCCTGACAGACAGGAAGCAGCATGTGAAGCTGGGAAAGCACATCTCGGACCCGCAAACCCTCAGCATAGGAGCACCGCAAGGCTGCGTACTCTCCCCTCTCCTTTACTCTCTCTACACCAACGACTGCACTTCCACAGACTCCTCTATAAGCTTCTCAAGTTTGCGAACGACACAACCCTGATTGGACTGATCCAGGTTGGGGAGGAATCTGCCTACAGACAGGAAGTGACACAGCTGGCGTCCTGGTGCCATCGCAACAACCTGGAGTTCAATGCTCTTAAGACAGTGGAATTGGTTGTAGACTTTAGGAGAGCTCCCCCTCCACTCACCCCATTCACCATCAACACCACAGTCACATCTGCGGAGTCTTTTACGTACCTGGGAACCATCATCTCCAAGGACTTTAAATGGGAGGCTACCATCGACTCCACAGTCAAAAAGGTACAACAGAGGATGTACTTCTTGCGGCAGCTGAGGAAGCACAATCTGCCACAGGCAATGATGGTCCAATTCTATAAGGCCATTGTAGAGTATGTCCTCACTTTATCCTCCATGGTCTGCTTTGGCTCAGGCACCAAGCATGACATCTGGAGGCTGCAGCGAATCGTCCGATCAGATAAAGATATTGGCTGCAACCTTCCCTCCATTGACGAGCTGTACACTGCAAGGGCCACGAAGCAAGCGGGTAAGATCATCTCTGACCCCTCTGAACCCTGGCTACAAACTCTTTGAATCACTTCCCTCTGCAAAGCGACTCCGGACAGTCAAAGCTGCCACAGCCAGACATAAAAACAACGTTTTTCTACAAGTAGTAGCTCTACGCAATAACCAAAAATCTGTAGCTTTCTTTTGCTCTGGTATTTTATTTAATTCACATGTTCAATCGATCATGTTTTATTATTAATGTTTTATATGTCATTCTTAACTGTCACTGTATGTCATGTTGTCACTGGCCAGCGGAGCACCAAGGCAAATTCCTTGTATGTGAATATACTTGGCCAATAAACTTATTCACTCATTCATTCATTCATTCATTGTTCGGTCCACTGAGTCCGCACCGACCAGCGATCCCCGCAAATGAACATGACTGCATATGCTAGGGACAATTTACAGTTATACCAAGTATACAAACCCAAGCCAATTAACGTACAAACCTGTACATCTTTGGAGTGTGGGAAGAAACCAAAGTTCCAGGAGAAAACCCACATGGTTACGGGGAGAACGTAAAACTCCATACAAACAGTTTCTGTAGTCGGGATCTAACCCGGGTCTCCGGTGCTGTAAGTACTGTAAGGCAGCACCTCTACCGTTGCGCCACTGTGCTGCCCATTGCCGCCCAAACTAAACTAAACTAAACTAAACTAAATTAAACTAAACTAAACTAAACTAAACTAAATTAAACTAAACGGAAATAATCATGTTTCAGAACTTTCCTCATCTATGACTCATCTTTAGGTATTCCAATAAAGCAATATGTTCAGATTTATCTTTGAATCGAGGATTGCATCTGATCTAAATCCTTTAGAGGGTAGCATTTCCCTTTCAAACACACGTCCAAACAGTTATAAATGAAGTAAATGTTTCTATCCCCCCCGAGTCTTTCACAAGTTATATTGCTTCCATTTGTATTTAATGTGCTGCAAACCATTCACTCGTGATGAGGGCAGCACTGACCTTCACTTAGACCTCTGAAGTTGCTGCTGGCAGTGCAGAATGCCAGCAAACAGTCTGGATACATTGGCAAGTTTCTGCTCCATCGATTTTCCTGCTGTCTTTTTGATTCTGCCCCAGAGATGATCCTTTTGCTGGCAAAAATATTGCTCCCAAATTGGCTGAATAATTGCTGTTAAAATGCATAACATGTATGCATGTAGCATTAATGCAACATAACAGGGCGACACGGTGGCGCAGCGGTAGAGACCCGGGTTCGAATTGACTACGGGTGTTTGTCTGTACGGAGTTTGTCATTCTCCCCGTGACCTGCAAGGGTTTTCTCCGAGCACTTCAGTATCCTCCCACACTCCAAATACGTACAGGTTAATTGGCTTGGTTATGAATGTAAAATTGTCCCTAGTGTGTGTAGCGATGTGTTATTGTGCTGGGATCGCTGGTCGGTGTGGACTCGGTGGGCCGAAGGGCCTGTTTCCGCGCTATATCTCTAAAGTCAACTGAAACAATAGGGTGCCTGTTAACGTGCACCAACATACCTCATCATTATACATCATATACGTCAAATTGGCCGCCGTCATCATTGCTCAGTGTTCAACACAATCATCTCCTTCAAATTAGTTACCAATCTCGCAGAACTGTGTATCTGCGCTTTCCTCTGCAACTGGATCCTCGACTTCATCAACACACCACAATCGGCACGAATTGGCAGCAACACTTCCTCGATAACCATCAACACAGGACCACGGCCTGAGGAAGGGTCTCGACCCAAAACGTCACCCATTCCTTCTCACCACAGATGCTGACTGTCCCGCTGAGTTACTCCAGTATTTTGAGTCTAACACAGGACCACCTTAAGGTTACATGCTCAGCCCTCTGGTCTACATATTCTATACCTATACCTGTGTAGCTGGACACAGTTCCAACTCCATCTTCAAATTTGCCGACGACACCACCGTGGTTGGACGAATCATGGATGTACAAGTCAAAGTATAAGAAGCCAATCGATCGACTGACCGAATGGTGCCAGAAAAAAAACCTTGCTCAACGTCAGTAAAACCAAGGAACTGATTGTTGACCTTGGAAGGGGAAGGCTAAGGATCTACAAACCTGTCATCATCAAAGGAATGGTGGTGAAAAGAGTTAAAAAACACATTCTGAAGATCTTTCCTGGACTCAGCAAATTGATGCAATCATAAAGCAAGCCCATCAATGCATCTACTTTCTTAGAAGATGGAGGAGATCCAGCATGTTGACAAATACTCTCTTGAACCTACAGGTAGAGAACATATTGGCCGTTTGCATCACAGTCGGGTTCGGCAACGTGGACACTATGAACGAGGAAGATTGTTTTTGCACTATTATTGTTTGTTTGTTTTTTAATATACTGAACTTCATTTTGTTGTTTATTATGGTGTTTACAGAGTACTGTGTTTACATATTCTGTTGTAATGCTGCGGGTAAAAATGTTGTTCCATTTGGGACATTTGACAATAAAACACTCTTGACTCTTGACTATTTTACTGAGAGTCTACCATGGTTACTATGTCTATGGTACCTTCCATCAACTTAGTACCTTGTAAGTGTAGAAATATTAGTGCATTGAAATGATGTGTGATATGATTTTTATATAAATGGATGCTCTCTAAATAGACAATAGGTGCAGGAGTACGCCATTCGGCCCTTCGAGCCAGTACTGCCATTCAATGTGATCATGGCTGATCATCCCCAATCAGAACCCCGTTCCTGCCTTCTCCCCATATCCCCTGACTCCGCTATTTTTAAGATCTAGCCTATCTAGCTCTCTCTTGAAAGCATGCAGAGAAATCCACTATGTCCTCTGTTTTTACAATGTTTTTGTTGATGTACTCTTCTAGCCTAAAATAAAAGTGTTTCATCATCTATATCTCTCGTTTCTATTTTGCCTAACTCGTCTGAAGAAGGGTCTCGACCTGAAATGTCACCTATTCCTTATCTCCAGAGATGCTGCCTGTCCCACTGCGTTATTTCAGCTTTTGGTGTCTATCTTTGTGTTTAGCTGCACAAGGAAATTTGAAATATCAATTTTAGACATTACTAGACTAATTGGGACCCGTTGGATCCCAGTATCACACAGGAGGGCTGGTCACCCAACGCAATATTCCACCTCTCCACCAATTCCAATATTCCTGTCCAGTGGGGAGGGGGGGGGCTTTCTGTTGCGCTACTATGGGTGCTGTGGGCCAAAGGGTCTAGTTTCCAGAGGGCTAGTATGCACATTGTTGGCTGAATCGATTCTTGGGCTGGCAGCTCAGTCACTGAGGCCTGGCAGTACAGTCACTCAGACCTGGCAGGCTGGCAGCTGAGAAACTGCCAGAAATTGTGCTCAAAACAGGTGACAGACTGTGAGAGAGAAGGGGAGAGGGTGGACTGAATGGATTATTGGGCTTGCAGTTTAGTGAGTCATGGCTGGTTGGCTGGCAGTTCACTTACCCAGGGTTGGTGGGCTGGCAGTGCATTCACTCACGGCTGGTGGGCTGGCAGTTCAGTCACTTACAGCTGGTGGGCTGGCAGTTCACTCACTCACGGCTGGTGGGCTGGCAGTTCAGTCACTTACAGCTGGTGGGCTGGCAGTTGACTTCATCACTGCTGGTGGGCTGGCAGTGCAGTCACTCACGGCTGGTGGGCTGGCAGTTCACTTACTTACGGCTGGTGGGCTGGCAGTGCAGTCACTCACGGCTGCTGGGCTGGCAGTTCAGTCACTTACAGCTGGTGGGCTGGCAGTTCATTTACTCAGGGCTGGTGGGCCGGCAGTCTGGCAGTGCAGTCACTCAAGGCTGGTGGGCTGGCAGTTCAGTCACTTACAGCTGGTGGACTGGCAAGTTCACTTACTCACGGCTGGTGGGCTGGCAGTGCAGCCACTCACGGCTGGTGTGGTGGCAGTTCATTCAGTTACCCCTCCTCCCTTCATCCCCCCACTCTGCTCCTTGCCATTCCCCTCCCCCCCACGCATTCAGTCCATCTCCCCACAACCCCCCCCATGCACTCTTACTGGCTCTCCCACAGAGCAGCCATTCCTACCGATTAGGGTCCCATCGTGATGAAGAACACGCAGGCATGAAAAGTGGAAAAAAGATTTATTAAGGTTTCAAATGTGAATGACTCTTAAAATACAAGTACAATTTAAATGCTACAGATGAGAATTATTAAGTTTTTCTTGATGTGTCTCTTGTTGTGTTCGGCTGCTCACTGCCTCTTGATGTCTATTTGCTGTTGATAAAAAAAGAGACAATTTTAATATAGAGAGATTGAGTGGTTGTAATTTGATGTCAATCCTCGGGACTCAGTGAAGAATTTGTGCAAAACATTTTTTTGAAGCGGGGGCTGTCGGGTGGGGTGGGGGTGGGGGGTGGCAAACGTCCTGCAGTCGAGGGAGGGGGACGGCTTTAGGCGGGGGCTCTTACATAGATACATAGAAAATAGGTGCAGGAGTAGGGCATTCGGCCCTTCGAGCCTGCACCGCCATTCAATATGATCATGGCTGATCATCCAACTCAGTATCCCGTACATGCCTTCTCTCCATACCCCCTGATCCCTTTAGCCACAAGGGCCACATCTAACTCCCTCTTAAATATAGCCAATGAACTGGCCTCAACTACCCTCTGTGGCAGAGAGTTCCAGAGATTCACCACTCTCTGTGTGAAAACGTTTTTCCTCATCTCGGTCTTAAAGGATTTCCCCCTTATCCTTAAGCTGTGACCCCTTGTCCTGGACTTCCCCAACATCGGGAACAATCTTCCTGCATCTAGCCTGTCCAACCCCATAAGAATTTTGTACGTTTCTATAAGATCCCCTCTCAATCTCCTAAATTCTAGCGAGTATAAGCCAAGTCTATCCAGTCTTTCTTCATATGAAAGTCCTGACATCCCTTCTCTGCACTCCCTCTATGGCTATAATGTCCTTCCTCAGATTTGGAGACCAAAACTGTACGGAATACTCCAGGTGTGGTCTCACCAAGACCCTGTACAACTGCAGTAGAACCTCCCTGCTCCTATACTCAAGTCCTCTTGCTATGAAAGCCAACATACCATTCGCTTTCTTCACTGCCTGCTGCACCTGCATGCCTACTTTCAATGACTGGTGTACCATGACACCCAGGTCTCGCTGCATCTCCCCATTTCCTAATCGGCCACCATTTAGATAATAGTCTGCCTTCCCCTTTTTGCCACCAAAGTGGATAACCTCACATTTATCCACATTATACTGCATCTGCCAAACATGTGCCCACTCACCCAGCCTATCCAAGTCACCTTGCAGTCTCCTAGCATCCTCCTCACAGCTAACACTGCCCCCCAGCTTAATGTCATCCGCAAACTTGGAGATGTTGCTTTCAATTCCCTCATCCAGATCATTAATATAAATTGTAAATAGCTGGGGTCCCAGCACTGAGCCTTGCGGTACCCCACTAGTCACTGCCTGCCATTGTGAAAAGGACCCGTTTACTCCTACTCTTTGCTTCCTGTTTGCCAGCCAGTTCTCTATCCACATCAATACTGAACCCCAATACCGTGTGATTTAAGTTTGTATCCTAATCTCTTATGTGGTACCGTGGCGAAAGCCTTCTGAAAGTCCAGTTACAACACATCCACTGGTTCTCCCCTATCCACTCTACTAGTTACATCCTCGAAAAATTCTATAAGATTCGTCAGACACGATTTACCTTTCGTAAATCCATGCTGACTTTGTCCGATAATTTCACCACTTTCCAAATGTGCTGCTATCCCATCTTTAATAACTGACTCTAGCAGTTTCCCCACTACCGATGTCAGACTAACTGGTCTGTAATTCCACGTTTTCTCTCTCCCTCCCTTCTTAAAAAGTGGGGTTATGTTTGCTACCCTCCAATCCTCAGGAACTACTTCCAGAATTTAAAGAGTTTTGAAAAATTATCACTAATGCATCCACTATTTCTGGAGCTACTTCCTTAAGTACTCTGGGATGCAGCCTATCTGGCCCTGGTAATTTATCGGCCTTTAATCCATTCAATTTACCCAACACCACTTCCCCGCTAACCTGGATTTCACTCAGTTCCTCCATCTCCTTTGACCCGCAGCCCCCTGCTATTTCCGGCAGATTATTTATGTCTTCCTCAGTGAAGACGGAACCAAAGTAGTTATTCAATTGGTCCGCCATATCCTTGTTCCCCATGATCCATTCACCTGTTTCTGACTGCAAGGGACCTACATTTGTTTTAACTAATCTCTTTCTCTTCACATACCTATAAAAACTTTTGCAGTCAGTTTTTATGTTCCCTGCCAGTTTTCTTTCATAATCTATTTTCCCTTTCCTAATTAAGCCCTTTGTCCTCCCCTGCTGGTCTCTGAATTTCTCCCAGTCCTCTGGTATGCTGCTTTTCTGGCTAATTTGTACGCATCATCTTTTGCTTTGATACTATCCCTGATTTCCCTCGTTATCCACAGATGCACTACCTTCCCTGATTTATTCTTTTGCCAAACCGGGATGAACAATTTTTGTAGTTCATCCATGCAGTCTTTAAATGCCTTCCATTGCATATCCACCGTCAACCCTTTTAGAACTAATTGCCAGTCAATCTTGGCCAATTCACGTCTCATACCCTCAAAGTTACCTTTCTTTAAGTTCAGAACAGTTGTTTCTGAATTAACAATGTCACTCTCCATCCTAATGAAGAAGTCAACCATATTCTGGTCACTCTTGCCCAAGGGGGCACGCACAACAAGACTGCTAACTAACCCTTCCTCATTACTCAATACCCAGTCTAGAATAGCCTGCTCTCTCGTTGGTTCCTCTACATGTTGGTTTAGATAACTATCCCGCATACATTCCAAGAAATCCTCTTCCTCAGCACCACTGCCAATTTGATTCATCCAATCTATATGTGGATTGAACTCACCCATTATAACAGTTTTGCCTTTGTTGCACGCATTTCTAATTTCCTGTTTCATGCAATCCCCAACTTCACTACTACTGCTAGGTGGCCTGTACACAACACCCACCAGCGTTTTCTGCCCCTTTGTGTTTCGCAGCTCTACCCATACCGATTCCACATCCTCCAAGCTAATGTACTTCCTTTCCACGGCGTTAATCTCCTCTCTAACCAGCAACGCTACCCCACCTCCTTTTCCTTTCCCTCTATCCCTCCTGAATATTGAATATCCCTGGACGTTCAGCTCCCAGCCTTGGTCACCCTGGAGCCATGTCTCCGTGATCCCAACTATATCATAATAATTAATAGCTATCTGCACGTTCAACTCATCCAACTTATTACGAATGCTCCTTGCATTGAGACACAAAGCCTTCAGGCTTGTTTTTACAACGATCTTACCCCTTATACAATTATGTTGAAAAGTGGCCCTTTTTGATTTTTGCCCTGGATTTGTCTGCCTGCCACCTTTAATTTTCACCTTGCTACCTATTGTTTCCGCCCGCATTTTACACCCCTCTGTTTCTCTGCTCACCCATTTAAGAACCCCACCTCTTATTCTCTGTTTATTATTGTTTTCTTCTTTCCCCCCTACATGTTGGGTCTGAGTGCTTTCCTTCTCTGCCTCCTGTGTCACACACTGTCTAATAGCTTTCTCTATTTGAGTCCCTCCCCCCAACCATTCTAGTTTAGTCTCCCCAGTAGCCTTTGCAGATCTCCCCGCCAGGATATCGGTCCCCCTCAGGTTCAAGTGCAACCCATCCTTTTTGTACAGGTCGCACCTTCCACAAAAGAGGTACCAATGATCAAGAAATTTGAATCCCTGACTTCTGCACCGGTCCTTCAGCCACGCATTTATCCTCCACCTCGCTCCATTCCTACTCTTACTGTCGCGTGGCACAGGCAGTAATCCCGAGATTGTTACCTTTTCTGTCCTTCTCTTTAACTCCCCTCGTAACTCCCTAATTTCTCCTTTCAGGACATCTTCTCCTTTTTTACCTATGTCATTGGTACCTATATGTACCACGACCTCGGGCTCCTCTCCCTGCCCTTTCAGGATATCTTGGACACGTTGAGACACATCACAGACCCTGGCACCAGGAAGGCAAACTACCATCCGGGTCTCCCAACTGCGTCCACAGAATCGCCTGTCTGACCCCCTAACTATAGAGTCCCCTATTAGTATTGCCCTCCTCTTCTTTTCCTTACCCTTCTGAGCAACAGGGCTGGTCTCTATACCGGAGGCCCGGCCGCTGTCGCTACCCCCAGGTAGGCTGTCCCCCCCCAACAGTGCTCAAACAGGAGTACTTATTGTCAAGGTGTACAGCCACCGGGGTACTCTCTAGTCCCTGCCTGTGCCCCTTGCCTCTCCCAACCGTGATCCACTTGCCTGCCTCCTGTGGTCTTGGAGTGACCACCTCCCTGTAACTCCTCTCAATGACTTCCTCGCTCTCCCTGACCAGACGGAGGTCATCGAGCAGCTGCTCCAGGTTCCTAATACGGTCCATTAGGAGCCCCATCTCGATACACCTAGCGCAGATGTGGACGTGTGGAGGGCTATCAGACTCCATGACTTCCCACATCTGACATCCAGAACAGTAAACTGCCCTGGCCCTCATACTCCCCTTACCGAGGATACAATACAAAACAAACTGCTACAATACAAAACAAACTGCTACAATACAAAACAAACTGCTACAATACAAAACAAACTGCTACAATACAGTACAATCAGCAGGGATCTGACTCCCATTGAGCTGGGATCTGACTCCCAATCAGCTGCTCCCTCTTCTCTGCTTCCACCAATCAGCGGCTTCCTTAAGCCCACTTGTTTTTGAAGTGCGAGTGGAACTTGGAACGTTACAGATTTGGGCCTCTGTAAGAAGCAAGCCCCGCGCTCCACTATAACTCCCACCGCTCGGGTGTAGCTCCTCCCTCTGCGACCGACCTCTCCAACGGCTCTCGGGCCTCTGTAAGAAGCAAGCCCCGCGCTCTACTTTAACTCCTACCGCTCGGGTGTAGCTCCTCGCTCTGTGACCGACCTCTCCAACGGCTCTCGGGCCTCTGGTGGGCTGATGAGGGAGGGGGGTTCCTGGGGCAGCTTCAGGAGAGGGAGTATCCTACAGCCAGGCGGAGGGCAGCGTCTTGAGGTGGGGGATACCAGTGGGGGGGGGGGGCGCGGTGAGTGACCTACTCATGGCCTCTGGACTCACTCACTCACTCATGACCTCTGGAATGACAGACAGAATCACGGCTTGTGGAGTGACTGACTTATGCCCGACTTCTGGAGTCACGTCCAACTTTTGTAAACTGAAAACTGTAACATCCACATTGAGCAACAGCTTCTTCCTGACAGCCATTAGGCTATTAAACATAACGAATAAGTTCTGAACTATGAAAGACTATATTATTTGTACTATTTGCTATTTGTTGATCACACACACACACACCCTCCACCTCACACAGAAACTCACACACACACACACACACTCTCAGACACACTCTCTCACACACAGACTCACACAGACGCACACACAGAGACACACACACACTGACTCACACACACACATATATACACACACACACACACTCACATTTACACAGACTCTCAGACACACACACAGACTCACACAGACATATACACACACATACACAGACAGAGACACACAGACTCTCACACACATATAGGGAGGTTGCATGGCAGTCGGGTCATGACCCGTGACCCGTACTGTTGCTACGCTATGCAAACTGGAGTACACGCGATGAACTGCAGGTCAGCACTTACCATTGTTTCCAGCATAGCAGGCCCGTTAAAACCCATCGAAATGGCCCATTTTTGCGTTGAATGAGCATGATAAGCGTGGGAGATATTTATCCTACTTCAGAATTCCAAATTGAGGAGAAATGACGGTAGATAGAAGCAAGAGCTGAAGGGACAACAACAGCTAAAGTGCTTGGCGGACATTATCCGTGCAGATATCGAGATTGAAAATATTGGGAATTATCGCATTTGCTCACTGCATTTCATCAACAGTAAGGCATTTGTGTTTTTTCTTGATTCCTTTGGCATCTAAAAAGTTTCAGAAGTGATAAATCTGGCTGTAAAATTTAAAAATCGCCCATGGTTCTCAAGTCAGGGCAGGGGGCGGCCGTTAGATTGGCGGTTGGAATTGGAAGGGTTGGCGGTTGGAATTGGAAGGGTTGGCGGTTGGAATTGGAAGGATTGGCGGTTGTAATTGGAAGGATTGGCGCTTGGAATTGGAAGGGTTGGCGGTTGAAATTGGAAGGGTTGGCGGTTGGAATTGGAAGGGTTTGCGGTTGGAATTGGAAGGGTTGGCGGTTGGAATTGGAAGGGTTGGCGGTTGGAGTTTAACTGGGGTGTGTTGACGAGCAACGGCACAGTAGTAGTTAAATATTAACTTGATGCGACTGAGCGACTGGGCTGTGTCGGTTAATTATTAAACCGAGTGTTCACACACCGTGTGGACCTCTACACCATGACTATTGGGCAATATAACAGGAGATGATGGCCTCTCCTGCATTTTACTTATTGGCCACTGATTGTATGTCGTTCACTCATTTGTTCTATAGCTCTCTACATCAGGGTTGTCAAACTACTGGCCCACGGACCGCAGCCGGCCTGCGATGGGCTCCAATCCGGCCGCCGGATGGTTTGGGGAAGAAAAGCATATTCGCGACCATTTATTATATATCTGTACACTCTACACCGAAGATAGTCGCACAAATGCTGGAGTAGCTCCGCGGGACAGGCGGCAAATGCGCCAGAGGTGAGAATGAATATTTTGACAATTAATTAAACCCTTCACTTGATTCGGGCGGCGGCGCCTCGAGCGGCAAACACTGCGCCTGCGCGCGGCGGTGGGCGGGCGGGGATCACTGCGCTTGCGCGCGGCGGTGGGAGGGGCGGGGACCACTGCGCCTGCGCGCGGCAGGAGGGGGAGCGCGAGGACGCCGCTGCCGCTGTTTGAAACGCGCTGACAGTTGGGCGAGGCCCCCCCCCCCCCCCCCCGGCGCCGCCATGGACGCTCCCGGCTCCCGGCTCATCATCGCCATTGGCCGCTGCCTCCTCACTCATGGCGCAGCTGATGATGTCGGCCGCTCCAGTCCTCAGCTGCCAGGTGAGGCGTCGCCTGGATTTGGCGAACACCCGACGCGCCGACCCCCAGAACCAGCAGACCAGACACCCCTTCCCCAGACCAGACACCCCCCCAGACCAGACACCCCTTCCCCAGACCAGACACCCCTTCCCCAGACCAGACACCCCTTCCCCAGACCAGACACCCCTTCCCCAGACTAGACACCCCTTCCCCAGACCAGACACCCCTTCCCCAGACCAGACACCCCCCTTCCCCAGACCAGACACCCCTTCCCCAGACCAGACACACCCCTTCCCCAGACTAGACACCCCTTCCCCAGACCAGACACACCTTCCCCAGACCAGACACACCCTTCCCCAGACCAGACACACCCTTCCCCAGACCAGACACACCCTTCCCCAGACCAGACACCCCTTCCCCAGACCAGACACCCCTTCCCCAGACCAGACACACCCCTTCCTCCCCAGACCAGACACACCTTCCCCAGACCAGACACACCCTTCCCCAGACCAGACACACCCCTTCCTCCCCCAGACCAGACACACCCCTTCCTCCCCCAGACCAGACACACCTTCCCCAGACCAGACACACCCTTCCCCAGACCAGACACCCCTTCCCCAGACCAGACACACCCCTTCCCCAGACCAGACACACCCCTTCCCCAAATGTCCTTTGTCCTTTGTCCTTCCCCAGACCAGACACACCCCTTCCCCAGACCAGACACACCCCTTCCCCAGACCAGACACACCCCTTCCCCAGATCAGACACACCCCTTCCCCAGACGGAGGTAGACAAAAGTTGCCTATTTCCTTCGCTCCATAGATGCTGCTGCACCCGCTGAGTTTCTCCAGCACTTTTGTCTATCTCCGATTTTCCAGCATCTGCAGTTCCTTCTTAAACACCCCTTCCTTCCCCAGACGTTTCCTTTCCCATGACTTTGTCTCAAGAAGGGTCTCGACCCGAAACCTGAGTAATCCAGCATTTTGTGTCTATCTCAAAATTAGGACTCTTTTCCATTCATCCCTGCAGAAACATCTGCCAGTTCCCCTCCACAAGCAACAGATGTGTTTTCATTTATTAGGTTTACTGTTGTCACAGATATAGCGGAAAACTTTGTTTTGCGTTGTAGTCCATCACACAGATTAGACTCTCCACCATTTACATTTCACGATGTATCGGAAAAGCAGCCAACATAATCAAAGACTTGTCCCACCCTGGACATTCCTCCTATCTGCTCTCAGCGGACAAAACGATTCAGAAGCTTGAATGTGCACAACCCCCAGACTCTGGAATAGCTTCTTTCTCCATTGCTATCAGGCTTCTGAGCAGTATCATTCTTTTTGATGTGGAGTTAGAGTTATTCTAGAAAGTCAGGGTGAAGAAACGCGCTTGAGATGGAAAGTGAACATTAAACCTCTAAGTTGGAAAAACTATGGACTTTTAATCTCAAATTGTACACTATCTCAGAGGCATGAAATGCGGCCAGGGGAATGAATATAGATAGAAGGGGGGGAGGGCTGGTGTGGAATTATGGGCACGCATTCCAGGTGGAGATAGAGGGGCAGGGGTAGGGGGAGCGAGGAGAAGTGACATAACTAGCTGATTTGATTTAATCAAATCAAATCATGCGGGGCCACAGCATCAGAAGCCTGGATCGCCTCAGCGCAGAGGGAGAAGAAAGCGGGAAGAGACAGAGACTTTAAGACTTTTGCCTCCATCACAGTGAGGCCTGGTGAACTCACTGTAGTGGATGTTAATTTGTATTTATTGTGTGTTTTGTCATTTATTATTATATGTGTGACTGCAGGCAACGAAATAAAGGAATCTCTAATCTCTAATCTCTCTAATCTCTAATAAATGTTGTTCTTGGCTTTGATAGCAATTGATTTTTTATGATTGCTGCATTTAACTACAGAGTTCCAATGTCTGTTTGTGAAAAATATGGTTGAGGAGTGATGGCTTATAACTTAGTTAATTAGTACAGAGACCTGTTATGTTAAAGAAAAACAGGTGCTAGAAATCTGAAACAAAGTGATGATTGCCACACAATGCTCAGCTAATCATTTAGCATCAGTGGACTCTCCATTCAACATTCAACAAATTCAACATTTTCTATGTTCAACATCTGTCAGCCTTGGTAGAACACACCTGCCTTTGAATATCAATAATACACATGATTTATATCTTCTCACTTACTTTGCATTTCAAGCCATTAATCCTTTTTTGTTTGCACGGAATATCAATAAGTTTGTTATTTCTAACTTTGCAAGTAATTTCTAGTGAACGTTGGTTGATATAAGCTTTCTTCATTTTGTTGCAGAGAATTATCTCGTTGTTTGGTGGATTTGTAGCCATATTTTTGCCGAACATGTTTAGCATCATGAGGCAGTCCTGCAGTTGGATCACATGTCAACAAGAACCTGACGGGTATGATTTAAACATATGGTTCCAGTTAGCAGTGAATTTTTCCATTATACGATATGATATGATAAAACTTTATTTATCCCAGGACGGAAATTGATCTGCCAACATTAATAAAAACACAAAATACACGAAACATTAAATTAATGTGATGAGTGGAAAGACTTGGGGATGTGCAGGGATGGGGGAGGGGAGTCGAGTTAGTCTCAGTTTACCCCACGACAGAAGGGGAAGGAGAGGTACAGATTGATAGCTACAGGGAAGAACGATTTCCTGTGGCGTTCTGTTCTGCATCTTGGTGGAACCAGTCTGTGGCCGAAGGAACTCCTCAGGTTGACCAGTGTGTCATGGAGGGGGTGAGCTGTATTGTCCAGGATGCTCCGCAGTTTGAGGAGCATGCTCTCCTCCAAGACCACCACCAATGAATCCAACTCGACCCCCAGGACGGAGCCAGCCTTCCTGATAAGTTTGTTAATCCTATTGGCGTCCGCAGCCTTCGCCCTGCTGCCCCAGCACACGGCAGCGAAGAAGATGGCAATGGCTACCACCAATTGGTAGAACATCTGCAACATCTTACTGCAGACTTTGAAGGAGCCGAGTCTTCTCAAAAAAGTACAGCCGGCTCTGTCAGTCCCTTGTACAGGGCCTCAGTGTTCCTGGACCAGTCCAGTTTACTGTCCAGGTACACGCCAAAGTATTTGTACTCCCTGGTAAACTGCACATTCACACCATTGATGGAGACAGGGGACAGGGATTTACCTGGATGAAACGAAAATATATAAATTTCAACTGGGTTTGAAAATTCCCCTTGTATGACAATTTCAATGTGATAAAGGAAAGGATGTTTTCAAAATTTGCTTCCCTCAAAGGCATGGACTGGTTTTCAAAACTGTGTATAACAATGATCCCAATCTATATGTGTCAGCGACATAAATTGTACAGTCAAATCAAAAGAATTCAACCACTTCTAACGTTAAATGTTTAATAATCCATTTGTATACTTCAATATTTTCAATGCTTTAGTTGTACATTTGCTTAAGCTTAATCTATTAACATTGCTTAAATGCCTGTGTGCGAAAAACAAGTGGATATCAATGAAGAAAAGTATTTATTTATCTCTTAGCTAATGATATTAGCATCTGGCAGCCAAAATATTCAAAAAAAGTATTATGAATGGTGCCGATAAATAATAATAGTAAGATTAAAAAAGAACTTACCAGTTTGAAGTTTGATCTTTATTTTATGAGGAGTTACGTTGGTGATTACGTGAAGAAGCCCCGCCAGTGCGCATGCATGTCAATCTTCAAAGCAGCGGTGTGAAATCACAGTTAACAGTAATTGATGTAACATAGTAAGAACAGCAACTTGAGGACTACCAGATCACATTTTATGAGAGAGGGTTGGGAGTGGAGGGCACGTAATCACCAACGTAACTCCTCATAAAATAAAGATCAAACTTCAAACGGGTAAGTTCTCGTTTAATCTTACTATTTTACTTCGGAGTCACGTGAGTGATTCCGTGAAGAGTTCAAGACTCTGTGATTTCATGCCGCAGATTCAAATCACTGCATCGATTGACTCAGGATGTGAATAATCAACAATGCATTATACATGTCATTGATTTAAATGTATTAATGGTTTACGTTAATAAATAATCCATTAGCAACCTCTCTATCTCAGGGGAGGCTAAAGTGGACGCAAAACAGAATGGGCAAAAAGCCCCGGGTCGGCAATCGGCCTATGGTAAAAATGGTGTGAAAATCAATTAACTTGACCATCCTGTCACCTTGAGGATATGGTCGATGGGAACGTCCATTGCCCTGGCCGCTGACGTTGATGCCGCCCTGGTGGAATGAGATGTAAAAAATTTTCAGTGTTAATACCTGCACAAACCAGAACCTGCTTCAGCCACCTTGAAATAGTCTGAACCGACTTTTTCTTGTGTGGTTGTTTCTGGCTAATAAACAATGCTGATTCTAAACCTCTTAGAGTTCTGGTGGCCTTGATAGAATATAGCAAGCGTGCCCTCACACATAGACGTGAGTCCGTGGGGTATGCCGAAATATGATCTTAAACCCTGTCACCCCTGGTCTGCTCTGCTTGTGTAGACCAGGAATGTAACACGTAATGGTATCTTCAACCACTTCCATCCTATCTAGCCGCAGCTTTTGCAATGTCTGCACTCGTTGTGCTGATACTAGTGTCATGACCAAGGAAGTAGCTGGTCCCTGGCGAAGTATTGTTAATACAATGTCAATATCCCATACTTGCTATACTTGTACTGGGAGAACTTGTGTTAAAGATATTGTTTACAAATTCGATATCCAGGATTGAAACCCGACAGAGTGGGTCCTGTGTGCTGCAGCTAATATGATGGGAAGGCACGTTTGGCACGGTTAATGGCCCTAAATTTAATTATTGTCAGAGGACCATTTAAGAAAGAACTGGAAGACTTCAGTAATCTGTATCATATTAAATGTAACATTAACATTAAACAAACCCGCTTCCCACCTCCTGAATAGGAAATGGACTGCTTTTTGGTGCTATCGCTGCACTCTGCAGTGAGCACATACCTGGATTGATGTGACAACCTCAGCTGCAGGGCAGACTATTCAGAATCTGCAAGTCAATAAATTGATTTTATCATGGAGAGGCTGGTTTCCTGAACCACAGTTTGAACCAGCAACGTTTTCGTTTTTTAGAATAACCGTATATGTGTGTATTATGCCTGACGGAAGCGGGAATGATGGCTGCATAGCCAGTCAGACAGTACAAAAACTAAAGCGAGATCTTGCTGGCTTTATTTCAAAACCCGACTGATGAGGCAAAATGGAGGAAGACATAAAAGAACATTCCTCCTTCTTGTAGCGAGAATGTATCTCTCAACACTGTTATGCCACATATTTTTGTAATCAGCGAATAAGCATGAAACCAACATGTCTATATTCGGTGCTTCATTGAACCATACTTTCATAAATACTTTGTGATCCAACACCTCTTCTGTGTTGTCATTGATCTGAACTTGATGCTACACCAGTGGCAAAGGAGATTAGGTAAATTATTACAGAATACTTTAACTTGATTGCCATGTGACTAACATATGCAACCACCGTAGTGTCTCAACTTGAAGTTGAGCATGTAGATTGTGTATATTCGCTCAATAGCCCTTTCACCCATGGGACGTATCTAGTGTCTATAGCTAGTTGATACCAATAACTGAAGAATTGGCAACTCATGCAAATCTCCACCTCCAAACTAGAGATGACATTTCTCAACTTTCCACCTTAGAGCGCTTAGCATCAGTTTGTAACATACCTGAATGACCAAACTACTTGCGCGATGCTGAATACTATTTTTTTTTTCATCACTGTGACTTCGGTAGCTTCAGCTGGTCATAGCATAAGCCTGTTAACAATGACCTACATGTCATATGAGAGGTTGCTAATTTGTAAGATGTCAGTTCCTGACTTGCACAGCTGAATCACAGCTACTATATTGCCAATTACTCTTGATGAATAGAATTTAGCTTAATAACAGGTGACTATTAACTGCAATCTCGTGCCACAAAGCGGAGTCATAGGCAAATTAATAGTTAAAGGTAAATCCCAATGACCAAGAAGTCTCCGGTGAACCCTGTAATGGGAACTGCATAGAATGGATCGTTGAGACCCTTATGAATCCGTTGATAGTCAGTAAAAAAGTTTCCTATTTGGAAAGTTCATATACGAGTTAAACAACATTCTCCATTTTTCATAATGAACAGGCCACTCCTGCCATCATTCCATGGGTGCTTCGCACGATAACGCTGCCCCGATTTCCGAGCCTGTCTTGAAAACGACCATTCTGGCCCTAATTCCAAACTTACTTGGAATGCTAGAATTGTGCAGTTTACATGGTTAGATGCCTCTAAGCAGATGACAATGCCTTTATCCTTCATGTGCTGTACAAACAAGTGTAAATATTACCAACTTGTGAGTGGTCCACTTATCCATGTTTCGGAAGTGCCAGACCCACCTTGTTGAGTAGGACTGATAGGGTGCGTGGAACCTCTGCCCAGCTGTCATGCTGTCACCAGCTTCAGTGAACTGCTTACTGCCGATGAAGGCATGGGGTGCGTAAGCTTTGCCCGCCTTTGGTCTTGATTGGTCCAACAGCTTGTGCTTCGTCCCAGGTTTTTGCTGTTGAATAGACCTTACCTGAATAGAAGATTTGGCGGCTGGCTCTCATATTCCCCTGATAGCGCTGTTCCCTGCCGGCACACATGTACTCCAGTATGTTCCACCAACATCTTTAGAATCTGAAGTCAGTTACCTCTGACCTTTCGCACTCCCCTCCTTAGAGAGGGCGATTCGTAGGCAGCCCTAAACAGGTGCTGCTGCAGGCCCCTGGGATACCTGCGTTGATACGGCCACCAGGATGGAACATTCTGTTGGGATGGCAAACTTTGTTGTCAGGAATTGATACCTAAGACACGTGCGTTTCATCCCTTGGGGTACACTCCACGGCTATACACTCAGACTCGGCGTCAGAAATGCACTGACCCGGCATGCTCACCTCTTCAAAGAGGGAGACATTAAGCAGCCCTTTCCCAGGCGCTGCTGGCGCGGCCTGTACCCTAGGCCCGCGCTCACACACTAAGCAGCACTGTCCCAGGTGCTGCTGGCGCGGCCTGTCCCATAAGCCCGCGCTGGTGCCTGTGAAGAGTTAAAAATAACAACAGAATGTATACAAATTACATACTTTTTCCCCGGAAGGGAATCCTTGCATCCTGACTCGTCCGAGCTTCATAGGGCTGTTTAATTCTATTGGTGATTCACCCCATGCCTGGGGACCACCGAACAACGATATGTCTGTGAGCCGCTGACCGCACTGTCAGCGACTCTGGCGGTAACACCACCTTCCTGCTTGTTTTGCCCATCCCCGGGAACCACAGTAGGCTGGAAACCACTGTCAGTGGCTGGTAACGTGAAGCCCGACATCAGCCGACTATCCGCTTCCGCGGTCGGAACCGGGGTCTCCCCACAGCCCATAGCCGGTTCACTCGCCGGACTTCGCCACAAATCCAGCAGGATACCTCTGTGAAGAGAGGTTCCTGCACCGACATGAAACCTGGTACCTGAAGTTTTAAACTTACCGCCTGCAGGAGCAATGTCCTAGCAGTCCGGTGCTTCGCAATGCGAACGACGATATGGCACGCATGTGCACTGGTGGGGCTTCTTCACGGAATCATTCACGTGACTCCGAAGTAAAATGTGTGTTCTATTGTCATTATTATTTTTGTAACCCTTAATATAATTTTGCATTAAATTTGTCAGTAGAATGAGAAACATTTTCTGTGGATCGAATGCCACAGTTTATCTTCCTACTTTCCTTCCTTCCCTCCAACCAATTGTAAGTACTAATCTGGTACAGATATAAGCTCCAATTGTCTTGTGTTGCCTTGCCCTGGAAATGTATAGCAATACATTAATGCCAATTCGGCCTCGTCCAGTGTACAGCTGAGACCCAGCCTTGGCATGTTTCTAATAACCTTTCACAAAGAAAAACTCTCCTCGGTTTTCCCTGCTGTCAAGTAAGTAAGAATGTTTACATTTATATGGATATCAAAGTTCTTTACAGCCTATTTGAATTATTTTTATATTTCTAGGATTGGAATTTGGGTTCAGTTTCTTGGGGAATTCCTATTCAATCATGGCTGATCTCCGCCTCCTAATCCCATTTTCCTGCCTTATTCCCATAACCCTTGACACCTGTTCTAATCAAGAGTTCGGGTTGTTTTACGAGAATACTGTTTGAATCATAAAAACTTGTAGTTGCTCAGTCCTGTACTGTTCCTTTCTATCACCTTCCCCCAAATCCCCCCTCTCCCCTGCCCCCTCCCTTCTGGCCTACATCTGAGATACCTCTCACACTCTTGAACACATCAATAACTTTCAATTCCTAGGTCCCCTTTCACTCATCTTCACCATGGACCTTCAGTCCCTTTATACTTCTATTCCCCACCAGTAAGGTCTTGGAGCCCTCGGGTTCCTCCTCCAGAGACCCATTCAGTTCCCCTCTGTTAACACTCTCCTCCACCTGGTGGAACTTGTCCTCGCTCTCAACATCTTTCCTTTTGACTCCTTTTACTTTCTTCAAGTTAAAAGTGTAACATGAGGCTGGGACTATCACAATGCTTAAGAAACAGTTATACAGGTACATGTATACGACAGGTTTGGAGGGATATGGACCAAACGCGGGAAGGTGGGAATAGTGTGGCTGGCTCATGCTGGCCGGTGTGGGCAAGTAGGACCGAAGGGCCTGATTCCACGTTGTATCACTCTATGGCTTTATGTCGATCTTGTGATTGTCGAGAGTTTGATTTTACCGGATTGTATACAAAGAAACGAATTTCACTGTGCCTAGATGCATATAGAAATATAGAAACATAGACAATAGGTGCAGGAGTAGACCATTCGGTCCCTCGATCCAGCACCGCCATTCAATATGATTATGGCTGATCATCTGATCAGCCATATCCCGTTCCTGTTTTTTCCCCATATCCCCTGATTCCTTTATCCCGAAGAGTTAAATCTAACTGTCTCTTGAATATATCCAGTGAATTGGTCTCCGCTGCCTTCTGTGCCTTAATGAAGACAAATGTAGGTCCCTTACAGTAAAAAACAGGTGCATTTATAATGGGAAACAAGGAACTGGCTGACCAGTTAAAGAATTACTTTGGATCTGTCTTCACTAAGGAAGACACAACAAATCTCCCAGAAAAACTAGGGGACCGAGGATCTAGTGGGAGGGAGGAACTGAAGGGAATCCACCTTAGTCTGGTAAATGATGTTAGGTGAACTGTTAGGACTGAAGGAAGATAAATCCCCAGGGCCTGATGGTCTGCATCCCAGAGTACTCAAGGAGGTGGCTCTATAAATCGTGGATGCATTGGTGATCATTTTCCAATGTTCCATAGACTCTGGATCAGTTCGTGTGGTCTGGAGTGTACCTGAAGTAACCCTTATTTTTAAGAAAAGAGTGGGAGAGAAAACGGGGAATTCTAGACCAGTTAGCCCTACTTTAACAGTGGGGAAGCTGCTTAAGAAATAACAGCAGCGCATTTGACAAGGCCCCGCACAGGAGATTATGGCGCAAAATGAGAGCGCATGGTATTGGGGGTAGGGTATTGAACTGGTTGGTGGACAGGTGGCAAACGTACGAAATGACGGTTCTTACCAGAATGGCATTCAGTGACTAGTGAAGTACCGCAAGGCTCCGTGCTGAGACCCCAGTTACTTACAATATATATCAACGATTTAGACGAAGGAATTAAATGTAACATCTCCATGTTTGCGGATATCACAAAGCTGGGTGGCAGTGTGAGATGGGAAGAGAATACTATGAGGCTGAAGCGTGACTTGGGTAGGTTAGTTGTGTGGGGAGGTGCATGGCAGATGCAGTATAATGTGGAAAAACGTGAGGTTATCCAGTTTGGTAGCAAGAACAAGAAGGGAGATTCTTATCAGGTAATTGTGTCAGATTTGGAAAAGGGGAAGGTGCAACGAGACCTGTGTGTCCTTGTACATCAGTCACTGAAAGTAAGCATGCAGGTACAGCAGGCTGTGAGGAAAGCAAATGGCATGTTGGGCTTCACAGCGAGATAATTTGTGTATAGGAGCAAGGAGACCCTACTGCAGTTGTACAGGGTCATGGCGAGACCGTACCTGGCATATTGTGCGCTGTTTCGGTCTCCTAATTTGAGGAAGGGTTTTCTTGTTATTGAGGTAGTGCAGCGTAGGTTCACTGGCTTATTTCCGGCAAGACGGTACTGACATGTGATGAAATAATGGATAGACGGCTTGTGTTCACTGGAATTTAGAACGATGAGAGGGGATCTTATAGAAACATATAAAATACCTAAAGGATTGGACAGGCTAGATGCAAGAAAGATGCTCCGGATATTGGGGTAGATCAGAACCAGGGGTAACGGTTTAAGAATCAGGTGTAGGCTATTTAGGACTGAGATGAGGTAAGACGTTTTCATCTGGAGAGTTGTGAATCTGTGGAGATCTCTGCCACAGAAGGCAGTGGCGGCCAATTCGCTGGATGTTTTCAAGAGAGAGATATAGCTCTTAAGGCTAACGGAATCAAGGGATTTGGGAAGAAAGCAGGAACGGGGGACTGATTTTGGATGATCAGCCATGATCATATTGAATGGCGGTGCAGGGTCGAAGGGCCGAATGGTCTACTCCTGCACTTATTTTGTATTTTTCTATGTTTCTATGTTTCATGTATATACATTTATTGATTGAGATGGTGCAAGGTATGATTAGTAACCTTACAAATATATACTAAGGCAAGTGTGGTGGTAGATTGCCAACACGGATATGAAGAATGACGTTGGGAGTTTGATCAGCTGGGAAAGTTGGCAGTGGAATAGCCTATGGCATTTAATGTGTATATTTGTGATTTGCTTTATTTTGGTAAGTCATGTCAGGTCTTTCTCAATGATCAGTTCGACCCTGCGGAGTACTGTAGAGCAGGGAGATCGAGGGGTTCACGTCATTTATCTCGGAATTTGGAGTCGCGGGTCGTTAAGATGGTACTGAAGATTTTGGCACAATGTTTTTCAGTAGTTACGGCGGTAACTGCAGATGATGGGACGTTATAGTACAATTTACAAGACGTTTGTGAGGCCGCGCTTCCTTGCAGTTCACATGCCGTCCACTGGATGTCCCCATCATTCATTAGCTCGAAGGTACACAAAAATGCTGGAGAAACTCAGCGGGTGCAGCAGCATCTATGGAGCGAAGGAAATAGGTAACGTTTCGGGCCGAAACCCTTCTTCAGACTGATAGGGGGTGGGGAGAAGAAAGGAAAAAAGGAAAAATGCGGAGGAGGAGCCCGAGGGCTGGGGGAGGGGAGGAGACAACCAGATGGCTGATGAAGGGGAGGGGACAGCAAGGGCTAGCAGAATTGGAGAATTCAATGTTCAAACCCCCAGGATGTAGACTGCCCAAGCGGAATATGAGGTGCATTTCCTCCAATTTACGGTGTTGCTCGCTGTGGCCATGGAGGAGACCCAGGACAGAGAGGTCAGATACGGAATGGGAGGGGGAGTTGAAGTGCTGAGCCACCGGGAGTTCAGGTTGGTTATTGCGGACCGACCGGAGGTGTTCGGCGAAACGATCGCCAAGCCTCCGCTTGGTCTCACCGATGTAAATCAGCTAGCATCTAGAGCAGCGAATGCAATAGATGAGGTTGGAGGAGATGCAGGTGAACCTCTGTCGCACCTGGAACGACTGCTTGGGTCCTTGAATGGAGTGGAGGGGAGAGGTGAAGGGACAAGTGTTGCATCTCTTGCGGTTGCAAGGGAAAGTACCAGGGGAGGGGGTGGTATGGGAGGGAAGGGAAGAATTGACAAGGGAGTTACGGAGGGAGCGGTCTTTGCGGAAGGCAGACATGGGGGGAGATGGGAAGATGTAGTGAGTGGTGGGGTCACGTTGGAGGTGGCGAAACTGACGGAGGCTCGATATTGCACAACAGCCAGGAATTATTCTCCGGGAATAGATCAGTGTATCATAGTTCAGGATTCTAAAACAGAACTTCGAATAGCTCGCTTCGGTTAATAATAAATGTAGTATTTTCTTTAAATAAAATGTTCTTTTTAACGATCGTACGTGGGTAACTATCTACATAATCTCAGAGAATCTTACAGTCACACAATAACGATGCTATTTATAGAGTTATAGTCAAATCACGAACCAAGATATTTCGGAACTAGCAGTCCACGTCACGCAAAATGTCCAACCAATCTAGCCCAACTTGTCCACGATTGCTCCATAGCCTTCCAACCGCTTCTATCCATATACTCGTTGAAATGTTTCTTATACGTTGTAATCGAAGCCATCTCTTCAGCTTCCCCTTGCAGCAAATTCCACCCCACCACAACTGCCTTTGTAAAAAGAGTTGCCTCTCAGTATCTTCTGAATCTATCCACTCTGACGTCTTCCAGCTTTAGAGTCCCCAGGCTTGGAAAAACGACAGGAACCGTCTACCGTTTCCTTGCCCCTGATGATGAAATATACATCTGTAATGTCACCCATCAATCTCCTACTGTCCGGTGAAAACGTTCCAACCTGTCCATGCTCTCCTTAAATCTCAAACTCTTCCGCCCCAATAACAGTTTTATGATTCTTATCTGCGCAATTTTTAATTTTGTGTATTCCTTCCAATCGCTGGAAGATCAGAACTGTGCATTGTACTCCAAGTTTGGTCCCAAATATGATTTGTATAGTTCGGGGGACCACCTGGAATAACAGTTCACTTAGTATCGACCCTTTAACCGACCGGGAAATTCACCTCTACCATCGTGTCGGTGGTCCACATAGACCCAATGTCAACGCCAATGTGAAACTGGACAATTTATACTCCGTCGTGTACTCTCTGTGAGTTCCAGACCCTGATGCCCCGCTCATCATCTGCGGTGACTTCAATCGATCGTACTTTAGGAATGAATTGGAAACTAAAATCAGCATATACCCTGCCTCACAATGGACGTCAACATTCTGGGCTACACCACTATGTAGTATGTCCACGGTTCTAGCACAACAACCATGCTCTCAAAGCCAGGAAGACCAAGGATCTGATTCTGTACTTCGGAGGAGGAAGGATGAGGTCCCACAAACCTGTCTAGATCGAAGGACGATGGTGGAGAGAGGCAAAAGCTGCAAATTCCTGTGCGTGGAAGTCTTTGAAGATCATTCCTGGACCCAGAAATGTTATTCAATTATAAGAGCTCTACTCCCTGAAAAGATTGCAGACATTCGGTATGTCGTCGAGTATTCTCTTGAACGTCCACAGGTGTACAGTAGAGAGCATGTTGTCTGGTTGCACCACGACCTGGGTCGGCAACCTGAATGCCAGGAGCGAAGGAGAATGCAACATGTGATTAACACTGCCCAGTCCATCACGGGTACTGACTTCCCCACCATCGAGGGATCTACAACAGTCGCTGCCTCAAACATTGCATGAATGGTCGACAGAGTGCAATTTTGGTCTGAAATTTATTCACATCAACCCCATCCCAATGATTTTGTACACGGCAAACGAGCAGGAAACTGAAAGAGTCCGAATCAACACAAACGCTGAGATGTTGAGGTCCCCGTTTGTGGATTGTATTGAGTAAAACTTCCTTCAAGGCAGCTCATTCCCGCCCATTGTAATTCATACTGAATCAGTTTTTTGTCCGGTCACTTTACCTGGTGGTTTCTGACACTGTTCCCGAACCTGCTAGTCAGTAATTCCCAAGATTTACCTACCATCACTGGGTCCGTAGCCTTGTGGACGTACACTCCAAGTATGCATCTTAATGTTTTTAGGAGATACCGCATGCAAACGGGCTATTTGGCCCACCAAGTCCGCGCCGACCAGCGAACGCCGCACAATCGCACTATCCTCCACATTAGGCACAACCTGTACGTCTTTGGAGTGTGGGGGGGAACAACAGCACCCATAGTCAGGATCGAACCCGAGTCTCTGGCGTTGTGAGGCAGCAACTCTACCGATGCGCAACCGTGCCACCCTGCTGTTCAAACGTGATGAAGTTGCTGCCTCTCCCACCGTCTTCGGCATCGAGTTCCATTCCACGCCACATCTTGTGTGGAAAATTGTCCTCTAATTACCCGCATATTTTGTCTCCCTTTCCACGAACGGTATTTCCCCCACACACACTATACAGAAGATGTGAGATATAAATACTGTATGCAGTCCAGAAATACTTAGAGTAAGTGGGGCAGTTACGGAAACCTGTACCTTGTCCACTTAGGCACATGTTGAGTGTACTGACGTGATACAGACACATCGTATACAAGGGCGGCACAGTAACACTGCTGATATAGCTGCTGCCTCAGCGCACGAGACCCGGCATTTATCCTGACCTCGGCGGCTGTCTGTGGGGAGTTTGTACATTAGCTCTGTGACCGCGCGGGTTTCTTCAGGGTGTTGTGGTTTCCTTCCCACATCACAAAAATATGCGAGTTTGCAGATCAATTGGACTCCGTGAAATTAGTCCGATTTTGCAGTTAGTGTGTGAATGCGAACGTGATTAACATGTAGCTGGTGTAACCGGATGAACATTGATCATCCCGTGGAATCAGTGGGTCTGTGTCCAAGCTGCATCTGTAAACTAAACTAATAAAAGACAATGCAATAACACAATGCCAGCATCACAGTGTGTGCTCGCGGGGACAGAATACGGAGGGATCCATCACACAGGGAACGAACGCATCCGGCACATCTTACAAAGTCCGATCATTCAAATGAGACATAAATACACCGGAGAATCTTTGTCTCTCGCCGATTCTCCAATATCTGCTGACTGGTTAGTAACAAACTCCGAAAAAGAGAAAACGTGAGTATTTACAATGTAATTCCAAAATCTGCTTCCACTTCCAACAATTGTTGGATGTTGCCAGGACGAGAGAGTCTCGGCTACAGGGAGAGGTTGAGTAGGCTGGGTCTCTATTCCTTGGAGCGCAGGAGGTGAGGGGTGATCTTACAGAGGTGTACAAAATCATGATTGGAATCGATCGAGTACCTCTTAAAGCGAAAGTAGGCGAATTGAGGACCAGAGGACATAGGTTTAATAGGTTTCTGAGGGGTAAATGTTTCACACACAGGGTGGTGGATGCATGCAACAACCTACCAGAGGAGGTAGTTGAGGCTGGGAGCATCCCAACATTTAAGAAATATATGGACAGGTACATGGATAGATCAGGCTTGAAGGATATGGACCAAACGCAGGAGGTTGGACTGATGTAGCTGGGATATGGTGGCCGGTGTGGGCATGTTGGGCCGAATGGTCTGTTTCTTCGCTGCAACACTCTATGGATAAATGATTCTCCGACTCACTTACGAATCGCGACATATAACTAAATTTGCGAGCTCCAATACAGGCGCCGCGTAGGAAAATCGAACCACGGCTTCTGGAGGGACCTTCTGGAAATCTAAGAACGAATCCAGTGAGGAACTGGTTGAGTTCAACAGCCCTGTTATTCCACTACGGGTCCACTAGAGGGCTCTCAGGCTTACGCCAGTCTATTCCCTCTGAATCCAGTTAATGCCAGATATGCGCTGCTCACTGTGTGACTGGCCGAGTGTCAGGATCCATCCACTCACCGCGAATTGTCGGACGATAGACAAACCATTCAGTGTGTGACTAAAACGATATCAGCACGACGTTAACCCACACACGTTAGAAACATAGAAACAGAAAATAGGTGCAGGAGTAGGCCATTCGGCCCTTCGAGCCTGCACCGCCATTCAATATGATCATGGCTGATCATCCAACTCAGTATCCCGAGGCCTTCCGTCCCTCCATACCCCCTGATCCCTTTAGCCACAAGGGTCACATCTAACTCCCTCTTAAATATAGCCAATGAACTGGCCTCAACTACCTCCTGTGGCAGAGAATTCCAGCGATTCACCACTCTCTGTGTGAATTTCTTTTTCTCATCTCGGCCCTAAAAGACTTGCCCCTCATCCTTAAACTGTGACCCCTTTTTCTGGACTTCCCCAACATCGGCATCAATCTTCCTGCATCCAGCCTGTCCAACCCCTTAAGAATTGTGTAAGTTTCTATAAGATCCCCCCTCAATCTTCTAAATTCTAGCAAGTACAAGCCGAGTCTATCCAGTCGTTCTTCATATCAAAGTCCTGACATCCCAGGAATGCGTCTGGTGAACCTTCTCTGTACTCCTTCTATGGCAAGAATGTCATTCCTTAGATTAGGAGACCATAACTGTAAGCAATACTCCAGGTGTGGTCTCACCAAGACCCTGTACAATTGCAGTAGAACCTCCCTGCTCCTATACTCAATTCCTTTTGCTATGAATGCTAACATACCATTCGCTTTCTTCACTGCCTGCTGCACCTGCATGCCTACTTTCAATTACTGGTGTGCCACGACACCCAGGTCCTGTTGCATCTCCCCTTTTCCACCATTCAGATAATAGTCTACTTTCCTGTTTTGCTACCAAAGTGGATCACCTCACATTTATCCACATATACTGCATCTGCCATGCATTTGCCCACTCACCCAACATATCCAAGTCACCTTGCAGCCTCCTAGCATCCTCCTAACACTGACCCCCAGCTTCCTGTCATCCGCAAACTTGGAGATGTTGCATTCAATTCCCTCGTCCAAATAATTAATATATATTGTAAATAGCTGTGGTCCCAGCACTGAGCCTTGCGGTACCCCACTAGTCACTGCCTGCCATTCTGAAAAGGACCTGTTTACTCCTACTCTTTGCTTCCTGTCTGCCAGCCAGTTCTCTATCCACATAAATACTGAACCCCCAATACCATGTGCTTTAAGTTTGTATAGTAATCTCTTATGTGGGAAGTTGACGACAGCCCTCTGAAAGTCCAGATATAACACATCCACTGGTTCTCCCTTATCCACTCTACTAGTCACATCCTCGAAAAATTCTATAAGATTCGTCAGACATGATTTACTTTTCATAAATCCATGCTGACTTTGTCCAATGATTTCACCACTTTCCAAATGTGCTGCTCTCCCATCTTTAATAACTGATCTAGCATTTTCCCCACTACCGATGTTAGATTAACAGGTCTGTAATTCCCCGTTTTCTCTCTCCCTCCCTTTTTAAAAAGTGGGGTTACATTAGCTACCCTCCAATCCTCAGGAACTACTCCAGAATCTAATGAGTTTTGAAAAATTATCACTAATGCATCCACTATTTCTGGGGCTACTTCCTTAAGTACTCTGGGATGCAGCCTATCTGGCCCTGGGGATTTATCGGCCTTTAATCCATTCAATTTACCTAACACCACTTCCCGACAAACCTGGATTTCACTCAGTTCCTCCATCTTATTTGACCACCGGTTCCCTGCTATTTCCGGCAGATTATTTATGTCTTCCTTAGTGAAGATAGAACCAATGTAGTTGTTCAATGGTCTGCCATGTCATTGTTCCCCATGATCAATTCACCTGTTTCTGACTGCAAGGGACCTACATTTGTTTTAACTAATATTTTTCTCTTGACGTATCTATAAAAACGTTTGCAGTTAGTTTTTATGTTCCCTGCCAGTTTTCATTCATAATCTATTTTCCCTTTCCTAATTAAGCCCTTTGTCCTCCTCTGCTGGACTCTGAATTTCTCCCAGTCCTCTGGTAGGCTGCTTTTTCTGGTTAATTTGTATGCTTCATCTTTTATTTTGATACTTTATGTTTAGGAGGGAGATGACCGCCGGGGACTGCTGCACTACCTGCCTACCGCTACGCTGGCAAGTTGCCACCCGTTCCGTTTCTGTCCCCTTAATTTTTACCTGCGGTGTGGCCAACTCACTGTACGTGCTATTCACAAATTTCTCAGCATCGTGCATGCTCCAGTGTGAATCCAACCGCAGCTCCAATCGTTCAATGCGGTCTGCCAGGAGCTGCTGCTGGACACACTTCCTGCACACGTAGTCACCAGGGACACCGACCATATCCCTGATCTCCCACATGTTGCAGGATGAGCACACCATGGGGCTGATCTCAACTGACATGGCTTACCCCCAAATTAAATCAACTCACTCCCACTATAAAAATCTTAATCATTTAAAATGTACCTTTACTAATAAGCACTGTACCGTTAAGTCACTCTACCTTCAACTCACTGCACACTTAACTCACTGCACACTTAACTCACTGCACACTTAACTCACTGTACCCTTAACTCACTGTACCCTTAACTCACTGTACCCTTAACTCACTGTACCCTTAACTCACTGTACCCTTAACTCACTGTACCCTTAACTCACTGCACTCTTAAATCGCTGTACCCTTAACTCGCTGTACTCTTAAATCACTGTACCCTTAACTCACTGTACCCTTAACTCACTGTACCCTTAACTCATGGTACCCTTAACTCACGGTACCCTTAACTCACTGTACCCTTAACTCACTGTACCCTTAACTGACTATACCCTTAACTGACTGGACCCTTAACTCACTGTACCCTTAACTCACTGTACCCTTAACTCACTGTACCCTTAACTCACTGTACCCTTAACTCACTGTACCCTTAACTCACTGTACCCTTAACTCACTGAACCCTTAACCAGAAAGCAGAAATGCAAACCTGGGGTTGCTCCCAATCAGCTGCTCCTCTAGTCCGCTTCCACCAATCAGTGGGTTCCTCCAGACGACTTCTGTTGAAGTGTGATGGAACGTTGCAGATTGGGCACCAGCTGCTCCTCACACTCCAACCGCTCCTGGGCCTCCTGGGACTGTCATATGCTGAGAGAATGGAGCGGCTGGGTTGTATACTCTGGAGTTTAGAAGGATGAGAAGGGATCTTATTGAAACATATAAGATTATTATGGGATTGGACATGCTAGAAGTGGGAAACGTGTTGCCGATGTTGGGGGAGTCCACAACCAGGGGGCACTGTTTGAGAATAAGGGGTCGGCCATTTAGAACTGAAACGAGTAAACTCTTATTCTCACAGAGAGTTGTGAATCTGTGGAGTTCTCTGCCTCAGGCCGGTCCTCTGGATACTTTATCTGGATACGTCATGAGAGCTAGATAGAGCTCTAAAAGGTAGCGGAGTCAGACGATATGGGGAGAAGGCAGGAACGGGCTACTGATTAGGGATGATCAGCAATGATCACAATGAATGGCCGTGCAGACTCGAAGGGCCGAGTGGCCTCCCCCTGCACTTATTGTCTAGTGTCCATTGTCACTCATAACTATGGCTCAAATGAGAAGAGCACAGTGAGACAATCTCGTAGAACGTCGCAGGTTTTCACAAACATTCATAGAACTTACAACGTACACTGAAAACTCTGTGGGGGAAAATGGAGGTGGACTGTCAAAATGTTGTGCCTTCCACCACAGTGATGAATGCTGTGGTGGACGTTTGTGTTAAATTTTTATTGTGTTTTTGTGTGTTCTTTCTCATTGTACCGCTGCTGGCAAATTCGTTTCACTTGCAATTTATGTGCAAAGTGCCGAATAAAACCGTATTGTATTGTGAGGACCCACATTTAGCACGCATTCACAGTACTTACGGTTTGTGCAACTCGCGCCGCATTGGTTACATGCGGATTTGATAACTGAAATGATACACATAACAATTAAACACTTTTGCGTTATCTCTCTTAATATGTAAGACTTTGGGTTAAATATAATACAAACTTGCCCAAGTTTTTATGACGTCAATAATTTGCGACGTCATCTTTACATCCAAGATCTCCCGACTTGTGTGCTCTCCGGTGCGGTTATTCGATGGGACACTTCACTGAAATTACCAAGGATGTGGCTTTAATCATAGTTCACTACTGGACCATTGAGCACGGGTTATTTCTCAACTATCTTTTCTGTCCCTATCAAAAAGCCAATGTTCGAACTCGTCCGTCCCTCACCTTCCCAAAGGATTGTCTTTAGATTATTATTTAAGAATGAATTGCAGATCCTGGAAAATCGAAGGTAGATAAAAATGTTGGAGAAACTCAGCGGGTGCGGCAGCATCTATGGAGCAAAGGAAATAGGCAACGTTACGGGTCGAAACCCTTCTTCAGACTGATAAAGGGTTTCGGCTCGAAACTTTGCCTATTTCCTACCCTCCATAGATGGTGCCGCACCCGCTGAGTTTCTCCAGCATTTTTGTCTTCAGATTATTGATGCGCTGCGGATTATGCAAACTCCGTCATGTGTGCCATTCCTTATTTGGTCATCCTCGTTTGTTTTTTTGAAAACCACGATCACTGGCTAAACCATCGGCGGAAATGAGTCGGGGAGCCAAGCGGAATTTGCTAAACGTGTCGTTTGGATGCTCTGTGAATTTGCCGGTTCCCCAGCCTTGGTGTTCCTCTGATCGCTCACACTGAAAGATTTTATTTAATGCGAAATTAACCTTGGAGTTCAAGGAAAGCAGTGTGTTGACGGCACAGGGACTGTCTGAGTCTGGGTACCCACCGAGTGGTGTTAGAATTATTTAATCTACTCTACCTGGTGATATACACTAATTTGGACAACGCTAGATACAACTAGAGTAAAAACATTGGAGGAGCAGTATCCAACTAAATGCCCCGTGTTTGCAACGATGCTACTGTTGGAGACTGCGGTAAAATAAGCGGGAACATCGGAGAAGAGTATCGCAGCTATTAGGGCGTCTGCCTCATGACGCTACAGACCCGGGTTCAGTCCTAACCCCGCCTGCTGGCTTGTGGACTTTCCGCTTTCTCTCTGTGACCACATAGGCTTAGCCCGAAAGTTTCCGTTACCTCCCACCTTCCAATGACAAACAATGTGGACATTGTGCGTCCTCTGTGAATTCCCCCGATTATACTGCTTAATTTCGATTGTGGAGAAGGGCTCAGGGATTAATCCAATGTATGGAGAATATAATTAATGTCAGATTAGTGTCAGTAGATGGAGTGGGTGATTGCAACCTTCACGTGGTCCGCCCTGTTTCGACAAATGCAATCAACCCATTGTGCAAAATCAAATAAGATCAAATAGAACAAGTTGTCCCACAACTTTAGGGTGTGCACGCCATACGCAAGAAGAATAAGTGTAAGTAGATGGTTGATGCTTAGCGCGGTCACATTGTGTGCCGAACCTGTTTGCGTAATGCATTTCAACAGGTCTAATTCTAATATTTGATTATGATGCTTTAAATGCTCCAGTTTTCATCATTTTTCAGTGTTTAATAAATCTTGTCAGTCGAGCAAGGGGATATGTTAACACAGTCAACAATTGCTTTCTAAACATCGTCTGTGTCACCGCATATATGCACGTGTTTGTGCAACTGCTAAGTAATTGAAGCATAAATCCTATTTCCGCTACAAAAGTAGGAAGGTAAATAGCACAATGTCCAAAAGAACACAAACGTATATCTATCACATACATTGATATTATCGACCATAACAGAATGAAATTTCCGGAGATTAATAGCAACAATACCACGGATTTCCTTCGATTCATCATTTCGGGATCACTGGAGTCCCTCGCATTTTTCTGGTCCCGGAGTCTCCTCCGGGTTCTGCTGGCCACCAAAATGTGTCTAACTGTTAAAGCATTGAGCAGCAAAATCAATACAAACGGGATAACGGGGGTGAGAAGATAATGAAGAAACACAATCGTTGTCCAGGTCAGTGAAACCATATCACGTACTTCCATGTAACAAAACCATGGAGTATTCGCCAATCTGTACCAATCTGTGTACATAAAGTACCAGAAAACATTCTTTACACTGCTCAGTGCACCCACCGTGCCCAAAACCACAGATGCTGTTTTCTCGGTGCAATATCTATGCTTCAGCTTTTGGCTACAGATGGCAACAAATCGGTCAAAGGTGAAGGAGACGGTGAACCACACGGAACAGTCAGTCACTGCGTAAAGCACGACGGCGTGGATATTACACAGGCGGATGGACTTCACAAACATTAAATGATGAGCAATCGGAATCTGTCTCAATATCACATCAAAGATAATGACCAGTAGATCCGCCGTTGCCATGGCCACGAGGTAGCGGGTCACACAGCTGGAGAGACCACACTTTCCTCGACACAAGACGACAATTGTCATCAGGTTCACTGTAATGCAAAAACAATGATCATGGTTCAAGAGCAAGGTGATTGCAATCTCCGCATTATGTGGGTTACATGAGTTAAACGCCTTGAACACTTTACTTGGATGAAGATCATCAGCGATTTCAACATTGTATCTGTGTGACTCCGGAAGCAAAGAACAATGTTCTGGGCCTCAACGAATAAAGTTAATAATACGATATGGGTAATGCACAGAGCAATATAAACATCTATAGCAACAACGCGGTCTGTTTATGTTGTGTGAATGCGTGTAGATCACCCAATACATGTGGTTCAGTATCAGACAGGAACCCAAAATTACATTGGCGTGAATCAGATTGGCGTTTACCATGCAGTTGGTAAGTATCGATTAACTACAATTTTGCAATTCACCCAGATGATGCCTATCTTTGACGTTATCTGAAGGGATTGTGTGATTTATGATATCTTTGAGCTTGGAGTAGAGCTGCAATTGAGGAAGGAGTACTGTGATATCAAATGATTGCACACTTGTCAAGTTACACAGAGATCATACAGAGAGGGGAAAAAGCCCGTTCTCCTTGCACTGTGAAGTACATCCCACAGTACCACGGTGCGGTGGAACTTTCTGTTGCACAGGGGTCATACAGAGAGGTAACAAAGCCCGTTCTCCTCACACTGTGAAGTACATCCCACAGTACCACGGTGCGGTGGAACTTTCTGTTGCACAGGGGTCATACAGAGAGGTAACAAAGCCCGTTCTCCTCACACTGTGAAGTACATCCCACAGTACCACGGTGGAACTTTATGTTACACAGAGATCATACAGTGAGGTAACAAAGCCCGTTCTCCTTGCACTGTGAAGTACATCCCACAGTACCACGGTGAAACATTCTGTTACACAGAGATCATATAGAGAGGGAACAAAGCCCGTTCTCCTCACACTGTGAAGTACATCCCACAGTACCACGGTGCGGTGGAACTTTCTGTTGCACAGCGGTCATACAGAGAGGTAACAAAGCCCGTTCTCCTCACACTGTGAAGTACATCCCACAGTACCACGGTGGAACTTTATGTTACACAGAGATCATACAGTGAGGTAACAAAGCCCATTCTCCTCACACTGTGAAGCGCATCCCGCAGTACCACGGTGGAACTTTCTGTTACACAGAGATCATACAGAGAGGTAACAAAGCCCGTTCTCCTCACACTGTGAAATACATCTCACAGTACCACGGTGCGGTAGAACTTTCTGTTCAAATTAAGTTTGGGAAATCACTCAATCGAACTAAACGGCAAACATGAAATTATATCTGGAACGCAGATTTTAATTCCACGGTAACCACAGAGAATGTCTGTTGATGCAAAGAGGAGACTGGGAAGATTTCGACAGAAACATGATTCGGTTCGTGATGGTTAATTATTAATATTTAGTCTGCAGTTTTATACGCTCTCCGCAATTCACCCGATCCTGCTGTGATAATGTACGCCAGGAAATCACCCAGTGAAACGGCACTGAATTGAAACATTGACCGGCACAGCTGCTGCCCCACATACTGATGGGTTTCCTGTAACATTTAGCATTTCCACCACCAACTGTGACTTTGTATGTTCCATCATTTCAGCTGGAACTGGACCATGGGTCATAATGGACGCAACAGAACGAGACTGTGCTCGATATTAACCAATGCAAACACCGAGAAGTTGCCGATTTCACCGTTTAATCCTGTAAAATGCGATGTTCAAAGTGTCTGTCACAGCAAGAATCGCTCGCGCCTCAATATTTCCTCGGCAGAATGCAATCGCAGAACTTGAAATTAAAAGAGAGAGTTTCGAGAGACATAGAGCCAGATTCTCAAATATTCACAGCGTAAACGTGAGCTCTCATTACTTACCCGGAACACCGAGAATAGCCAGGATCGGGTAGTATATCTTTTCGATCTCATATATGACTCTAACAATCTCATATATGTCCATCTCCTTGTCACCCCTTATCCTCCGATGGCAACTAGGTGAAAACCTTATTTGATTATGGAATGGCTGAATGGAAAATGTTCCCTTATTTGAAGGAAAGTGAATGTCCCTGCGGGGCGGTTGTGTGTCATTAATTCCATGTTGATCACAGTCGCTGAGCCAACCTATTGAGCATAATATTGTGAAGGAAGTACCACGTGGTTATTCACGTCATGCTCCACAACGCTGAACAATTGTTCGGGCATTTCGGAGAAAACAAATATTCACCGCACAAGTGTTCACCCGCCATCGCGATTTCTGCAAACCGCTCATCTCCCAACCTCAGCCGTTTGGGCTTTATCTATCAAAGTTAAATCTAATCCTAAATATCTATATGGAACGTTGCGTAACGATCCCTCTACTTTTTTGCGTTTGCTTTCGCCATCTATATTTCTACATGAAAAACTTCCCACATTAGTGTAAAGAGGCACATTCAAGTGTGCGTTCGTTGTGATATTTAAGCTCAGAGACGTTCACAGCTCGATCATCAGCGGTTCTTTAAATGCCCGTTCGCTGAAATGCCTTGCCTCAACAATGGCAACTCCTACACGGAGATGCATATACTTACATGGTCTGACTATATTGTTAAAGTTAACGTGATCCCCATTGATATTTTGAAATATTTTTTAACACTGACTGACTCACGAGATTATTCCTTTAAGTCGCAGCCAGTAGTGGCTGACAGGCATATAGTCATAGACAGCGTGAAAATAGGCTCTTCGGCCCAACCTGCCCACACCGGCCAACATGTCCCCGCTATATTAGTCCCACCTACCCGCGTGTTGTCCATATCAATTTAAATCTGTCCTTCCATTGTTATATTCCGATCGGCAGAATGATAACAACTTACATGCAGGTTGCCTGGATCACGAGAGAGAGTTTTACTACCCAACATTCCTTGCTTATATACAACACCACTCATGAACATATACATGAATATGCATGAATACATTACACTGCTCTCCTTTTTTAAAGTATTAAATCTAAGTACACTGTTACAATTTTGTTGTTGTGATACTTGATTTAAACTAGTATTTATGAAATATTAAATGATAAACATAATATATTAAGTTTACATATTTACACATATTCGCTTTACCTAGACAGTGAGCTACTTAACTTACAAACCAAATCTGACTACTGGTTTACGGATCCTGCCTGATCGTCTAACAGTAACAGGTGTAACAGGTTTAGGTGTTGACTCAACTGTAGGCTTGTTTGGCTTGTTTTAGTACCCTGACTATGACCAGAGGGATCTGTATCTTTGTCTGTACTAACTGAACTTTGTGTTTCAATCACAGTGGTCTCTTCCTACTCACTTTCAGATAAAGACTCAGGGATTAGGACTTCATGCTCAGTTTTTGGTTAATCTTTGGCTGGAATCATTTGATCAACATGAACAATTTTGATCATATCTCCAACTTATCTCCAACTAAGAATCTTTTTGTACCACACACTTCCACTATTTTCCCAACATCCCATTTTTCTCGACTGGACTGGTTGGGAGGACTGAGAACACGAACCTGCTCATCTGGCTTGAAGTACTTCTTCTTTTTGAGGGTCAAAATGGCGTTTTTGACAACTGCTTTTTGCTCAGCTCTCAAGGAATTGGGTTGAACTAGACATAGGCGTATTCTTCGCCTTCTCTTCAACAGTTTTCCAGGTGAGTAACCTGTTGTAGTGTGTGGTGTGGTTCTGTACTTCAACAACAAACTAGCCAAACCATGTCTCATGCTGAGCTTTGAACTGCCCTGCAAAACCTGTTTCTTGAAAGCATCTTTGACAACTCCAACAGACGTTTCCGCCGCCCCGTTAGAGGCTGGATGGTATGGGGGTACAAGTGTGTGTTTTTTCCCCTGCATGAACACTTTAAACCGCTCTGAACGAAACTGAGGACCGTTATCAGAAACAAGTTTTTCCGGTAAACCATGGCATGCAAAAATGCATCCCAACTCATCTATGGTACGCTCAGTATTAGTGCTTGACCCCATATGTTTAACCTCAAACCATATGGAATGTCTATAAAAACATAGAAACATAGAAACTATGTGCAAGAGGAGGTCATTCGGCCCTTCGAGCCAGCACCGCCATTCATTTTGATCAAGGCTGATCGTCCCCTATCAATAACCTGTGCCTGCCTTCTCCCCACATCCAGGGCTCGAAATTAGCGGTTGCCCGGGTGCCATTGACCACAGAAAGTGCCCCCGGGCAACCTAAACGCCGACTCATTTTGCCCAGCTTGGCACCCAAATACTGGTTTATACTGGTAGACGCAAAAAACGGGAGTAACTTCGCGGGTCAGGCAGCATCTCCAGCGAATAGGAACTGACGTTTCGGGTCGGAGGCTGTATTCCTCTGGTATCTTTGATTGCGGGTCAAAGATACTAGGTGCGTGGTGACGAAGGGTCGGGGCGAATGACGGGCCCAACAGCGGCAACAGCGGCCGCGACAGCGGCTCCACCGCCTCGTCCTCCCGCTGATTCACACACCCCCTGACCCGATTGTGCTTCATGGTCTTCAGAGCGAACATTGATTATGTTTGATAACGGAATGTAATCAAATGTGTTTTAATTCCCAATGTTATTATTTGTTTTGATACTTTTAAACATATTACCAAAAGAACATTTGCTGCAGTTATGTCCTTTGGCCATCTCTTGTCAGTTAGTGTAATGTTTAACCTGTCAGATGGGTATAGTTGGTTTTAACAGCTATTATCATAAAATGCCTTTAGAAATGTCCTTGCAACCTGTATATTTTGTTATGGATAAATTATGTGGGAAGCCAAAGTGCTTCTATGCAAATAGCAATGACGACCCATGCTATGGCCATGTCATGGTAATTTTCGGTCCTTCACAGAAAACATGCTTGCATCAATCTGTAGTGTGTATGGTTAAGCATATATGTTGCCATAGTCCAGGATTTATTGACGCAGGTTGATCATATGCTGAATAATCCAACCACATTTTTGTTTGGAAGTGAAAGAACAAATAGAAATTGCATTAATTGCAATGTGTAAAAAGAGTTGAGATATTGTATTATAATTTTGCTGCATGTCATTGTGGTATATATCATGTCTTGATTGGTGAATATGTTTAGTTTGTGAGTTATTTGAAGCAGAAATAATATGTGAATGTAGACAAAAGTGCTGGACAAACTCAGCGGATGCGGCAGCATCTATGGAGCGAAGGAAATAGGCATTGTTTCGGGCCAAAACCCTTCTTCAGACTGATGGGTTTCGGCCTGACACGTTGTCTATTTCCTTCGCTCCACAGATGCTGCTGCACCCGCTGAGTTTCTCCAGCACTTTTGTCTACCTTCGATTTTCCAGCATCTGAAGTTCCTTCTTGAACATAATATGTGAATGCTTCATTGAGCATAATTCCGACTGCTAACTACGCACTTCGTCCGAGCACATTATCGCACGTGTCATGCAAACCGTCTTCAATGACCACCTAAATTGTCATTTGGCAACCTAAAAAGCTGTCAAGGTTGCCCGGCTGGCAACAGGGGAAAATAGTTAAGCGAGAGCCCTGCATATCCCTTGACTCCACTAGCCCCCTCAATTTAACTCTCTCTTAAATCCATCCAGTGACTTGGCCTCCACTGCCCTCTGTGGCAGGGAATTCCGTAAATTCACAACTCTCTGGGTGAAAACGTTTTTCACACCTCAGTCTTAAATGACCTCCCCTTTATTCTAAGACTGTGGCCCCTGGTTCTGGACTCGCCCAACATTGGGAACATTTTTCCTGCATCTAGCTTGTCCAGATTATAAATACGATCTCCTTACTTATCTTTTCTTTTTCTTCTCTTTTCTTCTTTTACTCTTTTTCTTCAATTTTCTATTTCTTAACTTTCTTTTTTCACTCTCTATTTTTCTTTTTCAGACACTATATATCTCACATTTTACTATTCTTCATTATCTAACTTCTTTTTCTTTTTCTTCTTTATTACAAAATTTAAAAAATAAGAAGCTGTACATAAAATGTATTATGAAAATATGATTGTATACAATTGTACTTCTAATAAAAACAAAAAAATAAAAAAAAGCTTATCCAGTCCTTTTATAATTTTATATGTTTCTATAAGAAAACCCCTCATCCTTCTAAACTCCAGTGAATACAAGCCTAGACTTTTCAATCATTCCTCATATGACAGTCCCGCCATCCCAGGGATCAATCTCGTGAACCTACGCTGCACTGCTTCAATCACAAGGATGTCCTTCCTCAAATTAGGAGACCCAAACTGTACACAAAACTCCAGATGTGGTCTCACCAGAGCCCTATACAAATGCAGAAGAACCTCTTTACTCCTGTACTGAAATCATCTTGTTATGAAGGCCAACATTCCATTAGCTTTCTTCACTGCTTGCTGTACCTGTAAGCCAACTTTCAGTGACCGGTGTAAAAGGACGCCCAGGTCTCGCTGCCCCTCCCCCTTACCTAACCTAACCCCATTGAGATAATAATCTGCCCCTTTGTTTTTGCCACCAAAGTGGATAACCTCACATTTATCTATATTATACTGCATCTGGCACGCATCTGCCCACTCACTCAACCTGTCCAGGTCACCCTGCAAACTCCTAACATCCTCTTCACAGCTCACACTGCCACCCAGCTTTGTGTCATCCGCAAACCTGCTAGAGTTGCTCCTAATTCCCTCTTCCAAATCATTAATATATATGGTAAACAGTTGCGGCCCCAACACCGAGCCTTGCGGCACGCCACTCGCCACTGCCTGCCATTCTGAAAAGGACCCGTTCACTCCTACTCTTTGCTTCCGGTCTGCCACCAATTTTCTATCCATGTCAACACCCTACCCCCAATACCATGTGCTCTTATTTTAGTCACCAGTCTCCCGTGCGGGACCTTATCAAAGGCTTTCTGAAAGTCTAGATACAGTACATCCACTGGCACCCCTTCATCCATTTTACTTGTCACATCCTCAAAAAATCCAGCAGATTAGCCAAGCATGATTCCCCTTTCATAAATCCATGTTGACTTGGACTAATCAGTTTACTGCTATCCAAATGCTCCATTATTACCTCTTTAATAATTGACTCCAGCATCTTTCCCACCACCGAGGTCAGGCTAACTGGTTTGTAATTCCCCGTTTTCTCTCTCGCTCCTTTCTTGAAAAGTGGGATAACATTAGCTATCCTCCAATCTACAGGAACTGATCCTGAATCTATTGAACATTGGAAAATGATCACCAATGCGTCCACTATTTCTAGAGCCACCACCATGAGGACCCTTGGATGCAGACCATCAGGCCCAGGGGATTTATCGTCCTTCAGTCCCATTAGCCTACCCAATACTATTTCTCGCCTAATGACAATTTCTTTCAGTTCCTCTACCCCGTTAGATCCTCTGTCCTCCAGTACATCTGGGAGATTGTTTGTGTCTTCCTTAGTGAAGACGGATATGAAGTACCTATTCAACTCTTCTGCCATTTCCTTGTTTGCGTGTCTGCCTTCAAGGGACCCACATTTGACTTTGGTACTCTTTTTCCCTTAACATATTTCACTGTCCTTCTTTATATTCTTTTCAGCCCGTATTGCCCGTTTTGTTTCCTTCTGTTCTCCTATGAAAGTTTCCCAATCCTCTGGCTTCCAGCTACTCTTTGCTGTGTTATACATCTTTTCTTTTAGTTTTATTCTATCCCTAACTTCTCTTGTCAGCCACGGTTGCCTCCTACTCCCCTTAGGATATGTCTTCCTTTTTGGAATGAAATGATCCTGCGTCTTCCGGATTATGCCCAGAAATTCCTGCCATTGCTGTTCCACCGTCATTCCTGCTAGGATCCCTTTCCAGTCTACCTTGGCCAGCTCCCCTCTCATGCCTTCATAGTCCCCTTTGTTCAACTGCATCACTGACACTTCCGATTTAACGTTCTCCTTCTCAAATTGCAGGTTAAAACTAATCATATTTCGGTGGCGCTATGGAGGCTTGAGTCCAGTGCCAACTAGCTCCGTGCCGAAGAAATTGAAAACGGGAGAAAATCGGGACTTACCTACAGCGATCGCGATCTGAACGGTTGCCTGCCGCGGGACGTCATCAGGCGCGCGACTTTGACGGTATGTCGTTACAACGTACCCCCCCCACCCCACAAAAAAAAACGTTAAAGGGAAACCACCGATGGAAGAGGAAGGCCTAACTGAGGCCTCGGCCTCAGTTACAATGACGGCCCAGGAAGACCCTCCGAAGAAATCAAAGCAGAAAAAGTCTGAAATGGATGATCTTTAAACTTTTCTCGCTGCTGAGTTGAAAACCTTTGGAGAGAATTTTAAAGAGGAACTTAACTTTTTTAAGGTAGATTTTAAAGCAGAAATGCTTTCTACCGTTCAAGAAATACTGGAAGTCTGGAAGAGGTCGAGGGAGGAAGAGGTCAAGGAACAGATGGAAGTGCTGGAAGCCAGGCTCATTTCGGTGGAAGCGAACGTTAAAATGGAGGTGGCCCCCATTCATCAAGAACTCGATCAACATAGAACAGCGATAACCGAACTTGAGAAATGGGCGGCGACAAGTGAGGAAACTGTAAGTCGACTCCTTACTGAAAACCAACGCCTCTCCGGTATGGTGATCAAATTAAGCGATAAATGTATCGATTTGGAGGGGCGTCAAAGACGTAAGAATCTAAGAATTGTAGGGGTGAAAGAAGGAAGTGAGAGGGAAATGGGCTCTCGGGATTTTGTGGCAGACCTACTACAAAAAGCCTTAAAATTGGATCAAAAACCTTCACTCGGTCGAGCTCATAGAGCGCAGCGACGTCGTACACAAGATGATGCCCATCCAAGACAAATTATCGTAAAGGTGCAACTGGATCATGAATTTGACGATATAATGAAGAAAATCGTCCGAAGCGGACAGCTCTATTTTGAAGGTGTGAGGTTCAGTATTTACCAAGATTATCCGGCAGAGGTCTTCAAGAAAAGGGCGCTGTTCACTGAGACAAAAAGAATACTGAAGAATGTACCTGATTTGAGATATGGCCTGCTTTACCCCGCAAGACTAAGAGTCACCTACTAGAACAAGGAGCAATTTTTTACAGACCACGAAAAAGCACTGGAATATGCCAAAGAAATCGGGAACGTGACCACAGACTGAAGAATTTACATTACTCCTCAGGAGTCAAGGATTAACGGGACCGCCAGATCTAAAAGGACCTTTAAAGTTCTTTTAAGAGCTTTAAGGACATTCGAAAACCGTAATGGACGGTGGACATTGGAGAAAATCGTGTTTTTTTATTTTTTTATTTTTATTAATCAATATTATTATCTGTATATTCATATCTAACTATATATGTAACAACTAATACTTATTAAATATCTATATTACTACTAAAATTATTAACATTTATATTACTCATAAAAATTTAATACTGGGTATGATTGATAACAATGATTAATAACTAACAGTCTTTGGTTAACGTAGAAATGAATTACATACTTATATTATATAGGAAGATATGCAAGAGGTAATTCAGCCTACGTCATAATAAGGTTTGACGGTTTTTCTCTTTATTTTTCAATTTAAAATTAAATTTATAGATTTAGCGAAGATATTAATATGATATGTAGAGAATAATAACGTTGTGAATTTATGCTGTTCTCGGACTTTTCTGCAGGGATACGTGCTTATGTATGTATGCATATGGGTATATATATATATATATATATATATATATATATATATATATATATATATATATATATATATATATATATATATATGTATATGTGTATGTATGTGTGTGTGTATGTATGGGTATGTATATATGTTTGTTACTCCCAAAGAAGTTATTTGATTGTTAGAAATAATCTTTTTTTTTTTTCGGGCACGGAGCTGGGAATTTTTTTTTACAAAGGCTACGGAAGTCTTTAGAATTCTAGGCACGTTAGTGTGGCTATCACTAACTACACTAATTGTAGATGTAGTTTTTTTTCTTTCACCCTATACTAACCAATTCTATCACTTTTTTCACTTTAAATATTTTTATAACTTAATGTTTGAATGGAAAAACAAGACTAATACAAGGAGATGTGTTCGGAAGAGCGATGTATATGATTTTAAATTCATCTATTTGAGGTTCGGGAGCAGGGTCAGGTTTTATGTGTTGCACCTTCTGCTCGGTTATAGACCACCTTATAAACAATATGCAAGATGTTAATATGACAAGAGGGGGTCAGGGAATAACATTTTGTAGTTGGAATGTCAAGGGAATCAATGAACCAATTAAGAGAGGTAAAGTTTTGGCACATCTAAATTTACAAAAAAAAGTAAAATCTCAATCAAGTGTATTTCTAAATTCATTTATTAATACCACTAATATTAAGGAAGTCTGGAGAATAGAAAATCCAACTGGATGGGAATACTCATTTTACTCACCAGTACACAAAACATACTCAAGAATAGATTATTTTTTAGTTGACTCCGCGTTTATCCCATTTACTTATAACTCAAAATATCATAATATTATAATCTCAGATCACGCACCTGTAACATTCATGATTAAATTAAATGGAATGTCCGAGAAACAAACATATTGGAGATTTAACCCACAAATTTTGAACGAAAGATCATGCCAGGAATATATTATTAAACAGATTCAAATATTTTTTGAGGTAAATGACAACCCTGACACACCTACTGCTCTTATGTGGGAAACGTTTAAAGCGTTTGTTCGAGGTGCATTAATTTCTGCTCAAGTATTTTATAATAAAGAGAACAGGATTAAACAACAAACATTGGAAAGGGAAATCAAGCAACTAGATATAGAAAATGCGAGAATGCCATCTATTTTAAAACATAATGAAATTGCTGTATTGAAATATAAATTAAATAAAATGTATTCAGAACAAGTAATAAAACTTTATCAAAAAACCAAACAATTACATTTTGAATTTGGAGACAAACCACAAAAACTATTAGCACGTCAGTTACGAAAAATGGAAGGGGAAAAAAAATTCATAAAATTAGAACAGAGACAGGAGAATTATTAAAAATGCCCAAGGACATAAATGAAAGATTTCTTCAATACTATCATAACCTTTATTCAACTAAAACTGTAGCACAATCAGAAGGAATAGCAGATTTTTTACTAAAATGTAATTTAAAAGGTTTAGATTCAAACGATAGAGAATTATTAGGAAGGGAGATTGCGATAAAGGATATTGAGGAGTCTATTGGCTCTTTAAAAAATGGTAAAGCAGTAGGACCAGATGGTTTAGGCTCTGAATTTTATAAAAAAATTAATGACTTGCTCTGCCTACGTTTACAAAGGCTGTATGAGCATATCTATACTCAACAGAAACTTCCAGATACTTTAAATGAATCTATAATAACACTTATTCCTAAAGCTGATAAAGATCCGGAAGATCCGGGATCATATAGAGCAATTGCACTTTTAAATACAGATCAGAAAATATTAACTAAAATACTAGCGCAGAGATTAAGTACAGTGATGAATAAATTAATACACCCTGACCAAACAGGCTTTATTCAGAAACGGTACTCATATTATAATCTAAGAAGATTATTTAATATTATTTATTCTAAGAGAATTATTAATGAAGATCTAGCAATAATCTCACTTGACGCTGAAAAAGCATGTGATCAGGTTGAATGGTCTTATTTATTTTCGGTGATGGAAAATATGCAGCTAGGGGAGAAATTCTGCACATGGATAAAACTGTTATATACAAATCCTACGGCTAGAATATTAACAAACCAAAGGTTGTCATCTAAATTCAGCCTATCTAGAGGTTGTAGACAAGGATGCCCGTTATCTCCATTATTATTTGCGCTTGCTATTGAGCCACTCGCAGAACGAGTTAGGGGTCATCCGGAAATATATGGGTATATCACAAAGGACACAGTGAATAAAATCTCTCTATACGCAGATGATGTACTAATTTACATTACAAAACCAGAAATTAGTATTCCAAACTTATTAGAGCTAATAACCCAATTTGGTTCACTCTCAGGATACAGAATAAATTGGAATAAAAGTGAAATTATGCCAATAAGGGAACATAACAAACAGATAATACAACAATTTCCATTTAAAATAGTAAATGAAAAATTTAAATACCTAGGTATTTATGTAACTAAGATATATACATCATTATTTAAAGCAAATTTCCCCCCATTACTGAACAAACTACATAAGAATATTCAATACTGGAAAACACTTCCTATCTCAATGGTTGGCAAAATTAATGCCATAAAAATGATTTTTCTACCGCAAATATTATACCTTTTTCAGACAATTCCGATATATTTGTCAAAAAACTTTAAAAAAAAATTGGACTCCATTGTTAATGATTTTATCTGGGATTATAAGAATCATAGGATAAATAAAAGACATTTGTGTAAATCAAAAATAAATGGAGGCTTGGTTTTACCCAACTTTCTGTTTTATTTTTGGGCAGTTAATATTAAAAATATGAATTTCAGGTTGGAAGAAATAGATCAACAACCAGATTGGTTAAAAATGGAAAAGGAAGATTGTTTGCCTTTTGATATCGGTTCGATATTATTTGCTACATCTAAATTAAACAAAAAAATTTATAGGGAAAACCCTATAATATTTAGTGCCATACGAATTTGGAAACAATTAAAAAAGACATTAAAATTAGATAATTTATCACTTTTTCTCCCAATTGTGAATAACCCTTTGTTTAAGCCCTCATGGTTGGACAGGGGTTTTACACAATGGAAGAATTATGGAATTAAAAATATGGGACAACTTTACAAGGAAGGCACTTTTCTGACATTTCAGGAGTTGCAACAAACTTATGGACTCCGAGGTAATGATTATTTCAGATATCTTCAACTCAGAGATTATGTAAAATCGAATACTCAAGATTTTCGAATTGGAAATTCAGAAATTCTTGACGAATGTTGGAATAAAAATCCTAATACAGAAAAATTAATATCTTATATATATAATATCTTATTAGACAGTGACATTCCATCGACGGACTTACACAGACAAACATTGGAAAAATAATTAAATCAAATAATAACGAAAGATACTTGGGAAGAAAGTTTACAACACATACATCAATGTTCATTAAATGCCAGACATTCTTTAATACAATTTAAAGTAATACATAGGTTACATTATTCAAAAACAAAATTACATAAAATCTTTCAACATATCTCACCTATATGTGATAAATGTCAACATTTAGTAGCTACCTTATCTCATATGTTTGCAAACTTTATAAAAATTAAAAAATTCTGGGTAAATATTTTTAGTATAATATCTAAAGTGACCAGCACACAATTGGACCCGGATCCAAAATTAATAATACTCGGAACATTAGAATTAAATCAAACATTTACAACAACACAAAGAAACTTTATTGATTATAGTATAATAACAGGAAAAAAATTAATTCTAAAATTTTGGAAAGGCCCTACGTCCACCACAATTAAAATGTGGATTATAGAAATGACGGAGACCTTAAACGTGGAAAGAATCAGATTTTCCCTGTTGGACAAACAGGAATTATTCGTTGGAACATGGTCTCCCTTTATTGATTATTTAAAGGGTCAGAATGGTTCAGCACAGGAACCTGACTAATACTCGGGCTAAAGAATGGATTAAATGCTATACTCTGAAATGTACGAATATATCTCGAAGGAAGTTTTTTATTTTAATAAATTTTTCCATTCTTCTTTAACTATCTTTCTCTTTTTTTTTTTTTTTTTTTTTTCTTTTCTTTTTCTTCTCTCTCTTTTCTTTCTTTACTTCATCTATCTTTTTAGTTCTATCTAGTTTAAAAAAAAGGCAAAAGGTATTGGAGACAATGTAATAATAATTGATAATATTATCAATTTAAAAATGTAAGACTGTAATGATGTTAATAGGTTGTGTACTTATCTCCAATAAAAAATATTTTCAACAAAAAAAAACTAATCATATTGTGATCACTACCTCCAAGCGGTTCCTTTACTTCGAGTTCTCTTATCATATCTGGTTCATTGGACAACACTAAATCCAGAATTGCCTTTTCTCTGGTCGGCTCCATTACAAGCTGCTCGAAGAATCCATCTCGGAGGCATTCTACAAACTCTCTTGCTTGGGGTCCTGAACCAACCTGATTTTCCCAGTCTACTTGCATATTGAAATCCCCCATCACCACAGTGGCATTACCTTTGTTACATGCCAGTTTTAACTCCTACTGCAACTTACTCCCTACATCCGGGCTGCTATTTGGGGGTCTGTAGATAACACTAATTGGTGTATTCTTGCCTTTACAATTCCTCAACTGAATCCACAGTGACTCTACCTCAACGGTCCCTATGTCTTCCCTCGCAAGGGACTGAATTCCATCCCTCACCAGCAGAGCTACCCCCCCTCCTCTGCCCACCTGCCTGTCCTATCTACAGGATGTATAACCCTGAATATTAAGTTCCCAGGCCCGATCCTTCTGCAGCCATGTCTCAGTAATTCCCACAATATCATATCTATAAACCTCTAACTGAGTCTCAAGCTCATCTACTTTACTTCTTATACTTCGCGCATTCATATGCAATACTTTTAATTCCTTACGCATCTCACCTTTCACATCGATCCCTATTACACTTGGCCATACGCTCCTATCCCTTTGTGAACTTCCTTTCCCGTTAATTCTGGGGTTATTAACCATCCCTTTACTATCTTTCCCTTTAACTCCTTCCTCGACTATCCCATTTGACACCGCACCCCCCTTATTCAGTTTAAAACTACCCGTGTAGCAGTGGCAAACCTTCCTGCCAGATGTTGGTCCCCCACCAGTTAAGATGCAATCCGTCCCTTTTGTACAGTTCCCCCTTACTCCAGAACAGATCCCAGTGATCTAAGAAACTAAATCCCTGCCCCCTGCACCAGTTCCCCAGCCACATGTTCAGGTCCCGTATCTTCCTGTTCCTGCTCTCGCCAGCACGAGGAACTGGTAGCAAACCGGAGATAACAACCCTGGAGGTCCTGTTTTTCAGCATTTTTCCGAGCTCTCTAAAGTCACGCTGCAGAATATCCATCCCCTTCTTTTCGACTTTCTACTAGTACCAGAAAGTGATCATTACCCTTTTCACAAAAATCTACATGAACTCTCTGAGAAGGTCTACTTGGCCTTGACCAGGGTTGCAGTGGTGTTTTGGTGGTTTACTCCGGCAATTTGGCAGGCGCTACATTTGCTCATCAGTGACTCGATGTCACTGTCAATACCAGGCCAATGCAAAAACTTCTGGCAATTGACTTCATGCTTACAATGCCTGGATGTTCGGCATGAATTTCGTTCCTAACTTTGTTTCTCAAAGACTCTGGTACAACTACTCTGTAACCGCACTTAATGCACCCCTGCTCACATGATAATTCATGGCGTCGATTATGGAAAGGCTTCAGCTCTGAGTTCAGAACTGAGTTCAATCCCCTATCGATTTCAGTCCGTCCGTTCAATGTCTGTTCTAGACCCACATCAGCACATTGTCTTTCTTTGTTTCTGCTGCAATTCCTGTTGCAGTCACTGGAAAGTCTTCATCTACCACTTGCAGTGTTTAGACTTAGTTCTCACTTCCAACGTCTCAGTTCTCATGGGGCAACCGGGACAACGCATCTGCAACTGCGTTGCACTTGGAGCTTCTGTACTCAACCTTGTATTCATACTGGGACAGCGAAATTGCCCAGCGCTGCAACCTTGATGCCGCCATGGAAGGTATAGCTGACTTGGTACCAAGTATCACTAATAGTGGCTTATGATCAGTCACTTGGTGAATGGTCTGCCGAGAAGAAACTGATGGGATTTCTGGATTCTGAACACGATGCTGAGTGCTTCCTTTTCTATCTGTGCATAATTGCTTTCAATCGGTGATAGGGTGCGGGATGCAAAACCAATAGGCTTTTCCTGTCCGTCGTTCATTACGTGGGAGATCACTGCACCTACACCATATGTTGAAGCGCCACAAGCAAGTTTCATCTCGCGTGTCGTATCGTAGTGAACAAGAAGTTTGTCACTTGTCAAGTTCTCCTTGCAGATGTCATATGCACGTTGCTGTTCCTTTCCCCACGTCCATTTCGCATCTTTTTGTAGCAGATGATGTAGTGACTTTAGCACAGTTACTAAATCTGGAAGGAATCGTGCATAGAACTGCACCATCCCACGGAATGATCGTAGCTCTGACACATTGTTGGGGTGTGGAGCATTTACTATTGCTTCAACTTTCGCCTTCACAGGGCCAAGTCCGTTGGCATCTACTTTGAATCCAAGGCAGATCACCTCTGACTTCGCAAATGCACATTTACTTTGTCGCAATTTGACATTGTGCCAGTTCAGTCGTGTGAGAATTTGCTCAAGGATTTCCAGATGTTCTAACATGCCCTCTGTGAATATCAGTAGGTCATCCTGGTTGCATGCACAGTGCGGAATGCCTTGTAACATTTTGTCCATGACAGACTGGAAATGTTTTGGGAAAGATCTCACACCATTCGGCAGCTTTGTATATGAATACAAGCCCTTATGTGTGTTGGTAGTCATGTACTGCTGACTTTCCTTGTCGACATTGAGTTGGGCGTAAGCGTGAGACAAACCCTGTTTAGTGCAGACTCTTGTTCCGCTAAGTTCTGCGTAAAGATCTTGCGAGGTTGGTAACGGATATTGTTCGTCATCAACGGCTTGGTTGATTGTGACTTTGTAATCACCACATAATCGAACAGTTTTGTCGGGCTTGGGTACGGCCACAATTGGCGTTGCCCAGTTACTCTGGTCTGTCTTTACAAGTACTCCATTACGCTCTAATCTGTTGAGTTCTACCTCCACTTGTTGCTTTAGTGCATATGGTACAGGTCTTGGTCGACAATACACAGGTCTCACATCTTGCTTAAGTCGAATGTGTGCAGAGTACCCTGTTATTCCTGTGTAACAGTCAGCAAAAATATTTGCATGTTTGCTTATGACGCTTTCAATACGTGATTTGGACAAATTGACGTTGAAAATGTTCTTCCAGTCTAATTCTATTCTACTCAGCCAATCCTTTCCAAGGAGGGTTGGTTTATTTTTGTAGCTGGCTACTATGATGGGCAGTGTTACTGACTGACCATAATGCTGAACTTTACAGTTAATTTGTCCACGTCTCCAAAACTTCGCCCGAGTAGGTTCTCAGCTTGACCTTACTCTCAAACAATGGTGTCTGTGGGAACTTTGTTTCGTACAGGTCTTTGCTTATGACCGAACAATCCGCTGCAGTGTCTATACACATATCGATTAGCTGTTCATTAATCAATAGTTTAGTTCGAAAGTCCTTGCGTTGGCTGGTTGTAGGCTTATCGATGTTGGTTGCATAAATGGTGTACAACCCAACTTCATTTCATCTGGGTTCATCTCCAAGTTGTGAACTCCTCTCTGGTGTTGTCGCTTGATTCCCGCAGATTGTTGGTTTCCTGTTTTAAGCTTGCCCCGACAAGCTGAGGCGATATGACCTTTCTTCTGGCAGTTATAGCACTTGACCATTTTGAACTGACAAAATTGGGATGAGTGATTACCGTTGCAACGATAACAACTGGCTGAACTCGGTTTGATTTTGCATTCGCGCCTTTTGGTTTGGCCATAGGCACTGCCTTGTGACTGTAAACGGCCACTGCAGTCCATGGTGGACGGAATTCGCGAGCATTCTTTGATGCCATCTCGATTGTGGTAGCAATCTTGCTTGCTTTCTCGAATGTGAGATCTGGAGTGTTCATGAGTTTGGACTGAATTCGTTCATCCACTCGACCACAAGCAAATCTGTGGCGTAGTGCGCGTCCGAGAAAGGCTCCAAAGTTACAGTTTAAAGTTAAGTGTTTCAAGGCAACAATGTACTCATTGATTGTCTCATTCTGTTTCTGGTTTCTAGTGCCAAATTTATCGCTTTCTGCAATATCCAGAGGCTTTGGGTTGAAGTGCTCCTCCAACTTCTTCATAATGTCATTGAATGGCACGTCTTTTGCCTTTATGGGTGCAAGGAGATTCACGAGTGCACCGTACAATTCAGGACCGATCTCCGTGAGCAGATTCGCTTTCATGCGTTCACAAACGGCCTTATTTGTTTCAGTCACTATCTCTCCTTCACCACTAATCTCCAATATATTGTTTACCGTGAAAAACATGTTCGCTCTCTCCATACAGGAGCTGAACGGCTCTCTACTCCTGTCAAAAGTGCCAAGATTTAAGATGTAGCCCGTGGACGCTGCATCGTGTCGTTCTCTTTTTTTTTTTTAAGTCCGTTGAAAACCCACGATTTCCTCTCTGTTTTGTTGTAACAATTCACCTAAAACGTAGCTGTGCAAAGGCTATTCAGCTTGAGGAACTCGACAAAAAAAAACTTACACAATCCCAAGGACGGCATCTTGCCACGTAGACACACATAGAGATAGCCTGACAAAATCTCGACGATTTTCCAGCTACTGTTTTAAACTACAGTCCCCTCCACAGAAGGATCTGCGGCCTATCGTTTCCAGCTCGCAAACAACTGCGACACAACTCCGTATTTACTGTTTAAAATGTTAAACAACACTGCATGTTGCACAACAGTCCTGCGCTGTATTTAATGAATGAGTTCACAAATTCTATCCCATCCACGTCGCCAATTGTGTTATATTCCGGACGGCAGAATGGATAACAAATTACACTCAGGTTGCCTGGATCACGAGAGAGAGGGTTACTACCCAACATTCCCTGTTTATATTGAACACCAACTCATTAACATATACATGAATATGTATGAATACATTACACTGGTGACACGTTATACCACGCTCGCATCCACTCCTTGCACACAATGGATGTTTTCACTGAATCCAAGTAACCTGCAAAGCCAAAAGTCTTCGGGAGGGCGGAAGAAACCGAAGCAATTGGAGGAAACTTACAGGGAGGCAAGCAGTAGGTGCAAACGCAAAACAGATAGCACCTTAGGTCCGGATCGAACCCGGAGTTTTGGCGCTGCATTCAGTAGCTCTACTACGTGCGTCACTGTGCCGACCTTGTGTATCTCGTGTAAGTCTCACATCACTACCCTCAATATATTTTTAATAGGGAAAGAAGGGCGGATTCAGTAACCACCGCACTCACACTCGATGCCTTCTTCACAATCCACTGTAACTACATCTCAAATATTTGATAAAGTATGGGCGAAACACCTTTTCTAGCATAGAGTATAGAAGTTGGGAGGTCATGTTGCAGTTGTATAAGACGTCGGTGAGACCGCATTTAGAACATTGTGTTCAGTTCTGGGCACCATGTTATAGGAAATATATTGTCAAGCTTGAACGGGTTGAGAGCAGATTTACGAGGATATTGCCCGGATATAGGGTGTGAGCTATAGGGAGACGTTGAGTAGGATGGATCTCTATTCCTAGCAGGAGGATGACGGGTGATCTTATAGAGGTATATAAATTCATGAGAGGACTAGAATGGGTAGATTTACACTATTTCCCAGATTAGGGGAATCGAGGACCAGCGGACATAGGTTCAAGGTTCAGGGGAAAATATTTAATTGGAATCTGAGGGGTAACATTTTCACACTAACTGTGGTGGGTGTAAGGAACAAGCTGTTAGATGAGGTAGTTGAGGCTGGGACTATACCAAAGTCTAAGAAACAGTTAAACAGGGACATAGATAGGTATGGTTTGGAGGGATATGGAACAAGTGCAGGCAGGTGGGGCTAGTATAGCTGGGGCATGTTGGTTGGCGTGGGCACGTTGGGTCGAAGAGCCTGTTTCCACACTCTAAAACTCTATGACAGAATATGAATCTAAAAGTGTCAATAATTGGGGGTATATAGAGAATGTATTAAAGGATTGAAAAGGAAAAGGAAATAAATTGACACATGAAGTGGCATCTCATGGGAACTCGATGGCGGAGAAGGCAAGAGAGGAAGGAAGCCTCTCACGTGTAAACAACACTGAGATGTGTACTTGAAGACCTGTCACGCGCGGGGCCACGGGCCAGTGCAAAGGGGTAGCCAGTGCATAAGCTGGATTCACATTTTGGACTTCCTGTATACGAGGGACCAAACGACCTCCTTTGGTGCTGAAAACGTTCTTTGACTCCAACATTCTGCCAATCGACCTTGATTGCCGAAGATCAATGACAATGTTGCCGTTGATATGTATCCCACCATCATTTGTCCCAAACTAACGTGTGTGGCTTAACGTCGTTCTGATATCGTTTTAGTCACACACTGAATCGTTTGTCTATCATCCGACAATTCGCGGTGAGTGGATGGATCCTGATACCTGGCCCGTCACACAGTGAGCAGCGCATGTCTGACATTAACCGGATTCAGAGGGAATAGACTGGCGTAAGCCTATGGGCCCTCTAGTGGACCGGCAGTGGAATAACAGGGCTGTTGAACTCAACCAGTTTTTCACTGGATTCGTTCTTAGATTTCCAGAAGGTCCCACCAGAAAGCATGGTTGGATTTTCCAACGCGGCGCCAGTATTGGAGCTCGCAAATTTAGGTGAAGTTATATGTCGTGATTCGTAAGTGAATCGGAGAATCAATTATCCATAGAGTGCTACAGCGAGGAAACAGCCCATTCGGCCCAACATGCCCACACCGGCCAACATATCCCAGCTACATCTGTCGCACCTGCCTGCGTTTGGTCCATATCCTTCAAACCTGATCTATCCATGAACCCATCCATATATTTCTTAAATGTAGGGATACTCCCACCCTTAACTACCTCCTCTGGTAGGTTATTGCATGGACCCGCCACCCCTCAGATACCTATTAAACTTATGTCCTCTGGTCCTCGATTCGCCTACTCTCGCTTTAAGAGATATTGTGCGGATACCCGACCTATTCCCATCAAGATTTTGTACACATCTATAAGATCACCCCTCACCTCCTGCGCTCCAAGGAATAGAGACCCAGCCTACTCAACCTCTCCCTGTAGCCGAGACTCTCTAGTCCTGGCAACATCCAACAATTGTTGGAAGTGGAAGCAGATTTTGGAATTACATTGTAAATACTCACGTTTTCTCTTGTTTGGAGTTTGTTACTAATATGTCAGCAGTTATCCGGGAATCGGCGAGAGACCAAGATTCTCCGGTGTATTTATGTCTCATTTGAATGATCGGACTTTGTAAGATGTGCCGGATGCGTTCGTTCCCTGTGTGATGGCTCCCTCCGCAATCTGTCCCCGTGAGCACACGCTGTGATGCTGGGAGTGTGTTATTGCATTGTCTTTTATTAGTTTAGTTTACAGATGCAGCTTGGACACAGGCCTACAGATTCCACGGGGATGATCAATGTTCATCCGGTTACGCCAGCCACATATTAACCACGTTCACATTCACTCACTCACAGAGTCCAATTAATCTGCAAACTCGCATATTTTTGTGATGTGGGAAGGAAACTACAACACCCTGAAGAAACCCGCGCAGTCACAGAGCTAATGTACAAACTGCCCAGAGACAGCACCCGAGGTGAGGATAAATGTCCGGTCTCGTGCGCTGTGAGGCAGCAGCTAAATCAGCGGTGTCACTGTGCCGCCCTTGTATACGATGTGTCAGTATCACGTCAGTACACTCAACATGTGCCTAAGTGGACAAGGTATAGGATTCGGTAACTGCCCCACGTACTCTAAGTATTTTCTGCACTGCATACAGTATTTATATCTCAGATCTTCTGTATAGCGTGTGTGGGGGAAATACCGTTCGTGGAAAGGGAGACAAAATATGCGGGTAATTAGATGATTCATTGAAATGAGGACAATTTTCCACACAATATGTGGCGTAGAATGGAACTCGATGCCGAAGACGATGGGAGAGGCAGCAACTTCATCACGTTTGAACAGGAGGGTGACACAGAGGCGCAGCGGTAGAGTTGCTGCCTCACAACGCCAGAGACCCGGGTTTGATACTGACTATGGGTGCTGCGGTCTCCCCCCACACTCCAAAGACGTACAGGTTGTGCCTAGTGTGGAGGATAGTGCGATTGTACGGCGTTCGCTGGTCGGCGCGGACTTGGTGGGCCAAATATCTCGTTTGCATGAGGTATCTCCTAAAAACATTAAGATGCATACTTGGAGTATACGTCCACAGGGCTACGGACCCAGTGATGCAAGGTACAATCTTCGGAATTACTGACTAGCAGGTTCCGGAACAATGTCAGAAACCACCAGGTAAAGTGACCGGACAAAAACTGATTCAGTATGAAATAGAATGGGCGGGAATGAGCTGCCTTGAAGGAAGTTTTCCTCAATACAATCCACGAACGGCGAACTCAACTTCTCAGCGTTTGTGCGGATTCGGACTGTGAGCCGTTTCTTTCAGTTTCCTGCTCGTTTGGCGTGTATAAAATAATTGGGATGGGGTTGAGGCAGCGACTGTTGTAGATCCCTCGATGGTGGATGGTCAGTGATGGTCAGTACCCGTGATGGACTGGGTAGTGTCAATCACATGTTGCAGTATCCTTCGCTCCTGCATTCAGGTTGCCGACCCAGGTCGTGGCGCAACCAGACAACATGCTCCCTACTGTACACTTGTGGAAGTTCAAGAGAATACTCGACTACATACCGATGTCCGCAATCTTTTCAGGGAGTAGAGGTGTAATAATTGCATCAATGTTCTGGGTCCAGGAACGATCTTCAGAGACTTCCACGCGCATGAATTTGCAGCTTTTGCCTCTCTCCACCATCGTCCAGTCGATTTAGACAGGTTTGTGGGACCTCATCCTTCCTTCTCCGAAGTCCAGAATCAGACCATTGGTCTTCCTCGCTTTGAGAGCATGGTGGTTGTGCTGGAACCGTGGACATACTAGATGGTGGTGTAGCCCAGAATGTTGACGCCCATTGTGAGGGAGGAGATATGCTGATTTTAGTTTCCAATGCATTGCTGAAGTACGATTGATTGAAGTCACCGCAGATGATGAGCAGGGCATCAGGGTCTGCTGCTTACAGAGAGTACACGACGGAGTATAAATTGTCCAGTGCCACATTGGCGTTGACTTTGGGTGTTATGTGGACCACCGACACGATGGTAGAGGTGAATTACCCGGTCGGTTAAACTTAGTGAATTGTTATTCCAGGTGGTCCCCGAACTCTGCAAATCATTTTTGAGACCGAACTTGGATTACAATGCACAGTTCTGGTCTTCCAGCGATTGGAAGGAATACATGAAATTCAAAATGGCGCAGGTAAGAATCATAAAACTGTTACCGGGGCGGAAGAGTTTGAGATTTAAGGAGAGCATGGACAGGTTGGAACGTTTTCACCGGACAGTAGGCGATTGATGGGTGACATTACAGATGTATATTTCATCATCAGGGGTAAGGAAACGGTAGACGGTTCCTGTCGTTTTTCGAAGCTTGGGGAGTCTAAAGCTGGAAGACGCCAGAGTGGATAGATTCAGAAGATACTGAGAGGCAACACTATTACAAAGGCAGTTGAGGTGAGGTGGAATGGCTGCAAGAGGAAGCTGAAGAGATGGCTTAGATTACAATGTATAAGAAACATTTCAACGAGTATATGGATATAAGTGGTTGGAAGGCTATGGAGCAATCGTGGGCAAGTTGGGCTAGATTGGTTGGACATTTTTGCGCGACGTGGGTGCTGGTTCCGAAATGTCTTTGTTCGTGATTTGACTATAACTCTATAAATAGCATCGTTATTGTGTGACTGTAAGATTCTCTGAAATAATGTAAATAGTTACCCTCATTGTATTTCAAGGACCGTCCACGTTTGGGTATCATTTGGAACCCACGTACGTTCGTTAAAAATAACATTTTATTTAACGAAAATACTTTATTTATTATTAACCGAAGTGAGCTGTTGGAAGTTATGTTTTAGACTCCTGAACTATGCTACACTGATCTATTCCTGGAGAATAATTCATGGGTGTTGTGCAATATCGAGCTTTTGAATGATGGGGACATCCAGTGGACGGCATGTGAACTGCAAGCAAGCGCGGCCTCACAAACGTCTTGTAAACTGTAATGTAACGTCCCATCATCTGCACTTATTGCCGTAACTAGTGATCGACACCGTGCCGAAATCTTCATTACCATCTTAACGATCCGCGACTCCAAATTCAGAGATATATGACGTGAACTTCTCGATCTCCCTGCTCTAAAGCACTCCACAGGGTCGAACTGATCATTGAGAAAGACCTGACATGACTTACCAAAATAAAGCACATCACAAATATACACATTACATGCCATACGCTATTCCACTACCAACTTTCCCAGCTGATCAAGCTCCCAACGTCATTCTTCATATCCGTCTAGGCAATCTACCACCATACTTGCCTTAGTTTTTATTTGTAAAGTTACTAATCATACCTTGCACCATCTCAATCAATACGTTAATATGCATGAAACATAGATACATAGAAAACAACAAAATACGTGCAGGAGTAGTCCATTCGTCCCTTTGAGCCAGCACCGCCATTCAATATGTTCATGGCTGATCATTCAAAATCAGGACCCCGTTCCTGCTTTCTGCCCAAATCCCTTTATTCCGTTAGCCTTAAAAGCTATATCTGACTCCCTCTTGAAAACATCCAGTGAATTGGCCTCCATTGCCTTCTGTGGTTGAGAACTCCACAGATTCACAACTCTCTGGATAAAAACATTGTTCTTCATCCACGTCCTAAATGGCCTACCACTGATTCTTAAACTGTTACCCCTGGATCTGGACTACCTCTATATCGGGAACATTTATCTTGCATCTAGCCTGCCCAATCCCTTAAGGATTGTATATGTTTCTATAGGATCCCCTCTCATCGTTCTAAATTCCAGTGAATACAAGCCCAGTCAATCCATTCTTTCATCACATGTCAGTCCAGCCTTGCCGGAAGTAACCTCAATAACAAGAATACCCTTCCTCAAATGAGGAGACAAAAACAGCACACAATATGCCACGTGCGGTCTTGCCTTGGCCCCGTACAACTGCACTAGGGCCTGATTGCTCCTATATTCAAATTCTCTTGCTGTGAAGGCCATTTGCTTTCCTCGCTGCCTGCTGTTCCTGCATGCTTACTTGCAGTGACTGGTGTACAAGCACACACAGGTCCCTTTGCACCTTCCCCTTTTCCAAATCTGACACAATTCAGATAATAACTTCCCTTCCTGTACTTGCTACCAAAGTGGATAACCTCACGTTTTTCCATATTATACTGCATCTGCCACGCATCTTCCCACTCGCCTAACCTATCCAAGGCACGCTGTAGTATTCTCTGCGCAGCTCACACTGCCTCCCAGCTTTGTGTCACCCGCAAACATGGAGATGTTACATTTAATTCCCTCGTCTAAATCATGCATATATATTGTAAGTAACTGGGGTCGCAGCATTGAGACTTGCGGCACCTCACGAGTCACTGCCTGGCATTTGGGAAACAGTACTTCAACTACTCCTCCCATTACGAATCCGACCTTTCTGTCCTGGGCCTCTTCCATGGCCAGAGTGAGTCCCACCGCAAATTGGAGCAGCACCACATATTTTGCTTGGTTAGTTTACACCCCAACAGTATTAACATTCATTTCTCCAATTTCAAGTAGTCCCTGCGTTCTCCCTCATTCCCCTCCACTTCCCTGCTCTCCCACAGCCTACTGTCTCCGCCTCTTCCATTCTTCTCTCCCTCCCCCCCCCACATCAGCCTGAAGAACGGTCTCGATCCGAAACGTCGGAGCCCGGAAGTGGCATCGAAGGATGAGAAGCCGAAGCAAAGAAGACGAAGCCAAGTAGCCGATTGAAAAGGAAGCCGAAACGCCAAATAATCGAAAGCATACGAAGCCGAAACGCCAACGAACCGAAAGCATACCAAGCCGAAATGCCAACGACCCGAAAGCATACGAAGCCGAAACGCCAACGAACCGAAAGCCGAAAAGTCAAATGACGGACATGACGTCACCGACGGGCGGGACTTGTCAGCGATTGTTTCAGACCCCCACGTCCATCACATCACTGGCCGCTGGAGACGGGAGGGTGGGGGTCATTTTCCCACACAAGCTATTATTTGACTTTTCGGCAGAGCGGCATTCGGTTAGTTGGCTTGTAGGCGACGCAGCCTTTCGGTTAGGTGGCGTTCGGGCAGAGCAGCTATTCAGTGTGTTTGATATGAGACGACGCAGCCTTTCGGTTAGTTAGATTTTAGGCGTCCCGCCCTTTCGGTTCGTGGGCGTTTCGGCTTCGTATGCTTTCGGGGCATTGGTGTTTCGGCTTGGTATGCTTTCGGTTCGTCGGCGTTTCAGCTTCGCATGCTTTCGGATATTTGAAGCTTCGGCTTCGTTTCCATTCGGTTATTTGGCTTCGACCTCTTTGCTTCGGCTTATCGTCCTTCGACGCCACGTCCGCACACTGAAACGTCACCTATTCCTTCGCTCCATAGATGCTGCCTCACCCGCTGAGTTTCTCCAGCATTTTTGTCTCCGTTGGAAATAGGGGAGTGCGCCTGCAAATGGAAAATCAAAAGGCAAAACTACGTAACACTAGGGAGGGCCCTGCGTCTTTCCGAGGATGTTTCTATTTCTCTCTGTGAGTATTCATGCCGGACTCTGTGTTTTCCGGCTTCTGTCTGCTGGTGTTCCCAGCTTAATGTGTGCTCCTGACGGTCTCTATGAAATTATTCCGACCGTGTGTGAGAAGAAACACACAAGAACACACACCCACCAACCCAGCTAAAGAAACAATAAAATGACCAAACTGGAGCAAGTAACATTACTGAGCATTCGCCTGTTCCACTGTGTCCCTTCAGTCCATTCTATTTGTTCCCACGTCCAGGCTCGCCTAAGCAATGCCGGAGGGATTGTTCCCTATTACTCTGTCCCTCCGACACATTTCTGGAAATCTGAACACCCAGCTCTGCTTCTGCTCCCTGCCTACAAACAACAATTGAAGCAGAAGGATCCGATGAAGAGAGTTGTGAGAATCTGCTCAACGGACAGAAGAAATCTTATGCGACTGCTCTGTCATTGGACTGGTCCACATTCAGGGATTCAGCACCTAATCTGAATGAGTACGCCACTGCTGTGACTGACTTCGGCAGCAAGTGAGTGGGCGACTGTGTGTCGACGACGTCAATCCAAGTGTTCCCCAAACTGAAAACACGGACGTTCACAGGTGAAGGCCAGGTCAGATGCATACAAGTCAAAAGATCCCGAGCAGCAAAAGAAAGCCCGATATGATCTCCGTAAAGCTATCAAGGATGCCAAGAGACAATACCGGCACAAACATACGTCCCAGTATATTCACTGGAACACATGGAGGACGTGGCAAGATCTGAATAATATAACTGGATACAAAGCAAGTTCATGCAACATCATTGGTGACAGTAGGACCCTACCTGATGAACTGAATGCTTTCTATGCCCGCTTCGAGCAGAAGGCCAGCAGGGCGGTAACAACGGTCCCTTCAGACCCCAATGTGCCTCTACCCAGGGTGACAGTAGCAGAGGTTAGAACGGCCTTCCTGAGGGTAAACCCACGAAAAGTAACTGGCCCAGACGGTGTTCCTGACCATGTCCTAGTTGCGCGGTCCATCTACCGGGCGTATTTGGGGACATCTTTAATCTCCCCCTACTCCGTTCTCAGCTACCGGCCAGCTTCAAGAAGACCACCATCATCCCACAGCCGAAGAAAAGCAAGACCTCAAGCCTAAACAACTACCGTCCGGTGCCCTTGACATCCACCATCATGAAATGATTTGAGAGGCTACTTATGGAAGGCATTAACCCCAGTCTACCGAGCGGCCTTGACCCACTGCCGTTCACCTACCGCCTCAACGGGTCCGCGGATAATGCAATCGCCCTAGCCCTACACTCATCCCCAGAACACCTGGATAAAGTGAGACACCTACGTCACACTACTATACCGTTAGAGCCGTTGGAGAGGTCGCAGAGGGAGGAGCTACACCCGAGCGGTAGGAGTTAAAGAAGAGCGCGGGGCTTGTTCCTTACAGAGGCCCGAGAGCCCCTGGAGAGGTCGCAGAGGGAGGAGCTACACCCGAGCGGTAGGAGTTAAAGAGGAGCGCGGGGCTTGTTCCTTACAGAGGCCCGAGAGCCGTTGGAGAGGTCGCAGAGGGAGGAGCTACACCCGAGCGGTAGGATTTAAAGAGGAGCGCGGGGCTTGCTTCTACAGAGGCCCGAGAGCCGTTGGAGAGGTCGCAGAGGGAGGAGCTACACCCGATCGGTAGGATTTAAAGAGGTTCCAAGTTCCACTTCAAAAACAAGTGGGTTTGAGGAAGCCGCTGATTGGTGGAAGCAGACAAGAGGGAGCAGCTGATTGGGAGTCAGATCCCTGCTGATTGTACTGTATTGTAGCAGTTTGGTTTGTATTGTATCCAGGGTAAGGGGAGTATGAGGGCCAGGGCAGTTTACTGTTCTGGATGTCAGATGTGGGAAGTCATGGAGTCTGATAGCCCTCCAGACGTCCACATCTGCGCCAGGTGTATCGAGATGGGGCTCCTAATGGACCGTATTAGGAACCTGGAGCAGCAGCTCGATGACCTCCGTCTGGTCAGGGAGAGCGAGGAAGTCATTGAGAGGAGTTACAGGGATGTGGTCACTCCAACACCACAGGAGGCAGGCAAGTGGATCACGGTTGGGAGAGGCAAGGGGCACAGGCAGGGACTAGAGAGTACCCCGGTGGCTGTACACCTTGACAATAAGTACTCCTGTTTGAGCACTGTTGGGGTGGACAGCCTACCTGGGGGTAGCGACAGCGGCCGGGCCTCCGGTATAGAGACCGGTCCTGTTGCTCAGAAGGGTAAGGAAAAGAAGAGGAGTGCAATACTAATAGGGGACTCTATAGTTAGGGGATCAGACAGGCGATTCTGTGGACGCAGTCGGGAGACACGGATGGTACTTTGCCTCCCTGGTGCCAGGGTCTCTGATGTGTCTCAACGTGTCCAAGATATCCTGAAAGGGCAGGGAGAGGAGCCCGAGGTCGTGGTACATATAGGTACCAATGACATAGGTAAAAAAAGAGAAGAGGTCCTGAAAGGAGAATTTAGGGAGTTAGGAGGGGAGTTAAAGAGAAGGACAGCAAAGGTAACAATCTCGGGATTACTGCCTGTGCCACGCGACAGCGAGAGTAGGAATGGAGCGAGGTGGAGGATAAATGCGTGGCTGAAGGACTGGTGCAGAAGGCAGAGATTCAAATTTCTGGATCATTGGGACCTCTTTTGTCGAAGGTTCGACCTGTAAAAAAGGATGGGTTGCACTTGAACCTGAGGGGGACCGATATCCTGGCGGGGAGATCTGCAAAGGCTACTGGGGAGACTTTAAACTAGAATGGTTGAGGGGAGGGACTCAAATAGAGAATGCTATTAGACAGTGTGTGAGCCAGGAGGCAGAGAAGGAAAGCACTCAGACCCAACATGTAGGGGGGAAAGAAGAAAACAATAATAAACAGAGAATAAGAGGTGGTGGGGTTCTTAAATGGGTGAGCAGAGAAACAGAGGGGTGTAAAATGCGGGCGGAAGCAATAGGTAGCAAGGTGAAAAGTAAAAGTGGCAGGCAGACAAATCCAGGGCAAAAACCAAAAAGAGCCACTTTTCAACATAATTGTATAAGGGGTAAGAGCGTTGTAAAAACAAGCCTGAAGGCTTTGTGTCTCAATGCAAGGAGCATTCGTAATAAGGTGGATGAGTTGAACGTGCAGATAGCAATTAATGATTATGATATAGTTGGGATCACGGAGACATGACTCCAGGGTGACCAAGGCTGGGAGCTGAACATCCAGGGATATTCAATATTCAGGAGGGATAGAGAGAAAGGAAAAGGAGGTGGGGTAGCGTTGCTGGTTAGAGAGGAGATTAACGCAGTGGAAAGGAAGGACATTAGCTTGGAGGATGTGGAATCGGTATGGGTAGAGCTGCGAAACACTAAGGGGCAGAAAACGCTTGTGGGTGTTGTGTACAGGCCACCTAGCAGTAGTAGTGAAGTTGGGGATGGCATCAAACAGGAAATTAGAAATGCGTGCAACAAAGGCAAAACATTTATAATGGGTGACTTCAATCTACATATAGATTGGGTGAATCAAATTGGCAGGGGTGCTGAGGAAGAGGATTTCTTGGAATGTATGAGGGATAGTTATCTAAACCAACATGTAGAGGAACAAACGAGAGAGCAGGCTATTCTAGACTGGGTATTGAGTAATGAGGAACGGTTAGTTAGCAGTCTTGTTGTGCGTGCCCCCTTGGGCAAGAGTGACCATAATATGGTTGAGTTCTTCATTAGGATGGAGAGTGACATTGTTAATTCAGAAACAACGGTTCTGAACTTAAAGAAAGGTAACTTTGAGGGTATGAGACGTGAATTGGCCAAGTTTGACTGGCAATTAGTTCTAAAAGGGTTGACGGTGGATACGCAATGTAAGGCATTTAAAGACTGCATGGATGAACTACAAAAATTGTTCATCCCAGTTTGGCAAAAGAATAAATCAGGGAAGGTAGTGCATCCGTGGATAACAAGGGAAATCAGGGATAGTATCAAAGCGAAAGATGATGCGTACAAATTAGCTAGAAAAAGCAGCATACCAGAGGACTGGGAGAAATTCAGAGACCAGGAGAGGAGGACATAGGGCTTAGTTAGGAAAGGGAAAATAGATTATGAAAGGAAACTGGCAGGGAACATAAAAACTGACTGCAAAAGTTTTTATAGATATGTGAAGAGAAAGAGATTAGTTGAAACAAATGTAGGTCCCTTGCAGTCAGAAACAGGTGAATTGATCATGGGGAACAAGGATATGGCGGACCAATTGAATAACTACTTTGGTTCCGTCTTCACTAAGGAAGACATAAATAATCTGCCGGAAATAGCAGGGGGCCGCGGGTCAAAGGAGATGGAGGAACTGAGTGAAATCCAGGTTAGTCGGGAAGTGGTGTTGGTTAAATTGAATGGATTAAAGGCCGATAAATCACCAGGGCCAGATAGGCTGCATCCCAGTGTATTTAAGGAAGTAGCTCCAGAAATAGTGGATGCATTAGTGATAATTTTTCAAAACTCTTTAGATTCTGGAGTAGTTCCTGAGGATTGGAGGGTAGCAAACGTAACCCCACTTTTTAAGAAGGGAGGGAGAGAGAAAACGGGGAATTACAGACCAGTTAGTCTAACATCGGTAGTGGGGAAATTGCTAGAGTCAGTTATTAAAGATGGGATAGCAGCACATTTGGAAAGTGGTGAAATCATTGGACAAAGTCAGCATGGATTTACGAAAGGTAAATCGTGTCTGACGAATCTTACAGAATTTTTCGAGGATGTAACTAGTAGAGTGGATAGGGGAGAACCAGTGGATGTGTTGTATCTGGACTTTCAGAAGGCTTTCGACAAGGTACCACATAAGAGATTAGGATACAAACTTAAAGCACACGGTATTGGGGGTTCAGTATTGATGTGGATAGAGAACTGGCTGGCAAACAGGAAACAAAGAGTAGGATAAACGGGTCCTTTTCACAATGGCAGGCGGTGACTAGTGGGGTACCACAAGGCTCAGTGCTGGGACCCCAGCTATATCTAATTTATATTAATAATCTGGATGAGGGAATTGAAAGCAACATCTCCAAGTTTGCGGATGACACTAAGCTGGGGGGCAGTGTTAGCTGTGAGGAGGATGCTAGGAGACTGCAAGGTGACTTGGATAGGCTGCGTGAGTGGGCAAATGTTTGGCAGATGCAGTATAATGTGGATAAATGTGAGGTTATCCACTTTGGTGTCAAAAACGGGAAGGCAGACTATTATCTAAATGGTGGCCGATTAGGAAATGGGGAGATGCAGCGAGACCTGGGTGTCATGGTACACCAGTCATTGAAAGTAGGCATGCAGGTGCAGCAGGCAGTGAAGAAAGCGAAAGGTATGTTGGCTTTTATAGCAAGAGGATTTGAGTATAGGAGCAGGGAGGTTCTACTGCACTTGTACAGGGTCTTGGTGAGACCACACCTGGAGTATTGCGTACAGTTTTGGTCTCCAAATCTGAGGAAGGACATTATAGCCATAGAGGGAGTGCAGAGAAGGTTCACCAGACTGATTCCTGGGATGTCAGGACTTTCATATGAAGAAAGACTGGATAGACTTGGCTTATACTCGCTAGAATTTAGGAGATTGAGAGGGGATCTTATAGAAACGTACACAATTCTTATGGGGTTGGACAGGCTAGATGCAGGAAGATTGTTCCCGATGTTGTGGAAGTCCAGGACAAGGGGTCACAGCTTAAGGATAAGGGGGAAATCCTTTAAGACCGAGATGAGGAAAAACGTTTTCACACAGAGAGTGGTGAATCTCCGGAACTCTCTGCCACAGAGGGTAGTTGAGGCCAGTTCATTGGCTATATTTAAGAGGGAGTTAGATGTGGCCCTTGTGGCTAAGGGGATCAGGGGGTATGGAGAGAAGGCAGGTACGGGATACTGAGTTGGATGATCAGCCATGATCATATTGAATGGCGGTGCAGGCTCGAAGGGCCGAATGGCCTACTCCTGCACCTATTTTCTATGTATCTATGTATACAGAGACTGCAGCTCTGCCTTAAATACCATTGTATCATCCAAGCTTATCATCGAACTATTCGGCATTTTGTTTCTTCCTTGTTGCCCTATCTGTTGCATTTGAGTTTGAGCTGTTTGTATCTATGTGCGGTATATATAATCTGAGTGAATAGAATGAAAAGCCAAACTTTTCACTGTACCTCGGCGCATGTGACATTAATAGACCGAACAATTTGACATCAGTAACAACTATGATAAGAGCGGGAATATTCGTACAATGATGGAGACAAAGATAGTCGATGTGACACTGATGGTATTGAAATGCAAGAGAAAGCGATGAATAGTCGTTAATCATAAATGAACTGCTGGTGAAAGCGAAGTGAGGGCGAGGATCAGAGGACATAGGTTCAAGGTAAAGGGGGGAAGACTTAATAGGAATCAGAGAGAACTTTTTCAATCAGAGGGTGTTGGTTGTATGGGACAAGCTGCCAGAGGAGGTAGTTAAGGCTGGGACTTTCCCATCGTTTAAGAAACAGTTGGACAGGTACATGGATATGACAGGGTAGAAGGGACTTGTTGGCCGGTGTGGGCGAGTTGGGCCGAAGGGCCTGTTTCCACACTGTTTTACTCTATGACTCTATGACTCTAAGAATGGGGACAGGAGGCAGAACACAGTAAAGTGCTGAAACTGAATTGTGGACCGTAGTAATGGCCGGGATATCTGAAATACAAGAGGAAAGCATACGCGGAAGACTCAGAGTACACCCGTGGAGTGATGAAAACGTATCGAAGATCAGAAGTGTGAGACCTGAGACTTCCGGTGGCGCCACGTTGGACTAACAGACGTGCACCTAGCTCCTCTCCCGAAAAAAATCACGATTTATCGTGTAAAACGGGTCCAGAAATCGGGATAGTTTTTAAAAAACCATACCGGAGCTTCTGGTCGCCGCGCTGATGACGTCATCATTAAGCGTGATGTTTTAAACGGTGGTTTGAAGCCTTTTAAATGATTAAACTGCCTTCAGCTGTGAGCCCTCAGAGAACAGTGAAATAGCTGCTGAGAGACCAGAAGAAGCCTGAAGCAGAAGTTACCTCTGAAGTCTCTGAAGTCTCTGAAGTGGCTGCAGAAATGGATACAAGAGCTAAGAAAGAGTTTGATGACTTGAAGAAATCAGTGAAAAATATGAAAGATGAGATTTTGGACGAAAATAAAATTATGATGGAAAATATGAAGGAAAATATGAAGGAAGATAAGAAGGATATGAAGGAAAATATGGCAAAAATGATGGAAGGAATGGAGAAGATGATGAGGGATTTAAATGCTGGTAATCAGAAGAATATGATTGATTCACTGGACATTATGAATGAACGAATTGATGAGGTGAAAGATGGACTATCAGAGAGAATGGACAAGATGGATGTAACTACTGCGGACAAGTTCACGGCTGTGCTTGAAACAGTAGCTGCAAGTATGCGCACAATTACGGAATTGGAGAAAAACACGGCTCGAGTGGTTGAAGACATGGCGAAAATGAGGCAAGAACATGAGCAAATGAGGCGAGAAAATGAACAAACTTCACTACAGATGGTGACTCAACTGGAGAAAGTCTCAGACAAATGCCTGGACCTGGAAGCTCGCTCTAGACGCCAGAATTTGAGAATTCTTGGAGTCTCAGAGGGAGCCGAAGGGGAGGATGTACGTGAGTTTGCCATGGGCTTGTTTAAACAACTGCTGAATCTTTCCAAAGAACCGAAAATCGAAGTGGCTCATCGTGTCCCAAGATTTAAACAAAGATCTGGTGCGGGAAAAACTTATCCACGACATATTATTGTGAAATTTTGGGATATTTTAGAACTGGAAGATGTTATGAGCAAAATCAAATACGGTGTGCAACTGCGGCTGGACAATGACACTATTAAGATATTCAGGGACTACCCGTATGAAATTGTGCAAAAAAGAAACAAATTCGAGAAGGTTAAGGATCTTTTAAGAGGGAGAGAAGGGATCAGATATGGGATTTTTTACCCCGCGAAAATGCGTATTTCCTTTAAGGGTCTTGAAAAGTCATTTGTTAAGCCTGAAGACGCGTTTAAATATGCCCAAACTATCGTTGAAAAATAGAAATGAAAGGGAGGTTTGGCAGATCTGAACCATTCTAAGCAATGCTTTGTCTGGGGATAGTTAGACTGTTATTTTTGGAATGTTGAATCAAGGACACTTTCTGTTCAAAACGAGTAAACAGCTGAACAGATGGGAATGGTATATACCAGAAGCATATACTTGCTTATTAGATTATAATATTATAACCAATTGTAAGAACTTATCCTATTAACAACTTAATAAGTTATGCATGTTAGATTAGAATACTAACAAAAACAAAAATAAAAAATAACGAACTAACATACTAATATGAATCTTTAATAAATTGAAACCTTATCTATAAGTGGGAGGAGGGGATGAGAAACGAGCACCTGGCTTAGGCCCAGGGGCACGTCTCGTTAACCCCTTCAACCAACAGTTGATTCTTATTGAAGTCAAAAATATGGGTTTAATAATTAGTAGTTAAAATTCCGATATATATATATGTTATAATGAAATATACAGGGTAAAATTGTATTATATATCTGAATGTGAGGCCCCGTTTAAATATTTTAATTTGTTATGATTAACCAAGAGAGCGGAGCTATTTGTGTAACAACGCAATGGAAGTCAAAACAAGGTTTTTTCCCACCTACAGGTGGGACACTCGCTACAGTGCCGACTATATCAGACACTGTATTTTCACTTTTTTAGTTGTTTTTTTATCACATAAAATCACATGTTTGTGTTTTCTGTTTAGTGATAAGCGTAAAATGGACATACCAACAAAACTTAAAAACTCAAAAGCTCCCCCAATACCCAAAGACCTGGGATATGGATGCAGCACAACATTTAAAGGTACTATAATTATTCAAAATGCATGACACCACACAAAAGAACCTAGGAGGAATCTCATTTTGTAGTTGGAATATAAGAGGTATTAACGAACCTATTAAAAGGGGTAAGATACTAGCTCAGCTGAAACTGTACAACTCCGACATTACCTTCCTACAAGAAACACACCTAAAATCTCAGGATCAAGTTAGGTTGAGGGCGAAATGGATAGGTCAAACATACCATTCTTCATTTACTTCAAAATCTAGAGGCACGTCAATCATCATAAGAAAAGGTATACGATTTAAAGCAAAGAATATCATAACAGATATAAAAGGGAGATACCTAATAGTTAATGGAGAAATCCATGACACTCCACTTACTTTGGTAAATATATATGCCCCTAACTTTGATAACCCCCACTTTTTCAATAACATTTTCAACATAATTGCAGAGTCTAACTATCAAAATGTTATAATAGGAGGAGACTTTAACTGTGTTTTAGATCCGTACTTAGATAAATCAAGTCAAAAACAGAGAGGGAATATGAAATCGAAAACCGGGGAACTTCTCAATACCTATATAAACAACACTAATATAGCAGATGTTTGGAAAATTGTTAATCCAACTGGCAGGGAATACTCGTTTTATTCAATGGTACATAAGACATACTCACGTATAGACTACTTTCTGCTGGATACAAAATTAATCCCCCAAACATCTAACGCAATATACCACACAAATTCGATTTCAGACCATTCTCCACTAACTTTCTTTTTAAAACTGGAAGGATTGTCTAAGAATAAATCGTTTTGGAGATTTAATTCTCAAATTCTAAAAGATCCACAAGCGAGTATATATTTAAAAGAACAAATGGAGGTCTTTTTTCAAATAAATGATACTCCAGATATATCGCCTACTGTATTATGGGAATCTTTTAAAGCATACATTAGGGGTATTATAATTTCATATCAAGCTTTTCAAAATAAAAAGAATAAGAATGAACAAAGACAGTTAGAAGAACTTATTAGACAAATGGATATAGATAATGCTAAAGATCCATCAATAGATAAACATAATAAAATAATAATTTTGAAATTTAAATTAAATAAATTATTATCTGCCAAACTTATAAGACTTTTTCAAATTACAAAACAAGAGCACTTTGAATTTGGGGATAAACCGCATAAAGTTTTTGCTCTCCAGCTAAAAAAACGAGAAAAGGAACATACCATACCAAAGATCAAATCAGATAAAGGGGAATTATTAACAACACCGAAGGATATTTATAAAAGATTTGCGCAATTTTATGAGAATTTGTATACATCTAAAACGACAATTGATTCCAATAATATCACAACGTTTTTGGATACCTGTAATCTTCCAAAGTTAGAGCTGAAGGAACAAGAGGAACTGGGTGCACAAATCTCAATTAAGGAATTAGAAGATACAATAAACTCACTAAAGAATGGAAAAACACCAGGCCCTGACGGATTTACTAATGAATTTTATAAAAGCTTTTATGATAAAATAATACCAAGATTACAAAAAATGTACCAATATGCTTTTAAAAAACGAATACTACCTGATACATTAGCGGAATCAATGATTACACTAATACCTAAGAAAAACAAAGATTTAGAAGAACCTGGTTCATATAGAGCGATAGCATTGTTAAACACAGATCAAAAGATATTAGCGAAAACATTAGCTAGAAGATTAAGTAAATACATTAGTAAATTAATAAACCCAGATCAGACGGGGTTTATCCCTAAGAGATACTCATCTAACAATATGAGACGTCTACTCAACATAATGCACTCACAAAAATCTGAAGATCAAGAATTATCAATTATTTCACTGGATGCTGAAAAAGCATTTGATCAAGTAGAATGGAATTATATGGACAAAGTATTACAAAAATTTCAACTGGGGGAGAATTTTATTCTATGGATCAAGTTACTATATAACAAACCAACAGCGAGAATACTAACTAATAACATATTATCCTCGAAATTCCAACTATCAAGGGGAAATAGACAAGGATGCTCATTATCACCACAGCTGTTTGCTCTCATTATTGAACTGCTAGCAGAAAACATTAGAATACACCCTGATATCCATGGATATAATACTAAAGACTCATATAATAAAATATCTTTATACGCGGATGATATATTACTGTACATTACAAAACCTCAAATCCCTATACCAAATATATTAAATTTAATTGAAGACTTTGGATCTTTTTCTGGATATAGAATAAATTGGAATAAAAGTGAAATTATGTCAATAAAACCGAAAGATTCAACACATCTTCTAAAATTCACTTTTAAAATAGCTACAGAAAAATTTAAATACTTGGGAATCGAAATTACCAGAACATATCAAGGTATGTTTAGGGCTAATTTTGACCCCCTACTTAATAAATTACACTAATTAAATTCTGGAAAACGCTCCCGATGTCTTTAATAGGCCGAATAAACGCAATAAAAATGATCTTTCTACCACAAATTTTATACCTATTTCAATCGATTCCTATATACTTACCAAAGAAGTTTAAAAAAAAACTCGACTCAGATATCACTAATTTTATATGGGACTATAAATCACATAGAATACAAAAAACTCATCTGAATAAACCTAAAGTATTAGGGGGTTTAGCACTACCTAATTTTATGTATTATTATTGGTCAGTAAATATTAAAAATATGATTCAACTGATGGATAATTCCGCCCAGCAAGTGGAGTGGATTGTAATGGAGAAAGAGGATTGCTCCTCTAGAAACATTGGAGCGATCCTCCTTTCTCCAATGAAATTGAATAACATAAATTATAATAAGAACCCAATTATTCATAGTACAATCCGAATTTGGAAACAAATAAAACAAAATTTAAAATTAAGACATTTATCACTTTTATTACCTATAGTTAATAACCCTTCGTTTAATCCCTCTATTATAGATAAAGCTTTTACACATTGGGATAGACTAGGAATTAAAACGCTTGGTGACTTGTATGAAACTGGAAAATTACTTTCATTTCACCAATTACAAATAAAATATAAACTCGGAAATAATCAATATTTTAAATATTTTCAAATATGCGACTATTTGAAAAAATATACAAAAGATCATTGTAATAACCCAGTAGATGTATTGGACGAGGCAATGCAGATAAAAGCTGAATCAGTAAACTTAATATCATATTTGTATAATATTATCTTAAATGTACAAATACCATCTACGAAGGGTATCAGAAGAGACTGGGAACAAGAGTTAGCTATTAAAATTTCAAAGGAAAGTTGGAATGAACACTTATTAAACGTGCATAAATGCTCGATTAATGTAAGACACACTTTAATACAATTTAAAATTTTACATAGATTATATTATTCGAAAACTAAAATTCATAAAATTTTCCCAAATGTATCATCTATTTGTGATAAATGTCAATCCCAAGAAGCTACTATAGCGCACTCATTCGTTTTCTGTACAAAAATTCAAAAATTTTGGAATGACATTTTTGAAATCTTTACAAAGTTATTTAAAACAAGACTGATACCCAAAGCAGAATGGATTATCTTCGGAAAAACGGAAGATGGTCCAGAAATAAATGTGTTTCAAAAGAAACTAATGGACTATGGGTTAATAACTGGAAAAAAGCTAATTCTAAAATTTTGGAAGAAGGCTCCAATACCAACTATAAATATGTGGATTTCAAATATGTTTGAAACATTACACCTAGAAGAGATAAGACTCCTCCTAGCAGGTAAACCAGATCACTTCCATCTGACGTGGTCTCCATTTATAGAATTATTACAAATATAGGGTGCAAAAGTACTTAAAAAAAAATTGAGGTCAGGCAAGGGGGGATGATAGTTGAAGAGTTGGTATGTCCCATTTACGTAATGCTCATAAAAATATTTGTTGCTCTCTTTTTCCTCTTTCTCTTTCTCTTTCTTTTCTAGGGTCTATTTCTTAACTCTTTTTCTTTTGTTTTTAATTTTGCTCTTATAGGGTCTTCGTCCTTTTTTGTTACATTTTCTACACTTTCACTTTTTCCTTCACTTTCTTCTTTCTTTCAATCTTTTCCTTTTCTAGTGTAAAAAATAAATGGAGTACATTAATTGTAAGAAGATATAAATGACGAGTACTAATGTATGTGGTTGTAATGTAATGTACTTCTAATAAATACAAATTAAAAAAAAAAAAAAAAAAAGAAGTGTGAGACCTCATAAATGCTCTGATATTGGCGAAACAAATGCTAATTTCTGAAAACACATCTGAGTTAGATTTAAATTGCATCGTTATCGCACCTGAGTATTGCTGCAATTCTGTTCAAGCCCGACGTTTATTGCTCAACGGGAATAGTCAAGGGACTTCCGGTAGCGTCATGGAACATTGAGGACGCTGCAGTGAGCTTTACTCCCGTAAAAATTATCAAAAAGCCGTTTTAAAGTTAAAAAATAACTCAACGGAGCTGCTTGGTTTGCATAAGGAAAACATCATTAGATAACGACGTTAAATCGCGGCAAAATCGCGGCAAAAACCGGGACTTTTAAATGAGCAAGAGGACTTGTTCACGCGCACCAAAAAAAACCACTATAAGCCTCCAGCTGAAAAGTATTTTGGATACTCTGCAAACAACTGAAGAAGGTTCTGAGGAGGAGTCCGTTAGCCAAGGAGTTGTGCTGGAAATGGCTACAAAAGGAGGAAAGAAAGAACTGGAGGTAAAGGAAATGTTTGTAGAAATTACTACTACAATTAAGAGTATGGAGAATAATATGGAAATATTCTCTCATAAAATTGATGGTGCCTGTGATGAGTTAAAGGAGCTGAAGAAGCAACATAATGAGTTTGATAAAAAACTTCTCAGAATTTGTTAGAGTTGAAAAGGATTATAATAAGAAACTTGTTGGTGTAAATGCTAAGATGGACAACATTGACGAGAGAATGGAAGAGATGGAAAGTGATATGAAAGAGATGATCATGGAAGTAAACAGTCTGAAAAAATCAAAGAAAGATGAAGCAGAAAAGCTGGCAAGAATGACTGACAAATGTTTGGACTTGGAAGCGAGAGCGAGAAGGCAGAATTTGAGAATCGTTGGAATAAGAGAAGGACGAGAAGAACATGTATCTCAAACACGTACTTTCGTTACTGAATTACTCAAAGAGGTTCTTAAACTGCCGGGAGAACTATGAATAGATACTGTTCAACGAGTTGGACGTGTCTCAAGAGGCATAAATGCTGCTCCAAGACAGATAATTGTGAAATTTCTTGATATTTCTTCAGTGGAATCTATACTGAAGAAGATTGTTTATGGTGAAAATTTGATATATCGTGGGGAAAAGATCCGATTTTTCCGTGATTATCCTCCAGAGATTGTCCAGAGAATGAACTTGTTTACACCGACAAGAAACATATTGAGGGGTATTTCTAAAGTCAGATACGGTGTTGTTTTCCGTGCAAAAATGAAAATTACTTATAAGGAAATTGAGCGCTCATTTACGGACCCAGAAAAAGCATTTAAATATGCAGAAGATATCATGAGGAAAGCATCGGAAACATCGGAAGAAGACGACTAAAGGAAAGAACAAGGAACTTTTTAATTTCTAAGATGGAGCTGGAACTGGCGGATTTTTCAGATAGTTACTGAGCTTATCTGTCTGGAATGTATTGGAGAATATTGTTTAACCTTGAATGAAAAGCTCTTGTACAAAGAATTAAGAGATAACATTAGTATTTAACTATTATATGCTAATTACAATTAACTAACTAACTTTAACAAAACTAATGACTTGTGAGTGTGTGTAGTAAATATGAATAATCATGAATAAACCATTGCTTATAACTTGTAATTAACCAAAATGTCTATAACATTACTAACATTTTTTTTCTTTCTTTTTGAGTGGGAACGCAACATAAACTTGGAAAAAATCCAGGAATGAGGTTAACCCCTCGGTACCTGCTTGTAGGGTAGCTGGCTAGATAAATTGGTACGGTACAAATACTTATAGAAATGAGAATAGGTTGTGGTTGATATTTGGATTTGGGGTTTAATTACATTAATTATTTTTTAAAAACTCATTAATATTTTATCTTTGCATATTTTTGTTATAATTATTATTATTATTATTAATTTTTATTTTTTGGGGGGGGCATTTTGCTAACGCTAGTTTGATAACGTTATACAAGAATAAACAAGATATGAGACGGTTTGTAGTTTTTTTACGAGTTGTTAATAAGGGATTGGGGCTCACTGTAAAATAACATCAACGGAAGTCTATAATTCTTACGCCTCCTTAGGTGGCTATTTGTCTTTAAGGTACCTGCTTTTAGATACCTTAATTTCACTTTTTTTTAAAAATCACTATACAAGTTTGTATTTACTTAGTTTGTGTTTAATTAATTGTAAATCGCAACTTTTCTTGCTTTATCTAAGGCACTTTTGGAGATGGAGATGTAATATAAACTTAAAAATTTGGAATGACCACCCAACGTCCAGAACACGGAGGTATTTGTTTGCACCATATGTTTCAAGAACATCACTTTGATATACAATGCAAGACGATAGGCAAATAAAGAATGGAGGAATCACATTCTGTAGTTGGAATATAAGGGGTGCCAATGAACCAATAAAGAGGGGTAAAATTGTTGCTCACCTAAAATCTTTGAAAAGCGACATAATTTACTTGCAAGAAACTCACATGAAACAGGAAACACAAATGAGATTAAAGGCGAAGTGGATAGGCCAAACATATTATTCGTCATTTACTTCTAAATCTAGAGGTACGGCTATTCTTATTCGAAAAGGTATACCGTTCAAATTAAAGAATACTATATCAGATAAAGAGGGAAGGTATATCATAGTTCGGGAGAAATTTATGCTACCCCAATAACTATGGTAAATATTTACGCTCCGAATTTTGATAACCCTCAATTCTTTGAGAAAATTATAGATATAATACTGGAGTTTAATTATCAAAATGTCATAATAGGAGGGGATTTCAACTGTGTTTTAGGTCCATACTTAGACAAATCAGCAAAACAAAGAAGGAGTAATACAAAATCTAAGACTAGTTTCACCTACATATATAAAAAATACTAACATAACAGATGTATGGAGATCTGCTAACCCAGCAGGAAGGGAATACTCGTTTTACTCTTCGGTACATGAAACATACTCAAGAATTGATTATTTTTAGTGGATAGGAAATTAATGCCATATATAATTAACCCAACTTACCATATTAGTAGTATTTCTGATCACTCTCCATTGACTTTTTTAGTAAAATTTGAAGGAATGCCGGGAAAGAATTTGTTTTGGAGGTTTAACACATATATATTAAATGACTTACAGGGTTATCAATATTTGAAACAACAAATGATATCATTTTTTAGATAAATGATACACCAGGTACCTCACCTTCTTTGACATGGGAAACTTTTAAAGCATTTATTAGAGGAATTATAATTTCATATGAAATTTTTAAAAATAAGAAGAATAAAACAGAACAGATGCTGTTAGAACAAGAAATAAGACAGTTAGAGTTAGATAATGCTAAAGATCCCACTATAGATAAACATAATAAGATAATACTACTGAAATTTAAACTTAACCGAATTCTCTCGGCAAGAGTAATAAGATTATTCCAAATTACAAAACAGGAACATTTTGAGTTTGGTGACAAACCACATAAGCTGTTGGCGCGTCAATTAAAAAACAGGAAAAGGAAAATACTATAAATAAAATTAAATCCGAGAATGGTGAATTACTAACACTACCTAAAGATATCAATAAAAGATTTGTTCAATTTTATCAAAATTTATACACATCAAAAACCAAAACAGAAGATAGTAAAATTACAAACTTTTTAGATAAATGTAATCTACCAAAACTTGACCTTTTGGAACAAGAAGAACTAGGAGCGCAAATTACAATCGAAGAAATAGGTGAAACAATAAAATCGCTGAAAAATGGTAAGACACCGGGACCAGATGGTTTTAGTAATGAATTTTATAAAAAGTTTCATGAGATAACGACCCCCTATCTATTTAATTTATACACTTACGTTTTTAAAGAAAATAAATTACCTGAAACATTAGCAGAATCAACTATTACGCTTATTCCAAAGAAAGATAAAGATCTAGAGGAACCGGGCTCAAATAGAGCTATATCACTTTTAAATACCGACCAGAAAATTCTAGCAAAGACTTTAGCTAGAAGACTAAGCAAATATATTAGTAAATTGATAAACCCTGATCAAACGGGGTTTATACCCAAAAGATATTAATTTAATAATTTGAGACGCCTGTTTAATATAATGTACTCACATAAAACGGAGGAAAAAGACTTAGCAATTATTTCTTTGGACGCAGAGAAAGCATTTGATCAGGTAGAATGGCAGTATTTATACATAGTATTACAAAAAATTAATATGGGAGAGAATTTTATTGCATGGGTGAAATTATTATATGATAAACCGATGGCAAGAATATTAACTAACAGCATGTTATCTCAAAAATTTCAATTATCAAGGGGTAATAGGCAGGGATGTGCTTTATCACCCCTGCTATTTGCCCTTATGATAGAACCTCTGGCTGAAAGTATAAGAAGCCATCCCAATATTCAGGGTTATAATACTAGGGACTCAAATAATAAAATGTCATTGTATGCAGACGATATTTTGTTATATATAACAAATTCACAAACGAGCATACCAAATTTATTAAATTTAATAGAGGAATTTGGGTCCTTTTCTGGATTTAGAATAAACTGGAACAAAAGTGAAATTATGACGTTAAAACCTCAAGAATCCACACACTTATTGAAATTCCCCTTTAAAATAGCAACAGAAAAATTCAAATATTTGGGTATTCAGATTACTAGAAAACACAAAGCTTTATACAATGCCAATTTTATACCCTTAATAAATAAACTTAATATAATGATAAAATTTTGGAAAACACTCCCTTTATCATTAATAGGCAGAATAAATGCTATTAAAATGAGCTTCCTACCACAGTTATTATACCTATTTCAATCTATACCAGTATATGTACCAAAATATTTTTTTTCTAAACTGAACGCTAATATTACTAATTTTGTTTGGGATTATAAATCACATAGAATTAAAAAAAAGAACACTTATGTAAACCAAAAGATGTCGGGGGACTTTCACTCCCTAATTTTTTTGTATTACTATTGGGCAATACATATTAAGAATATAATTTACTGGTTGGATAGTTCAACTCAACAGACAGAATGGATAAAAATGGAGAAAGAGGATTGTTATCCTTGTAATATAGGAACAATCCTCTTCTCCCCGAAAAAAATGAACAATACAATATATAAGAAAACCCAATTTATACAAGATACAATAAGAATATGGAAACAAATAAAATTATCCTTAAAATTAAGAAACCTCTCATTGTTAACACCGATAGCGAATAATCCTTTATTTAAACCATCTATGATGGATAAAATATATAATCAATGGGAAAGTTTAGGAATTAAAAGGATCGGGGATATGTATGAAATGGGAGATTTATTATCATTTCAACAATTACAATTAAAATTTAAACTGAAAAACACTCATTATTTTAAATATTTTCAGATTTGTAATTTTTTGAAGACATACATACAGGGATATCAAAAAATAACTCCTGATTTACTAGAAGAAGTAATGAATATAAAAGCTGATACACAAAAATTAATATCATATTTATATAATAGTATCTTAAATATAGATTTACCTGTGACCGAGGTAATTAGAGAAGAGTGGGAACGGGAATTATTGATAAAAATTACGAAGGCTACATGGGAAAAGTATTTGACATACATTCACAAGTGTTCGATTAACGCAAGACATAACCTAATCCAATTTAAAATTTTACATAGATTATATTACTCAAAAACAAGATTAAATAAATTGTATCCAAATATATCGCCCATTTGCGATAAATATTTAACCCAAGACGCAACTATAACACACTCTTTTGTTTCTTGTATAAAACTTCATGGATTTTGGAGTGATATTTTCGAAATATTTACAACATTATTTAAGACAAAAATGGAACCCAATAATGAATTGATTATATTTGGGGTAATGGAAGACGGGAACAAATTGAGCTCATCTCAAAAGTCAATTTTTAATTATGGTTTAATAATAGCAAAAAAATTAATATTGAAATTTTGGAAAAATACACGAATACCAACGCTCAAAATGTGGATTGCAAGTATGTTGGATACCGCACATCTTGAGGAAATGCGATTCCTCCTAATAGAAAAATTTGACCAATTCATAACGAGTTGGTCTCCATTTGTCGTCTTTTTGGAAACATATGGTGCAAAACAGGTGTAAAAGCTAATCCGTGACTGCGGATGGTCAAGATTATAAATGATCTTCTTCTATTTTCTTTTCTTCTCTTCTCTTCTTTTATTCTCTTTCTTCTATTTTCTATGTCTCAACTTTCTTTTTTCATTCTTTATTTTTCTTTTTCACACACTATATATCTCACATTTTTCTATTTTTCATTATCTAACTTTTTTCTTTTTCTTCTTTATTTCAATTTTTTTTTAAATAAGAAGCTGTACATAAAAGGTATTATGAAAATATGATTGTATACAATTGTACTTACTTCTAATAAATTAAAATATTAAAAAAAAAAAAAAACAGGAATAGTCAAGAATGCCTAATTACTGCTACTGTCGAGTTGGCAGTTACATTCCAAACGTTGAGGCTGTAGAAATACACCAGCTCCAACATATCTCACCTAACGTTTCTGATAGCTTGTTCCATATACCCAGCACCCTCTGAGTGTAAACGTCTTACATTTAAGTTCCTTGCAAATTTTGCCTCCTTATCTTAAGCCTCTGAAATTCTTCAGTAATTCTTCGACGGTATCACTGACTGCTCTCAAGGCACTTCCATTGATTGCCCCAAGATCCTCCGGCCTGCTGTTTTTATCCTCGATAAATACAGAGGAGAGATACTGATTGTGGATCTTGTCCATCTCCTGTGGCTCCACACAGAGGTGACCGCTTTAATTCATGAGAGGTCACACTCTCTCTCTAGTTGCCATGTCCCCCTTGGACGCAGACTGTTATACTTTGACGTTATATCTTTCAAGGAACACGAAACGCGTCTTCAATTCGGTGCAGAGACTGGTCGAGATTTATGCCTCGGAAAAAATGACCGTCAAAGGACCACCAGTTTATCAGATGCCCAAAACTTTGCGTTTTTACAGAATTCGAATTCACCAACTGCACATGACCAGTTCCACGGAGGACGGAATTATGCAATGTGGCCTGAGCAAATGATGTTCATCCTTACAAACACACGGACAATTCTGGGATTCTTAGAATACAAAGGTTATATTGAGCATAACATCACGAACAATATTCTGTATTCTGTACACTCCCCTTTGCTATATCTGATGTATCTGATTCTGAACTGTTTGTACCTGTTCACGATCTATCCGATCTGAGTGGATAGGATGCAAAACAAAGCTTTTCACTTTTCCTCGGTACATATCACAATAGTAAACCTTTGCCTAACCTTACCGATGCTAACAATCTGAGAAAAGTGATATTTATGATCAGAGCGGGAATGATGGCTACTGAGATTGTCCATGTGAAACAGACGTGATCGATATCTAAGATGGTTTTTGATTCCTCGACCTGGGTAACAGTGCATTTACCTTATCTATTTTCCTCATGATTTTATACATAATCATAAGACCATCCCTCATCCTCCGGCACTCGAAGGAATAGTGTCCGCACCTCTCATTATAACTCGACCCATTCAAGGACAAAGTAGCGAACCCCTGCCACAACTATTGACGGTGATACCACATGTGGAGAATTGTGCAAGACTGGGTCGTGTGTCACAGTCACACAGCAGAGAAGCAGGCCCAACAACGGTCTAAGTCAGTAGTATGCAACTACTAAATCCCATTTACTAGCACTTGGTCAGCAGAGTATTATGATTTCGAACTATTTACTTTAAGGAATACGCCACTTACAGTACCTTCGACTAGGTGCCGAGATAGAATAGACAATAGACAATAGGTGCAGGAGTAGGCCATTCGGTCCTTCGAGCCAACACCGCCATTCAATGTGATCATGGCTGATCATCCGCAATCAGTACCCCGTTCCTGCCTTCTCCCCATATCCCCTGACTCCGCTATCTTTAAGAGCCCTATCTAGCTCTCTCTTGAAAGTATTCAGGGAACCGGCCTCCACCGCCCTCTGACGTAGAGAAGTCGAGATTTATCCCTCGGATGAACTAGTTGTCAAAGGACCAACAATCGATTAACGTAGCTACGACATGTTGGCCGGTGTGGGCAAGTTGGGCCGAAGGGCCTGTTCCCACATTTATCACTCTATGACTAATTGTTAAGATCCTTTAATCTGCAGTCTGGATCAATGCAAAATTATTTTTTTACACGGTTGAATTCCACGAGGCTCTGACAGGATAGATGTTGAGCGAATTACACAACGGGTTTGTGAATGATTACGTTTGGATCAATATTTCAGAATAACATTTCACCATGGAGTGACTGAGTTAGGTGAAAAATACTCTGGAAAATATATCTGAGCCCACAGTACCCGTATCCCAGATAGTAGCGATGCTCGTTTGTTAAGTATAAAACAGGGTTGGAGCGAATATATTTATGGACATTGAACAAAATGAAGACTATTGTATCAATACGTGGAAATTAAGGTCACCCCGGTAATTGGGATATTGAATGTAGGAACAGTCTCGAGTCTGGCATTGTGCATAAGGCCATGTGTAGCTGTGTCTGCTGGGGGAGGGGGCGGTTACCTCCAAACTCTGGCATCTCGGAATCATATCCTTCCGCTGCCACGGGATCCACAACGTCCTGGCCCACAGTCATCAATCTGTCAGGTTACGTAACAACTTCCTCACAATAACACTAATCGCCGCTGGCCCGCAAGGATTCATTCTCAGTTCCCTAATATTCTCCGTTTACACTCGCGACTCAAGGCCGATACGGCCCCAACTCCGTCAACGTGCTCGCAGACAAGACCACTGTAGTGTGTCGGATCACAAAAATGATGATGCGCAAAACAGGCAGGGGAAAGAGAGAATTGACTGGAATCGTGTCTTAAAAATACCCACTTCCACGATGTTAACAAGATGAAAAGGCATGGCGGAGTACACGCGCCAAATCAGCATCAATGGTGCAGAAGTGGAAATTGTTGAGCTTCGAGTTGCTTGGCGTTATTATTACCACCGATCAGTCCAGCATCAACCACATAGATGAGGTAGCCAAGAAGGCAAACTCAACGTTCGGAGGAGACAGTCAGAACTTCTACAAGCCTCTACGGATGGACCTTAGAAACAATACTGTCGCGATGCATCGCAGCTAAATTTGGGAAATGGTCTGCCCAAGACGGCTAGAAGTTGTAGAGATATTATAGATGTGGCATAGTCATCACACAGACCAGACCTCGTACAATTGACTCCATCTATACCACACTGTCTCGCAAAAGCAACAAACATTATAAAAGCCGTGTCCCAGCACGATCTTTCCTTTCCACCCCTTCTCCCGTCCTGTAGAAAGTACAAACGCTCGAAAGTGCACAACTACACACAGGAATAGTTTCTTCTCTTCCATTATCAGAGTACTGTTCAAAACATCCCTACACCTTGGTGGTTATTTGTCCATGGACCATATGCGCTATCATGCAGCGAACTACGTTGTGCATTATGTATCTCCCCCTTTGCTTTATCATGCGCCTCAATACACATGGCATTAATAAAACAAAACATGAAGCCTAAATCTTAATGCCCCTGCAACTTAATTGTTTACACAGTCACAAACCAAGACTCATAGTTGATAGAAGCATTGCATCGTTAATCTTTCTCGCTATGCAGCTCGGCACGGTTGAACACGAATTTTACATCAGGTTCAATTGTGGTTTTGTGTTTGCACAAATCTCTAGTCGTCCAAATGCAAAGGTGCAACTCTTAGGGGAACGGTAGACTGGAATTATGCAATGTGGTTTGAGCAACGATTGTTCATTGTTCCAAATACCCGGACAAATCGGGGTTCGGTGGAAATAAAGAACCACATTCAACATGATATGCTGTATCATGAACTATATTCTACATTCTGTATCTTCCCATTTACCAGATCTATTGCACTTGGCTGTACATTGATTGCTTTTGTGTCTGGGATATTTGAACCAAGTGAATAGCATGCAAAACAACTCTTTCCACTGCAGCTCGGTACATGTGATAATAATAGAACTAAACTGACCAAATGGCACCTTAGATCAGAAATAACTCTGATCAGAGCGGGAATGTTCACACCTATGACGCTGACTAATATTGTAGACGAGACACAAACGTTGATGATGTAAAAGAGAAGGTGATGATTGGCTGTATACCACCAATGGATTGTTGAGCAAATACGAAGAGAAGGTGAAGTGTGGGGACGGGTGTAAGAACACAATAAACATGCTGATAATGTACTGCGGACGTAGTAATTCTCCGGCATCTGAAATGAAAAAGGAAGATAATATACTCAGATGACAGAAGATATCGACGGAGAAAGGGGAAATGTGTAATGTAGAAGTTAATGATCTCATCATGACTCCGATATTGATGAAACTTATGCAGTGTGATATCAGTTTTCAAAGTACGTCGGCAAACACCGGTGTTCCTCGTCGGCGCACCTGAACATTATTCCAGAATCAGTTCCTGCTCAACATTTATTGCTCAACAACTACCTATCTATTTCTCACTACTGTTGAATTGGCACCGATATTTCCAAACATTCTTGCTGCAGAACACTTCTCAACTAACTCTTCAGACAGATTGTTCCATATACCCACCACCGTCGGAGTGTAAAGTATTTCCTTCAGGTTCCTGTCTATATTGCCACTCTGCCGTGGTGCAATCACATTGATGCGACACAAAAGAAGGCATGCTAACGAAAATAGAAAGACATTCATCATGTCTCCCGTTACTCTGGCAAAACTATGGTAAAGAGCTTAAACTCACGATGCATCGCAGCTTCTTTTGGGAACAACTATGCCAAGACCGCGAATTATTGCAGAGGGTTGTAAATATAGCCCAGTCAATCACAGAGCCTAGACCAATCATAGTCTTCATCTGCACATCACGCTGCATAACATTACCCAAACACCCAACAAAATCAAAGACTTGGCCAATCCCGGTCACTTTTTTTCTTTCCCCTATACCTATCCGGCAAAAGGTAGCGATGTTTGTAAGCGCGCACCACAAGACATAGGAATTGGTTCATTTCCGCCGCTATCGGGCATATGAATGGTCCCTCCATAGGCTAGGGCACTATTGAATCCCCTCTACCCCATTATGGACATTGAACTTTGTCTGAGGTACTGATTTTTTAAATAGCGCTGCAATGCTGATAAATGTATTCTACTCTCTCTATTTTCCACTTTGCTGTATCTATTAGCATGAGTCACACGACGCAGGAACATGTCCTTCAGCCCAGCCTGCCAACGTTGATCAACGTACACCATCAACGTAAGTCCCACCTGCCGTTATTGTCGCGTTTCGCTTCCTTTTTGTGTTTGGTCAAGTGTATTTTAGATGCTGTTTAGTTTCTACCTCAGCAACCTCCTTTGGCAGCTAATTCTATAGGGACAGAAGTTTAGGGGGAACATTAGGGGGAACTTCTTTACTCAGAGAGTGGTAACTGTGTGGAATGAGCTTCCAGTGGAAGTGGTGGAGGCAGGTTCGATGTTGTCCTTTAAAAATAGATTGGATGCGTATATGGACGGGAAAGGAATGGAGGGTTATGGTCTGGGTGCAGGTAGATGGGACTAGGGGGAAGTATTTATTTTTAATTAAAAAAAAATTAAAAAAAATTGATGTTCGGCACGGACTTGAAGGGCCGAGATGGCCTGTTTCCGTGCTGTTATGGTTATATGGTTATATGGTTATACACCACCCGCTGTGTGAATCCATATAGCAACCACGCTCTGAGTGGATCCATATGCCAAGTACCCTGTATCATCGCGTTTGAACCAATAATATCTATATATGATATATGTAAACTGTTTGGATAGCATGCAGAACAATGTATTTTCACTGTACATCGGTACATGTGCCAATAATATCCCTAAACATGAAGCTAAAACCTAAAGCGCCTGTCATCTGCATTGTTTACAACACCATGAAACCATCGGCATATCTCATAGGTTGCAGAAGCATTGCATCATCCATTTTGAGGATGCAACAAGTAAAATGGCCAAGGGAGATCCAGTGGATGTAGTGTACCTGGACTTTCAGAAAGCATTTGTTCAGGTCCCACTCAGGAGATTAGTCCGTAAAATTATAGCACACGTTATTGGGTTTGCTGATTGACATGGATAGAAAATTGGACCGCAGCTATTTACAATATCTATTAATAATTTAGATGAAGGAATTACAAGAAAAAATGCAGATGACACATAGCTGGATGGAAGTGTGAATTGTCTAGAGGATGCTATGGGGATGCAGGGTGATTTGGACAGGTTGGGTGAGTTGGCAAACGCATTGCAGATGCAGTATAATGTGGATAAATGTGAAGTTATCCACTGATGGCAAGAACGGGAAGGCAGTTTATTATCTGAATGTTATCAGGTGAGGAAAAGGGGAAGTACAACGAGACCTGTGCGTCCTTGTACATCAGTCACTGAAAGTAAGCATGCAGACACAACAGGCAATGAAGAAAGCTAATGGCATGTTCAGAATCAGAATCAGAATCAGAATCAGAATCACACTTTATTCGCCAAGTATGTTTTGCAACATATGAGGAATATCATTGGCCAGGTCAGTCATACAATTAAAAGTAACAGATCACTTGTCGGTTTTGTAGATGAGATATGCATGTGCCTTTATGTAGATGAGATATGCATGTGCCTTTAACATAGTGACCTCATACCTACTAACCACTCCCCATATCACAAGTATATCTACAACCTCCCCACCCACAGATCGCTCTCTAGTTCCTGTGACAGACCACGTACAGCTAGTGCTATGTGTAATGCTCCAGTATGAATAAAGATAGTAAAGTAACGACGCCTCGTTATGAATCCTTTACAGGTTTCCTTCTAATAAAGGTAAAATTCAATGTTATGGGATGGTGGAAATTTGCGGAAGACTGATTTTCATGAGCTAGGATTCGTTCTCAGAGCCCTTCAGGAAGGGGCGCTCGGGTGTTGCTCTTGGGCATCAGCTCTGGACACGTCCATTGTCGGCTTGTACTCGCTAGAATCGGCTTGTACTCGCTAGAATTTAGAAGATTGAGGGGGGATCTTATAGAAACTTACAACATTCTTAAGGGGTTGGACAGGCTAGATGCAGGAAGATTGTTCCCGATGTTGGGGAGGTCCAGAACAAGGGGTCACAGTTTAAGGATAAGGGGGGAATCTTTTAGGACCGAGATGAGGAAAACATTTTCCACACAGAGTGGTGAATCTCTGTAATTCTCTGCCACAGAAGGTAGTTGAGGCCAGTTCATTGGCTATATTTAAGAGGGAGTTAGATGTGGCCCTTGTGGCTAAAGGGATCAGGTGGTATCGAAAGAAGGCAGGTACAGGATACTAAGTTGAATGATCAGCCATGATCATATTGAATGGTGGTGCAGGCTCGAAGGGCCGAATGGCCTACTGCTGCACCTATTTTCTATGTTTCTATGACACAGAAGTACTGATTTGTTTCCCATACGGCGACAGTGTGTCACTTAGTGTGTCGGTGTGTCGCTATTTAGTTTTATTCTGTATGGTGAACATGTGTAAGAAAGAGAACGGTGATCCATTCTGAGAAACAGGGACATAAATTATTACAACTGTGATACAATCATAAAGATCTGGGAGTGCTCCCTAGTTCTGACTAAGTGGTTTAGACCAAAAGGTTGACAATGTTTCTCTTCTCCCAGATCCTACCTGGCCTGCAGTGTGTTTCCAGAATTGTCTGTTTATATTTCAGATATCCGGCATCGTCATTTGTTATATTTGCAAATCCGCTACAGAAACAGAATAAGTCATAAGGTGCAATTTGCCTGAATGTCATTTGTCCAGGAATACATAGCGTTCGTTTTATACAGCGGTTTAAGACAATTGATTGCGGGTTATGGAGAGGTTTAAGATCATTGGCCGCGGGTTAAACGGCGGTTTAAGCTCATTGATTGCGGGTTATAGAGAGGTTTAAGACCATTGACTTGCGGTTATGCAACATTCTAGAACAATGACTACGGGTGAAATAATGGTTTAAGCTCATTGACCATGACATTCAGCGGACCAACGGAAGGGCAAAGCATCACCTTTTCTATTGCCCGGTGTTGCACTTTGTGTGGTCCAATGTAAGAGGAAGTTAAATAGTTCATGGCAGGGCACTTTATTGTAAGACACCATCGAGGCACAGAGCGATATTGGGATCCACGTCCATAGCTAGATAGAGTTGTATAGAAACATATGGTACTTTGGCCTTCATCGGTCTGGGCATTGAGCATAACAATCTGGAGAAGGGTGTCGACCCGAAACGTCACCTATCCCTTCGCTCCATAGATGTTGCCTCAGCCGCTGAGTTTCCCCAGCATTTTTGTCTACCTATAATAATCTGGAGATCACGTTGACTCATATGAATAATAGGCGCATCTAATATGTTTTAGACCGGCACATAGATTTGCAGGGTGCTGAGGGATATGGATCGCATAGATAGATAGATAGATAGATATGCCTTTATTGTCATTCAGACCGAAGTCTGAACGAAATTGCAGCAGTCATACATATAATACAATAAAAACAACAATAAACACATATTAACATCCACCACAGTGAGTCCACCCAGCATCTCCTCACTGTGATGGAGGCAAAAGTCTTAGGTCTGCACTCCCTTCCCTCCTCTTCTCCGTCTGCGCTGAGGCGATACCCCCCGGGCGATGTTATAAATCAGTCCCGCGGCTCAAACACCGCGGCCCGGGGTGGTCGAAGCTGCCGCCCACCAGTCCTGCAGACGCAGCCGCTGGCCCGCGGCCGAACCCCGGACTCAGGCCACCACCGACAGAACACCGTCCCAGCCACCCTCACGTGAGTACCGTGCCGTCTTCAGCCTGCAGCCTCGGCATGCAGGCAAATGAGTTAAGTTTATCGTGTAGTCAATGTCGGCGGCAACATTGTGGGCCAACGAGCCTGATCCTGTGCTGGAGGGATCTGTGTTCTCTATCTCGGCGAGCTCAAACAGCAAACTTCTTCGGACCGGCGACCTTTTCTACCGTCGGGGAGCAGAGGCGGAGATTGGTGCATGGTCATGATTGCAGATAGTTTTACTGTTCGAAAGGAAATGGATGATGCATTGGTTCGCACTCGGGGACTTAAATTGGATATGCAATGCACATACCGTTGGATTGTAAGCTATCCAAACGGAATATGGAGTGCTGTACCTCAGGATTGCGTGTGGCCTCACTCTGCCAATGGAAGTATATCAGGAGATAAAGGGTTCGTATTGAACCGGAGGGAAGTTTAAATGATTAGCAATGCAGTGAAACGGTAGGCTTTATCTACCGAGCGCAAGTGTTCATTGAAATGGTCACCGTGGCTATGCTTGGTGCCGCCAATGTAGAAGAGGCGATTTCTGGAACACCTACTGCTATGTATAAGGATAGATGAGGTGCATTTGAACCCCTGTCTGTCTCACATGGAAGGACTGATGGTGGTCCCAGAATGGAGATAGGCGAGGAGCTATAGAGACAGATATTACATCGCCAGCAGTTGCAAGGGAGGTACCTGGGGGAGAAATGAGTGATCCAAGGTTTTGCCGAGGGTGCGGGCTCGGTGGAGAGCAGAGAAGGTTAGAGATGTGACTCGTTCTGGGATAATGTTGTAGGTAACGGAAATGTCGGGCGATAATAAGTTGGATTCTGAGGCTGGTGATCGAGTACTAGGAGAACTTTATCTTTGTTCCCTGGAAAGGACAGGGGGGAGAGCAGGACCACGGGTATAGAGGAGTCTCAGGTGAGGAGTCCAGGGGGAAGCGACCTTTAATAAAGAGAAACGACAACTGCGAATTCAAAGAACAGAACGCCTCGATATGAGATCACTCGCTGTCTCCCCCTAGTAATACACTTCTTTTGGTCCTCACATTTCACCTGCCCAGCATCCGCATCGAACACATCATGCTCCAAGATTTCCGTCACCTCTAAAATGATCACATCCAGCCACATATTCCCATCTCCACGCTTCTCCGCATTGCGCAGAGACGGCTCTCTCCCTATTTCCTTAGTTCACCACCATTCCCACCCAAACCACCCTTTCCCCAAGTGTTATTCCCAGCAATCGCAGGACATATAACATCAGCCCCATAAGACGTCTGCCTCCAACATTGTCACAAACCATATCGCCTCAGCAGATAGCCCCTCCTCAACCTTCAACCGGAGAGTCCCAAAACCACATCGCCCGCTTCTATTTTTACTCAACAGGACTGTCCAGTTGGGCCCATTTTTGCCACATGCACTTGCTGCACTTATCTCATTATAATCTGTCCTCCTTTTCCTCTGCGACTATGGCTGTTGGAGCTCCTTCATTTCTCGGCCTTGTGCTCCCATTCTCCTTTCTTCGAACAGAAGTGGGTTTCCCCAATCCTCACCTCTTGCCGCATCCTTCCAAGCTTCACAACCCGCGCGTCATGCTCCGTATTTATCGCCAGTTGCAACGAGATCCGGTATTGTATCTTTTACACAGAATCCAATCTCTATTAATCTCACTTCTGCCCATCCCTATCAAGCCATCCTTCTCTGACTGCTAATACATTCCACTTCCTTCGTGGAAGATGCAACACTTCCTCCCTCACCGTCGTCCAGGGACGTCAGCAGACAATCCAGGCGAGATAAGGATTCTCATGCCCATTCTCCAACCTCGTACACTACATTTTGTTCTCGCGATGTGGCCTCTTCTACGTCGGCGAGTCCAAATGGCGATTAGATGGCCACTGGTGCGCTTCAATCTAACTTCTCATATTCACACAACTCTGACCATCGTCAGCCGTCTCAATTACGAGGGTAAGACCCAACGCGCACTGTCCGAAAAATACCGTACATTCTGCTTGGGTAGCCTACAGCCCAAGTTTCCGATTTCAGGGAAACCTTGCCTTCTATGTTACAATGTCTTCACCTATTAGATTCACCTCTTGTCATCCCATTTGCCTTTACCTATAACCCCCTTTATTATACCTATAACCCGCACAATACATTTTCGCCCCCCCTTCCTGTTTCATCCACCACCCAGCCGTACATTTCACCCACCGCGAACCATCTCCCATCTCGTTCCATTCGACCTGAATCTCTTCTTCGATGGTCCCCTTTATCATGTTTTACTGTGACATATTAACGCCGTTAGCCTTTGTGCCCCCCTCGGGTCACCCTCCAGATTTTATCTCACCTTCACTCTACCTCGACCACCTGGCAGAAACTATTTTCCTTGTTTGCTTCCACCTATCATCACCCAACTACATATGACTACTAATTCCAAACCCTCCCCCATCTGCCCCACATCCACCACTCATCCGTGGGTCAGCTGTCTGCCAGCTCCCTCTTTCACTGCTCCCAAATCCCTCTTTACATTGGCTATCCTTCCACTGCACTCTTTTACCTGCTGCACGGTCTCGACCTAAAATGGCCGCCATTCTTTTCGGCCATTGAGCTGCTACAACAGTTTATGTTTGCTGAACATTTCAGCATGGACAGTTCCTTGTGTCCCGCTCAACTGTGTATTTTAGTTCTATCGCCTTTATTGCAGCACCGACCCACTCTCCAAATCAGTATTTCTTTCTCTCCTTCTTTCGTCTTTTTCTCTGCCTTCCCGCTCTATGATGATATTGTTAATATTGAAATGGTTCAGAAAAGATTTACGAGGATGTTTTCAGCACTAGGGGGTGTGAGCTATAGGGTGGGGTCTCTATTCCATGGAGCGTAGGAGGATGAGGAGATCTTATGGAGGTGTACAAAACCATGAGAGGAATAGATTGGGAAGATGCACAGTGTAATGTATCCAGCGTAGGGGAATCGAGGACCAGAGGACATAGGTTTAAGGTGAAGGGGAAAAGAATTAATAGGAATCCGGGGGATAACATTTCACACAGAGGGTTGGTGGGTGTATGGAACAAGCTGCCAGAGGACGTAGTTGAGGCTGGGACTATCCCATCGTTAAGAAAGAGTTGTATAGGACAGGTTTGCAGGGCTATGGATCAAGCACAGGCAAGTGGGACTAGGGTAGCTGGGACATTGTTGGCCGGTGTGGGGGAGTTAGGCCGAAGGGCCTGTTTCCGCACTGTATCAATCTATGACTCTATGACCCTGTCAGCACTACCCACAGTGTGTCACTCCACCAGTACTACCCACAATGTGTCATAAGAAATAGTACTATCGCGCAGTGTGGCACTCCATCAGTGCTACCACACAGTGTGTCACTCCATCAGAACTACCCCAGAATGTATCAAAGCGTAAGTACTATCCCACCGTGTCTCACTCCATCAATTCTATACAAGAGTGTGTCACTACATACGTACTACCCCACAGAGTGTATCTCCATCGGTACTACTCCACAGTATGCCATTGCATCAGTACTGCCCCACAGTGTGTCACTCCGTCAGCACTACTCCACAATTTGTCATAAGGAATAGTACTACCACACAGTGTGTCACTTCATCAGAACTACCTTAGAGTGTGTCTTTGCATAAGTACTATCTCACATTGTGCGACTCCATCAATACTACTCCACAGTATGTCTCCCCATCAGTGCTACTCCACACTATGTAACTCCATCAGTACAACACAGAGCGTGTCACTCCGTCAATGCATCCCTACAGTATGTCATTCCATCAGTACTACCCCACAATGTTTCTCTCCATCAATCCTTCCTTAAGTATGTCATTTCTTCAGTACTACCCAACATTGTACCTGTCCAGCATTATTACCCAATAGTGTGTTACCCCATCTGTACCACCTTAAATATGCCATTCCATTTGCACTAACCCACAGTGTGTCAATTCATCAGTACTATTCCACAGCGTGTCAATCCATTGCTACAACTCCAGAGTGTGTTATTCCATGAGTATTACAACACAGTTTGTCATAGCAAAAATACGACCTCACAGTGTATCAATTCATCAGTACTACCACACTGTGTCATTCCACAAAACTATCACTGAATGTGTCATAACATGCGGTCTACCCCACAGTGTGTCATTCCATCAATACTACTCCATTGTGTGTCTCTTCATCAGTACTACAACTATGTTGCAGTCCATCAGTACTGCCCTACAGTGTGTCACCCGATCAATACATTTGACAGTGTGTCAATCCTTCAGTATTCCCCCCTCAGAGTTTCACTCCATCAGTACCACTTCACGGTGTCTCACTCCATCAATAGCACCCCTTGTGTGACTACATCAGTACTGCCCCACAGTGTGCCACTCCATCAGCTGTACCCCGCAGTGGGTCAGTCCCAGTGCTACCCTACATGTTTAACTCAATCTGTACAACCCTAAAGTATGTCACTGCATCATACTACTCCAGAATGCGAATTCATCAATTCTACCCCACAGTGTATCAGTCCATCAGTTGTTGTTGTTCGTCCTTCGTAGTCGAAGAAGACCATGATTTCAGTGTTTTTGTTTGTGTGTCCGGAGGTGACTGGTGACACCGAGCCGGGCCCGGAAGGCTCGCCCACATATGGGACACAGTTGTGTGGGCGCTGCAGTAGAAGTTGTGGTGGCTCCGAGCTTCTGCGATGCGCTTCTGCTCAGCTGCACGCGCTCCTGTTGTCTTGTTTCGCTCAGTTGGGCGGTACGGGTCATGAAGTCATGACTTGCGCTTCACTTGGATTAAAATGGGGTAGAGTTGCGCAAATCGTCAGCCTCACTCTCTCGTCCCGGTCTATTAGGATCCAGTGGCACGACATAGTCAAGACGGCTGGCGATAGGTCAGGCTGCAGTGGAAACAAACAGCGGGCTATACGTCGTCTGACACAGGAGCGAACGAACTCCAACTGTACTAGCCTACAGTGTGTCACTCCATCGGTCCAATCGCGCAGTCTGTCACTCCATCAGATCTACGACAGAATGTTTCATAACATCAGTACTACCCCACAGTGTGCCTCGCCATCAGTACTTCAACATAGCGTGGCATTACATCAGGACTATCCAACATTGTGTCATTCCAACGGTACTAGCTCAATGTGCATCAATGGGTACTACCCCACAGTGTGTCATTACATCAGAACAATTACAGAGTGTCGTTCCAGCAGTGCTACCCCAATGGGTATCACTCCACCAGTACTGCACTCAGTGTGTCATCCTATCAGTGTAGCCTCACAGTGTATGGCTCCATCAGTATTACCCCAATGTCTGTCTCTCCATCAGTACTGCCGCACAGTGTGTCATTGCGTCTGCCACAATCTGCCACCCCATCACAACCACCTCACAGTGTATTAATACATCAGTACAACCGCGCAGTCTCACTCCACCAGTACGACTCCGCAGTTTGTTACTCGATTAGTACTACTCCACGGTGTGCCAGTGCATCAGCTCTAACCCACAGGGTGTCACTCCATCTGTGCCACCATTAATAGTGTCACTCCATAACAATACTCCGCTGTGTGTCACTCCTTCAGTACAACCCACAGTTTGTCACTCTGTCAGTACTATCACAGAGTATGTCACTCCATCTGTACTACCCAACAGTGTGTCTCTCCATGGGTACTACTCCAAAGTGTATCACTCCATCAGTAATGTCCCACCGTGTGTACCTCCATCAGTACCACCACACAGTGTGTCACTCCATGAGTACTACTCCACAATGTGTCCCGCCATCAGTAGCACCACACAGTGTCACTCCATCAGTTCTTCCCCAACGTGTTCCATACCATCAATACTATCCCGCAGTGTGTCACTCCATCAGTACTACGGTATAAAGTTTAATTCCATTAGTACTACCCAACAGCGTGTCCCTCCATCAGTATTACTCCACAGTATCCCACTCCATCAGTACTACCACACAGTGTGTCACACAATCAGAACTACCACAGAATGTGTCGTTATAATAGTCCCACCCACAGTCTGTCACTCTATCAATATTACTCCACAGTATATCACTCCATCAGTACTACTCCACAGTCTGTCCCTCCATCAGTACCATCACTCATTGTTTCACGCCATTAGAGCAGCCCCATCATGTGTCTCTCCATTAGTTCCACCCGCCAGTGTGTCACTACATCAGTAGTATCCCAAGCGTGTTACTCCTTCAGCACCATACACCAAGGTATCACTATCACTACTGCAGCACAGAGTCACCCCTTCAATACAATCTCGCGGTGCGTCACTCAATCAGTACTATTCCACAATGCGTCACTCCATCTGTACTGCCACAGAGAGTGTCACTCCATCGGCATTACTCTACAATGTGTCACTCCATTATTTCTACCCCATAGTGTGTCACTCCGACGCTACTACCACACAGTGTGTCACTCCAACAGTACTATTCCATACTGTGACACTCAATCTAGTACTAACCCTTAGTGTCACTACATTCGTACTACGCTACAGCGTGTCAATCTATCCGTACAACCCTACACTGTGCCACTCCATCAGTACGAACTCACAATGTCATTGCACGAATACTATCCCGCAGTGTGTCACTCCGTCAGTACTATTCAATCGTGTGTCACTCCGTCAATGTTAGCCAACAATGTTTAACTACATTAATACCACCCCACAGTACGTCACCAATCAGGACAATTCGACACCCTATTACTACCATCCCACAGTATGTCACTCTGTTAGTATTACCGCACAGCATGTAACTCCATCAGTACCCCTCTAGAGTTTCACTCAATCAGTACTACAGCATGGTTGGTCTCTCCATCGGTACTATCCCGTAATGTGCCACTCATCGAACACTGCCCACAGTGTGTCACGCCATCAGTACTTCCTCTCAGTGTGTCTCTCAATTAGTGCTACCCTAGTGTGTGTCACGCTATCAGTACTAACTCACATTGTTTCACTCCATCAGTAATACACCACTGTGCGTCATTCCATTGGTACTTCCCCATAGTGCGTCATTGCATATTCCACAGAAAAGCACCCTCACAGACACTTACAATCCCACACACTCACACAGTTCACACAAGAATCTCCCTTACGCACGGCAACGTACACTCACACACCCACGAACATCCATTCACACATTGCCACGCACTCAATCTCACGGACGCTGTCACATCCACTCACAGATCCTTGGACACACTCACGCACGGAGGCACTTACACTCCAGTGCTCACAATCGGCCACACACTCCCAGTCACGAAATCGCACACTTTCTGATATGCAATCACAAACGCACACTCATCACACATACTCAAATACTTGCACACACCCACTCACACCAATGCAAACCTTCACACCACTAACAACTCCCATACACGCTCGCACACTGTCACACGCTGACATTCTTGCACACTCACACTCATCGTAGTGTCGTCACACAAGCGTAAATACGGACACAAATACAGCCAAATCACAAGATGATAAGCAAAATCACAAGATCATAAGCAAGATCATAAGCAAATCACAAGATCATAAGCGACAGGAGCAAAATTAAGCCATTCAGCCTATCAACTACGCCATTCAATCATTGCCGATCGACCTCTCCCTCCTAACACCATAGGTGTGTCAAACACACACACACACGCATACCCGCACCTGAACGAGCACCCAACCTCACACGTACAATCCAAAGCACTCAAATGCTCTCAAACACATTCTCACATACAATCATACCCATGCACTCACATTAACAGACATACACACGTACTAGCACTAAGATACACGCAGTGAATCGCACACACTCACGCACTAACACACTCACGGGCACTCGTTTACTCAACATCATCATGTACACACACATGCTTTTTCACTATCAATTACTTACTCAAATATTCTCACAAACTCACATTCCCACATATTCTCTCACATTGTTCACAGACAAACTCCCACACACACTCACACACGTAAACACTGCCACTCACAAACACACATGCACTCTCCCACTCAGAGACACAGATACATTCAATCCACACTTGCATCCACACTTGCTAATTCTCACACATTCTCAAGCAGTCATAAACACACACACACACACACACACACACACACACACACACACACACACACATACACACACACATGCATTCTTACAAACTCTGCCGCACTCACACACGCAGACCCGCATGCACACATACACATTTGGAGATTCAGAAGGATCCCGGCACGGGTCTTCACGGCTAGCAGCGCAGCGCGGCCGGGAATGTTCCCGCTGAGCGGGGCCGAGCTCTTCAGTCGGCCCGGTAGCCTGGCTCGCCAAACGCGGGCGGCGATGAGAGTCGCACCTCTGGAGCGAGGAGGAAGCCGCGAGCAACCGCAGAGAGAGCGGTGGACTGTCGGAGAGCGAGGAAGGCCGCCGAGAATGAAGGGGAGACCCGCAGTGCGGCGACAGGCATGAGACGCCCAGGGACCGTTGCAGGAGGTGGAGCAGCGTCCGGGTAGTGAGTAGTTAAACAGCGCGGGGCTTTGCTTTCCAGACGCCCAGGGACCGTTGCAGGAGGTGGAGCAGCGTCCGGGTAGTGAGTAGTTAAACAGCGCGGGGCTTTGCTTTCCAGACGCCCAGGGACCGTTGCAGGAGGTGGAGCAGCGTCCGGGTAGTGAGTAGTTAAACAGCGCGGGGCTGTGCTTTCCAGACGCCCAGGGACCGTTGCAGGAGGTGGAGCAGCGTCCGGGTAGTGAGTAGTTAAACAGCGCGGGGCTTTGCTTTCCAGACGCCCAGGGACCGTTGCAGAAGGTGGAGCAGCGTCCGGGTAGTGAGTAGTTAAACAGCGCGGAGCCAAAACTGCAACGTTCCATTCAAGTTTCCTATAAGTGGGGAAGCCTCTGATTGGTGGAAGAGGACCAAGAGAAAGCAGCTGATTGGTGGAAGAGGACAAAGAGAAAGCAGCTGATTGGGAGTCGGATCCCTGCTGATTTCCTCCACCAGTTTTGTATTGTATCCAGGGTAAGGGGGGAAGTATGAGTGCCAGGGCAGTTCACTGTTCTGGATGTCAGATGTGGGAGGTCATGGAGTCTGATACCCCTCCAGACGTTCACATCTGTGTCAGGTGCGTAGAGATGGGGTTCCTAAGGGACCGTGTTAGGAACCTGGAGCAGCAGCTCGATGACCTCTGTCTGATCAGGGAGAGTGAGGAGGTCATAGAAAAGAGTTATAGAGAGGTGGCCACTCCAAGACCACGGGAGGCAGACAAGTGGGTCACAGTTAGGAAGGGCAAGGGGCAGAGGCAGGGACTAGTGAGTACCCCAGTGGCTGTACACCTTGAAAATAAGTACTCCTGTTTGAGTACTGTTGAGGGGGACAGCCTTCCTGCGGGTAGCAACAGCGGCCGGGCCTCCGGCACAGAGACCAGCCCTATTGCTCAGAAGGGTAGGGAAAAGAAGAGGAGGGGATTCTGTGGACGCAGTCAGGAGACCCGGATGGTAGTTTGCCTCCCTGGTGCCAGGGTCAGGGATGTGTCTGAACGCGTCCAAGATATCCTGAAATCGGAGGGAGAGGAGCCTGAGGTTGTGGTACATATAGGTACCAATGACATAGGTAGAAAAAGAGAAGAGGTCTTGAAAGGAGAATTTAGGGAGTTGGGAGGAGAGTTAAGGAGAAGGTCTACAAAGGTAACAATCTCAGGATTACTACCTGTGCCATGTGACGGTGAGAGTAGGAATGGAGTGAGGTGGAGGATAAATGCGTGGCTGAGGAACTGGTGCAGCGGGCAGGGATTCAAATTTCTGGATCATTGGGATTTCTTTTGGGAAGGAGTGACCTGTACAGAAAGGACGGGTTGCACTTGAACCCGAGGGGCACCAATATCCTGGCGGGGAGATTTGCAAAGGCTACTGGGGAGACTTTAAACTAGAACGGTTGGGGGGAGGGACTCAAATAGAGAAAGCTAGTGGAAAATGTGGGAGGCAGGAGGCAGAGAAGGGAAGCACTCGGACCCAAAATGTAGGGGAGAAAGAAGAAAAAGATAATAAACAGAGAATAAGTGGTGGTGGGTTTCTTAAATGTGTATATTTTAATGCTAGGAGCATTGTAAGAAAGGTGGATGAGCTTAGAGCCTGGATTGACACCTGGAAGTATGATGTTGTGGCGATCAGTGAAACATGGTTGCAGGAGGGCTGTGATTGGCAAATAAATATTCCAGGATTTCGTTGCTTCAGGGGTGATAGAATTGGAGGGGCAACAGGTGGGGGTGTTGCATTGCTTGTCAAGGAAGATATTACAGCAGTGCTTTGGCAGGATAGATTAGAGGGCTCGTCTAGGGAGGCTATTTGGGTGGAACTGAGAAATGGGAAAGGTGTAGCAACACTTATAGGGGTGTATTATAGACCGCCAAATGGGGAGCGAGAATTGGAAGAGCAAATATGTAAGGAGATAGCAGATATTAGTAGTAAGCACAAGGTAGTGATTGTGGGAGATTTCAATTTTCCACACATAGACTGGGAAACACATTCTGTAAAAGGGCCGGATGGTTTGGAGTTTGTAAAATGTGTGCAAGATAGTTTTTTGCAGCAATACATAGAGGTACCTACTAGAGAAGGGGCAGTGCTGGACCTCCTGTTAGGAAATGAGACAGGGCAAGTGGCGGAGGTATGCGTCGGGGAGCACTTCGGGTCCAGTGATCACAATACCATTAGTTTCAATATAATTATGGAGAGGGTCAGAACTGGACCTAGGGTTGAGATTTTTATTTGGAGAAAGGCTAACTTTGAGGAGATGCGAAAGGATTTAAAAGGAGTGAATTGGGACATGTTGTTTTATGGGAAGGATGTAGAAGAAAAATGGAGGACATTTAAGGGTGAAATTTTAAGAGTACAGAATCTTTATGTCCCTGTTCGGTTGAAAGGAAATAGTAAAAAATGGAAAGAGCCATGGTTTTCAAGGGAAATTGGACACTTGGTTCGGAAAAAGAGAGAGATCTACAATAATTATAGGCATCATGGAGTAAATGAGGTGCTTGAGGAGTATAAAGAATGTAAAAAGAATATTAAGAAAGAAATTAGAAAAGCTAAAAGAAGATATGAGGTTGCTTTGGCAAGTAAGGTACAAGTAAATCCAAAGGGTTTCTACAGCTATATTAATAGCAAAAGGATAACAAGGAATAAAATCGGTCCATTAGAGAGTCAGAGTGGACAGCTATCTGCAGAGCCAAAAGAGATGGGGGAGATATTGAACAATTTCTTTTCTTCGGTATTCACGAAGGAGAAGGATATGCAATTATGTGAGGTAAGGGAAACGAGCAGAGTAGCAATGGAAACTGTGAGATTCAAAGAAGAGGAGGTGCGGACACTTTTGAAAAATATGAAAACGGATAAGTCTCCAGGTCCTGACAGGATATTCCCTAGGACATTGAGGGAAGTTAGTGTAGAAATAGCAGGGGCTATGACAGAAATATTTCAAATGTCATTAGAAACGGGAATAGTGCCGGAGGATTGGCGTACTGCGCATGTTGTTCCGTTGTTTAAAAAGGGTTCGAAGAGTAAACCTAGCAATTATAGACCTGTTAGTTTGACGTCAGTGGTGGGCAAATTAATGGAAAGGATACTTAAAGATAATATATATAAGCATCTGGATAAGCAGGGTCTGATTAGGAACAGTCAACATGGATTTGTGCCTGGAAGGTCATGCTTGACTAATCTTCTTGAATTTTTCGAAGAGGTTACTAGGGAAATTGATGAGGGTAAAGCAGTGGATGTTGTCTATATGGACTTCAGTAAGGCCTTTGACAAGGTTCCTCATGGAAGGTTGGTTAAGAAGATTCAATTGTTGGGTATTAATGGTGGAGTAGCAAGATGGATTCAACAGTGGCTGAATGGGAGATGCCAGAGAGTAATGGTGGATGGCTGTTTGTCAGATTGGAGGCCGGTGACTAGTGGGGTGCCTCAGGGGTCTGTGTTGGGTCCACTGTTGTTTGTCATGTACATCAATGATCTGGATGAAGGTGTGGAAAATTGGATTAGTAAGTATGCAGATGATACTAAGATAGGTGGTGTTGTGGATAATGAAGTAGATTTTCAAAGTCTACAGAGAGATTTAGGCCATTTGGAAGAGTGGGCTGAAAGATGGCAGATGGAGTTTAATGCTGACAAATGTGAGGTGCTACATCTCGGCAGGACAAATCAAAATAGGACGTACACGGTAAATGGTAGCGAATTGAGGAATGCAGTTGAACAGAGGGATCTAGGAATAACTGTGCATAGTTCCCTGAAGGTGGAATCTCATGTAGATAGGGTGGTAAAGAAAGCTATTGGTGTGCTGGCCTTTATAAATCAGAGCATTGAATAAAGAAGTTGGGATGTAATGTTAAAATTGTACAAGGCATTGGTGAGGCCAATTCTGGAGTATGGAGTACAATTTTGGTCGCCTAATTATAGGAAGGATGTCAAAAAAATAGAGAGAGTACAGAGGAGATTTACTAGAATGTTGCCTGGGTTTCAGCAACTAAGTTACAGAGAAAGGTTGAACAAGTTAGGTCTTTATTCTTTGGAGCGCAGAAGGTTAAGAGGGGACTTGATAGAGGTCTTTAAAATTATGAGCGGGTTAGACAGAGTGGACGTGGATAAGCTTTTCCCATTGAGAGTAGGGAAGATTCAAACAAGGGGACATGACTTGAGAATTAAGGGACAGAAGTTTAGGGGGAACATTAGGGGGAACTTCTTTACTCAGAGAGTGGTAGCTGTGTGGAATGAGCTTCCAGTGGAAGTGGTGGAGGCAGGTTCGATGTTATCCTTTAAAAATAGATTGGATGGGTATATGGACGGGAAAGGAATGGAGGGTTATGGTCTGAGTGCAGGTAGATGGGACTAGGGGGAAGTATTTTATTTTTTATTTAAAAAAATTTTTTTTTTTTTTTAAATAAAAAAATTTAAATGTTCGGCACGGACTTGAAGGGCCGAGATGGCCTGTTTCCGTGCTGTTATGGTTATATGGTTATATGGTTATATGGTTATAGATAGAACTATTTTGCCAACGTTTGTAAATTTATCGGCGTCAAACTGTGGCGACACTTGTCCTTTGGAGTTTCTCAATCAATTCCCAGAATACATCACAACCTGTCTGTCTCAGCAGTGATTTAACTCGGCTGATGTCATCTGTTTGCGAATAATTTCAAAATCTCTATTTTTAAACTGTGTTGAAACTTCACTGTCCCGGTGGAGACGGAAAATTGTATAAAATCTCCACGATTGTTCTGCCTCAGCATTTCATTCCGAGACATTACCGGTAGCTCACACGTCACTGGGCAGAGAAAATGTGGGGAAAGTATTGGGAATATTTAGACGTGGAGAAAATCCTGTACGTGATCATTGCTGCCGTTGGAGTCCCTGGTAAGTGAGTTAGCAGAACAATTCAAGTTTTACAACTCCATCCGCGTTAAATTGTGTTGATCTGATTCTGATCATGTTACAAGATTCCCATCTGATGATCGTTGTATAAGAATATGTGAAGAATATCAATCCTCTCAGTGAAATATTTTTGGATTAGCGCTGGGATTTTTCTTATTTTCAGGCAGCGGAAATTAACCCTCGTTTTCTCTCACTGCTGCCGGCCGTGACCCACTGGAATGTTGTTCTTGCCTTCAGTGGGACCTTGCCCAGAGTTGTCCCAGTGCTCGGGACAGGCAGGTCTCTGGGACGGTGTGACTGGTAGGGGTTTACATTGTGGAGTTCACTGTGTCTGAATTATTGATCAGAGTGAATACCCGCTCCTGTGGACACTGTGTCTCACTGTGGAGTCTGTCACTATGCATTCCACCGCCTGTTGGTCAATAATTGGATCGATCTCCTGAACCAGTGGCCGCGGATCTACCGGCGTGTGTGTGTTGTTACTGAACTGAACTCACTGTGGAATGAATCCATTAACGGAGCCACTCTGCTGTCGGATTTCATGTTGTCCCTGCCTTCCCTCTGGAACCCTCCTCGTCCCCATCAGATGCCGAGTTTCCAGAGCCCTGGATAAACGCGGCCGGTCACGGTTAAGTCTGTGAATCCTTCCCCATCAGAGACTGTGAGCAGCAGCAGGGTTCACTATAGAAAGGACCATTGCGCCTATTGTAGCGGGTGGCTCCTCGTTCCATCCCCACCCTTTACCCCGCCCGTCTCCATATCTCTTCTCCTCTGAAGCAGGCAGGCAGGTCGGGCACATTCGGAGCCGGCTCTGACATTGTTAAACTTGGAGCCACGCACCGACTCCAACACTCCTGATCTTGAGATGAAAGTGGAGCCGGTGTTCAGCCCCAGAGAACGTGTTCAGGAAATGCCCAGTGTCCGTTCCCTTCTCTTTCCGCAGTGAATTTAGTGGCGATTGTGATCCTGAGCCGGGGAAAGCGCGGCCTCTCCACCTGCACCACTCGCTATCTGGTGGCCATGGCAGCGGCCCATCTACTGGTCCTGATCATCGGGGTCATTTTGCATCGGCTCCGATATCACTACTTTCATTGGAGTTTCCTGGCCATCACTCCTGTGTTTCGTGTTAACTATGTACTGAGAACTGCAGCTACAGACTGTTCTGTCTGGTTCACAGTCACTTTCACTTTTGATCGATTTGTCGCCATTTGTTGGCAGAAGCTGAAAACTAAATATTGCACTGGGAAAACTGCGGTTCTGGCAACAGCCGGCGTTCTGCTCTGTCTGAAAAATGTTCCCCGCTACTTCACATATGAACCCAGATATATCATCTTGGGGCTGTGTCACGGTGGACAGCTTTTACACTTACCCCGGGTGGGTGGCATTTGACTGGATCGACACGGTTTTATCTCCGTTCCTCCCTTTCGCTGTAATCCTGCTGCTCAACGCTCTGACAGTCCGCCACATTTTAGTGGCCAGTCGGATCCGTAAGGGGCTGAGGGGTGAGAGCAAGGGGGAGAAACGCAGTGACCCGGAGATGGAGAGCAGGAGGAGGTCTATGGTTTTACTCTTCACCATCTCCGGCAGCTTCATCCTCCTGTGGCTGACGCTGGTTGTAAACGTCGTCTATTATCAGATCACAGGAATTGGAGCTGATTTGAATGATTCTCAATATATCTTTCACTTCGTCGGATTTTTGCCGAGGAATCTCAGCTGCTGCACGAACACATTTATTTACACGGTGACCCAGTCCAAGTTCAGGGAGCGGTTGAATAGCGCGGTGAAATATCCACTCACCACAGAGCTTCGGCTCATTAAAAATCCGCGCCCTGAGCGCATGCCAGAGGCGGCCGCAGTCTCACCGCTTCGGGTTCCGGCCTCCGGCTCCTGACATTCACAGCCGGAGCCATGAGGGAGGAGCTGGCTAAAGTTGACTGGAAAGATACCCTAGCAGGGATAAGAGTGGAACAACAATGGCAAGTATTTCTGGGAATAATACAGAAGTTCCAGCACCAGTTCATACCAAAGGAAGAAAGATTGCAAGGGGAGTAAGTAAGGGGCGACCGTGACAAGCGAAGTCGGGGACAGTATACAAAAAAAGGGAAGTACACCGTTGCAAAGTTGAGCGGGAAGCAAGAGGATTGGGTAATATTTAAAGAACAACAGAAGATAACTAAACAGGCAATACGGGGTGAAAACATGAGGTACGAAGGTAAGCTAGCCAAGAATATAAAGGATAGTAAAAGCTTATTTTGGTATGTGAAGCTGAAAAAATTATGTAAGACTAAAGTTGGACCCTTGAAGACAAAAGGGTGAATTTATTATGGGAACGTGGAAATGGCAGATGAGTTGAACAGGTACTTTGGATCCGTTTTCATTAAGGAGTACACAAACAATCTTCCTGATGTACTAGATGCCAGAGGATCTGAGGTGACGGAGGAACTGAAGGAAATCCACATTAGGCAGGAAATGGTGTTGGGTAGACTGATAGGACTGAAGGCTGATAAATCCCCAGGGCCTGATGGTCTGCATCACTTTTTCTTTTAGCGTTTCGTTCTCTCTCTCTTCTTTCAAACGTTTTAGACACAATTTATTTTTTTGCGCTCTGAGCTATTGTTTTTTTTTAAGCGGCGTTTAGGCCCGGCCTCCCTCTGCGCTTGGCGGAGAGGGGGAACGAGAAAGGTGGAGGAGGGACGATAGGAGAAAAAAAACTGGGACATGGTTAGTTTTACCGTTACAAATATATATATATTTACACACATACACACACACACGCACCCCCCCCACACACACACACACAAACACGCACACATACACACGCACACACACACACGCACCAAACTATTTTCTTGTTAACTTTCACACCGTTTCGACTAGAAATGAGAGGCGGAAATGTGTGAGACAAATAGATAGTTGACTCTTTCGACAATTAGAGTCTAAACGGCTTCCGAAATGTACAAACTTTAAGACATACAGAGAGAAATAGTGAGAGACAGAGACAGAGAGAACGAAAGAGAGAGCGAGAACGAGATAGAGAGAGAGAGATAGAGATCGAGAGAGAGGGAGAAAGAGAGAGAGAGAGAGAGAGCGGAATGGAGTGCGACAGACTGGGGAGTGGAGGAGATTCGAGAGGCGGCGGGAGAGGGGGGTCTGTCCACAAACATTGGGATCACACTCAACCCTCCTGCTCTTCCCCCCCCACCACCCACTCTTTCTTTCTCAACTCTCCCAACTCTCTCTCTCTCTCCCCCATGTTGCTCTCTTGCTCTCTCTCCCTGCGTCTCCCTCTCGTCCTCTCTCTCGCTATCTTGTTTAGAGGGAAGGGCGGAGGGAGAGAGAAAGGGAGAGAGGGAGGTGGGAGAGAGAGACGGAGAGAGGGGGAGAGAGAGTGGGAGGGAGGGGGGAGGGGAGAGAGAGAGGGGAGAGAGCCGGGGGAAAGAG
>JAXLNO010003498.1:212518-267518 GCA_038087875.1 Malacoraja senta
GGGGGAGAGAGAGGGGGGGAGAGAGTGAGAGGGAGAGAGATAGAGGGGAGAGAGAGAGGGGGAGAGAAGGGAAGAGAGGGGGAGAGAGGGGGGGAGAGAGGGGAGAGAGAGAGGGCTGAACAGAGAGGCGGGGAGAGAGGGTGGGGGGAGAGGCGCGGTGAGAGGGGGAGAGAGAGTGGGAGTGAAAGGGGAGAAAGCGAGGGGGTTAGTGAAAGAGTGAGAAAGAGAGGGGTGAGGAACAGAGGGGGAGAGAAAGAGGGGGGATAGAGAGGGAGAGATCGAGGGTGTGAGAGTGGGGGGAAGAGAGAGAGGGGGAGAGAGAGGCAGGTAGAGGTGGAGAGAGAGGGGGAGAGAGAGAGAAGGGGTGAGAGAGAGAGAGGGGGAGAGAGAGGAGGAGAGAGGTAGTGAGAGCGAGAGGGGGCGAGAGGCGAGGAGAGAACGGGAGAGGGGAAGAGAGAGGGAGGGAGAAGAGGAGAGATGGAGAGGGGGAGAGAGAGGGGGAAAGAGAGAGTGGGAGAGAGAGGGGTGGAGAGAGGGGCGAGAGAGGGGGAGAGAGAGAGTGGGAGAGAGAGGGTAGACAAGTGCAGGAGAAACTCAGCGGGTGCAGTAGCATCTGTGGAGCGAAGGAAATAGGCAACGTTTCATAAACCCTTCTTGAATGATGTCGGGTGGGGGAGAGGGGGGGAGAAGAAAGGTGAAAGGAAGAGGAGGAGCCAGAGGGCTGAGGCAGAGCTGAGAATGGGAGGAGACAGCTACGGCTACCGGAAATTGGAGGTCAGGAAGTCAGTTGATGAAGTCAGTGATGGTGCTACAGATAGTGGCCCGGTGCTCGTCGGTGGGGTCATGGTCCAGGGATCAGTAGGAGGAGTGGTCTGAGAGTTGGCGGGTGGCCTCAGCTTTGTAGTGATCAGCGCACCAGACTACCACGGCACCTCCCTTGTCGGCTGGCCCGGTGCGGCGGCACTTTTTGGTGTGTCCGGTGCGGCGGCACGGTGAGTAGGCCCCTGTGTGGCGGCCATGTGCGATGGGCCCGGTGCGGTGGCCATGTTCGGTAGGCCCGGTGCGGCGGCGAGGTAGGTAGGCCCGAGTGGGGCGGTGAGGTTCGGTGGTCCCAGTGGGCGGCGAGGTTCGGCTGTCACGTTATGGTGGCGATAGTCGGAGGAATTGGGGATGGGGAGATGGGCAGAATTACCGGTGAGGCAGCGAGGCTGGGCGTCATCGGTGGGCAGGTGAAGGTCGGCGGCAGCATCGACGTGGAGGTCGGTGAAGGCGGCGTCCTGGTAAGTGCTGGAGCTGCTTCCCGTGGCCAAGATAGCGTTGCGGGACTCGGGCAGGCGGCGCGGGACAGAGTTGGGGCCCGGGACCTGCAGGCGGTCCAGTCGCGGGGTATCGGTGGCAGGAGCGGCCTGGAAGCGGGCTAGTTTTAGGTCCTTGGTGGAGTTAAGGTGGGCCAGGAATCGTTGATTGAAGACGTAGATATTCCGGAGGATGAAGTATAGTTGGGGTCCGTTGCAGGTCTGGGTGAGTGAAGACCGAACTTTCGGGAGAATTAAAGCGAGGTTCTGCTGGTTGCGGAGTATCGCAGCCAGAGTAGATCGGAGGGTACGGAAGGAGAATTGCTTGGTATGGCGGCAGATCATACCTATAGGCGCCAGTAGGTACCTATAGGCGCCAGTAGGTACCTATAGTCCCGCTTGGGTCTGAACTGGGAGGTAGGGAACTGGAGCTGGAAGCCATGAGGTACGAGATGGAGGCGTAGGCAAGTCCCGAGGAAGCATATGTGGCTGTGTTATCGGGTCTGGGTTAGGATGTGGTCAGGATGTGGTCGTAGAGTTGGAGGGAAGGGGGAATCACAGAGGGTGGGCAGTTAGAGAGGAGGTCGTGAATCTGTCTTCGAAGGGAGGAGGTGAACTTCTTCAAAGTAGGCATACCTTGAGGAGATTTCGCAGTGGAGTAGATAAAATGTTCAGGAAGGAACTGCAGATGCTGGAAAATCGACGGTAGACAAAAATGCTGGAGAAACTCAGCGGGTGCGGCAGCATCTATGGAGCGAAGGAAATAGGCAACGTTTCGGGAAGAAACCCTTCTTCAGACTGATGCAGGGCAGGGGGGGTGAAGAAAGGAAGAGGAGGAGCCAGAGGGCTGAGGGAGAGCTGGGAAGGGGAGGAGACAGCAAGGGTTACCGAAAATTGGGGAAGTCAATGTTCAAGCGGCTGGGATGCCGAATGTCCAAGCGGAATACGAGATGCTGCTCCTCCAATTTCCGGTGGTGCTCACTCTGGCCATGGAGGAGGCCCAGGACAGAAAGGTCGGATTCGTAATGGGAGGGGGAGTTGAAGTGCTGAGCCACTGGGAGGTCAGGTTGATTAATGCGGACAGAGCGGAGGTGTTCGGCGAATCGATCGCCAAGCCTACGCTTAGTCTCACCGATATAGGTCAGCTGACATCTAGAGCAGCAGATGCAATAGATGAGGTTGGAGGAGGTACAAGTGAACCTCTGTCGCACCTGGAACGACTGATTGGGTCCTTGAATGGAGTCGAGGGGCGAGGTAAAGCGACAAGTGTAGCATCTCCCGCGGTCGCAAGGGAAAGTGCCCGGAGAGGGGGTGGGGAGAATTGACCAGGGAGTTACGGAGGGAGCGGTCTTTGCGGAAAGCAGACTCCTTCTGTATTATTCCCAGAACTACCTGCCATTGTTGTTCCACTGTCATCCATGTTAGGGTGTCTTTCCAGTCAACTTTGGCCAACTCCTTCCTCATGGCTCCATAGTCCTCTTTATTCAACTGTAACACCGACACCTCCGATTTACCCTTCTCCCTCTCCAATTGTAGATTAAACTTGACCATATTATGGTCATTACCATTTGGACTGTGGTCAGTCCAAATGGCTCCTTAACCTCGTTCCTTTATCAAATCCGGTTCGTTACACAGCACTAAATCCAGAATTGCCTACTCCCTGGTAGGCTCCAATACAAGCTGCTCTTACAATCCATCATGGAGGCACTCCACAAACTCCCTTTCTTGGGGTCCAGATTTCTACCTGCATGTTGAAATCTCCCATAAGAAACATATCATTACCTTTCTTCCTTGCTTCAATCCAGCTAGTTAGGTGAATATTGATTTGCGAGCTGCAGCGCTCAGTATCTGCGTGCAAGCAGCTACCTGTCCACAGCGTGGATTACAACCCTCACATTCCTCAGAACAGGGAGCGGTCTCGCTGCTCAAGCCAAGACCAACAGGTAGGTAGGTAGTTACTTTCTTTCTTTCTTTATTTCTTTCTTTCTTTCTTCCTCACTCCCTCCCTTCCTTGCTTCTTTCCGTCTCCTGTGCTGTGAGAGCAAAACGTTTCATTCAGATCGGTGGTATCTTGGAGCTGGTGGGGTCGGACGCTGGTGAGGCCGGACGATGGTGGGGCCGGGTGCTGGTGGGGCCTGGCGCTGGCGGTGGTGGGGCCGGGCGCTGGTGGGGCCGGATGATGGTGGGGCCGGGTGCTGGTGGGGCCTGGCGCTGGCGGTGGTGGGGCCGGTTGCTGGTGGGGCCGTGCGCTGGTGGGGCTGGTTGCTGGTGGGGCCGTGCGCTGGTGGGGCCGGGCGCTGGTGGGGCCGGACGCTGGTGCTGCTAGTGCCGGACGCTGGTGGGGCCAGGCGCTGGCTAGCCCAAGCAAACCGCATTCGACCCATAGTGTCTGTACTAGCCCTCCGGTAACCAGTCCCTTTGGCCCACAACACCAGTAACTAGCCATCCAGTAAGCCCACCCGGCAGGGGTAGGCAGCTGCAGCGGTAGGCCACGGCTGAACTCCCCACCGACCCCCGACCAGCCAAACCTGAAGCCGTCCCCCTTCCCCGACTGCAGGACGCTCCCCCCTCCGCCACCGGCCCCCGACACCCCCCGCCTGAAGCCGTGCCCCTCCTCCAGCTGAAGGACGCTCCTCCCACCTAAAATCATACCCATAGATGCTGCAGGTTTGAAATCAAACCGGAAAACACAAACTCAAGTTCCCATTTAGGTTGCACAGCACATCTACTTAAAAATATCGATCAGTCCAAATGGTGAACTCTCTCCCCCAACAGAACCAGTCACATTTCATGGTTGGAAATGGCTGGCTGCTCACAACTTCTGCTCAAATAAAACAAATGCTGTTCCGACACGTAAACACAACTCAAACCTTTACCACACATTTCTAATTCCTTTTTTTTTTTTTTAATTATTATTTTTTATTTTATTTATTAGAAGTACATTACATTACAACCACATACATTAATACTCGTCATTTATATCTTCTTACAATTAATGTACTCCCTTTATTTATTTTTTTACACTAGAAAAAGAAAAGATTGAAAGAAAGAAGAAAGTGAAGGAAAAAGTGCAAGTGTAGAAAAGTGTAGAAAATGTAACAACAAAAAAGGACGAAGACCCTATAAGAGCGAAATTAAAAACAAAAAGAAAAAGAGTTAAGAAATAGGCCCTAAGAAAAGAAAAGAGAAAGAGAAAAAAAGAGAAACAAATGTTTTTTTTTTTAGCATCACGTAAATAGGACATACCAACTCTTCAACTATCATCCCCCCTTACCTGACCTCAATTTTTTTATTTTTTAAAGTACTTTTGCACCCTATGTTTGTAATAATTCTATAAATGCAGACCACGTCAGGTGGAAGTGATCTGGTTTACCTGCTAGGAGGAGTCTTATCTCTTCTAGGTGTAATGTTTCAAACATATTTGAAATCCACATATTTATAGTTGGTATTGGAGCCTTCTTCCAAAATTTTAGAATTAGCTTTTTTCCAGTTATTAACCCATAGTCCATTAATTTCTTTTGAAACACATTTAGTTCTGGATCATCTTCCGTTATTCCGAAGATAATCCATTCTGCTTTGGGTATCAGTCTTGTTTTAAATAACTTTGTAAAGATTTCAAAAATTTCATTCCGAAATTTTTGAATTTTTGTACAGAAGACAAATGAGTGCGCTATAGTTGCTTCTTGGGATTGACATTTATCACAAATAGATGATACGTTTGGGAAAATTTTATGAATTTTAGTTTTCGAATAATATAATCTATGTAAAATTGTAAATTGTATTAAAGTGTGTCTTACATTAATCGAGCATTTATGCACTTTTAATAAGTATTCATTCCAACTTTCCTTTGAAATTTTAATAGCTAACTCTTGTTCCCAGTCTCTTCTGATACCCTCCGTAGGTGGTATTTGTACATTTAAAATAATATTATACAAATATGATATTAAGTTTGCTGATTCCGCTTTTATCTGCATTGCCTCGTCCAATACATCTACTGGATTATTATAATGATCTTTTGTATATTTTTTCAAATAGTCGCATATTTGAAAATATTTAAAATATTGATTATTTCCGAGTTTATATTTTATTTGTAATTGTTGAAATGAAAGTAATTTTCCAGTTTCATACAAGTCACCAAGCGTTTTAATTCCTAGTCTATCCCATTGTGTATAAGCTTTATCTATAATAGAAGGACTAAACGAAGGGTTATTGACTATAGGTAATAAAAGTGATAAGTTTCTTAATTTTAAATTTTGTTTTATTTGTTTCCAAATACGGATTGTACTATGAATAATTGGGTTCTTATTATAATTTATGTTATTCAGTTTCATTGGAGAGAGGAGGATCGCTCCAATGTTTCTAGAGGAGCAATCCTCTTTCTCCATTACAATCCAGTCTACTTGCTGGGCGGAGTTATCCATCAGTTGAATCATGTTTTTAATATTTACTGACCAATAATAATACATAAAATTAGGTAGTGCTAGACCCCCCAATACTTTAGGTTTATTCAAATGGGTTTTTTGTATTCTATGTGATTTATAGTCCCATATAAAATTAGTGATATCTGAGTCGAGTTTTTTTAAAAACTTCTTAGGTAAGTATATAGGAATTCATTGAAATAGGTATAAAATTTGTGGTAAAAAGATCATTTTTATTGCGTTTATTCGGCCTATTAAAGACATCGGGAGCGTTTTCCAGAATTTAATTAATGTATTTTGTTTATTAAGTAGGGGGTCAAAATTTGCCCTGAACATACCTTGATATGTTCTGGTAATTTCGATTCCCAAATATTTAAATTTTTCTGTAGCTATTTTAAAAGGGAATTTTAAAAGATATGTTGAATCTTTCGGTTTTATTGACATAATTTCACTTTTATTCCAATTTATTCTATATCCAGAAAAAGATCCGAAGTCTTCAATTAAATTTAATATATTTGGTATAGTGATTTGAGGTTTTGTAATATACAATAATATATCATCCGCGTATAAAGATATTTTATTATATGAGTCTTTAGTATTATATCCATGAATATCAGGGTGTATTCTAATTTTTTCTGCTAGCGGTTCAATAATGAGAGCAAACAGCTGTGGTGATAATGAGCATCCTTGTCTATTTCCCCTTGATAGTTGAAATTTCGAGGATAATATGTTATTAGTTAGTATTCTAGCTGTAGGTTTGTTATATAATAACTTAATCCATAAAATAAAATTCACTCCCAGTTGAAATTTTTGTAATACTTTATCCATATAATTCCATTCTACTTGATCAAATGCTTTTTCAGCATCCAGCGAAATAATTGATAATTCTTGATCTTCAGATTTGTGTGAGTGCATTATGTTGAGTAGACGTCTCATATTATTAGAAGAGTATCTCTTAGGGATAAACCCTGTCTGATCTGGGTTTATTAATTTACTAATGTGTTTACTTAATCTTCTAGCTAATGTTTTCGCTAATATTTTTTGATCTGTGTTTAACAATGCTATAGCTCTATATGAGCCAGGTTCTTCTAAATCTTTATTTTTCTTAGGTATTAATGTAATCGTTGATTCCGCTAATGTATCAGGTAGTATTCGTTTTTTCAAAGCGTATTGGTACATTTTTTGTAATCTTGGTATTATTTTATCATAAAAGCTTTTATAAAATTCATTAGTAAATCCATCAGGGCCTGGTGTTTTTCCATTCTTTAATGAGTTTATTGTATCTTCTAATTCCTTAATTGAGATTTGTGCACCCAGTTCCTCTTGTTCCTTCAGCTCTAACTTTGGAAGATTACAGGTATCCAAAAACGTTGTGATATTATTGGAATCAATTGTCGTTTTAGATGTATACAAATTCTCGTAAAATTGCGCAAATCTTTTATAAATATCCTTCGGTGTTGTTAATAATTCCCCTTTATCTGATTTGATCTTTGGTATGGTATGTTCCTTTTCTCGTTTTTTTAGCTGGAGAGCAAAAACTTTATGCGGTTTATCCCCAAATTCAAAGTGCTCTTGTTTTGTAATTTGAAAAAGTCTTATAAGTTTGGCAGATAATAATTTATTTAATTTAAATTTTAAAATTATTATTTTATTATGTTTATCTATTGATGGATCTTTAGCATTATCTATATCCATTTGTCTAATAAGTTCTTCTAACTGTCTTTGTTCATTCTTATTCTTTTTATTTTGAAAAGCTTGATATGAAATTATAATACCCCTAATGTATGCTTTAAAAGATTCCCAAAGTAAAGTAGGCGATATATCTGAAGTATCATTTGTTTGAAAAAAGACCTCCATTTGTTCTTTTAAATATATACTCGCTTGTGGATCTTTTAAAATTTGAGAGTTAAATCTCCAGAATGATTTATTCTTAGACAATCCTTCCAGTTTTAAAAAGAAAGTTAGTGGAGAATGGTCTGAAATTGAATTTGTATGGTATATTGCATTAGATGTTTGGGGGATTAATTTTGTATCCAGCAGAAAGTAGTCTATACGTGAGTATGTCTTATGTACCATTGAGTAAAACGAATATTCCCTGCCAGTTGGATTCACAATTCTCCAAACATCTGCTATATTAGTGTTATTTATATAGGTATTGATGAGTTCCCCAGTTTTCGATTTCATATTCCCTCTCTGTTTTTGACTTGATTTATCTAAGTACGGATCTAAAACACAGTTAAAGTCTCCGCCTATTATAACATTTTGATAGTTTGACTCTGCAATTATATTGAAGATTTTATTGAAAAAGTGGGGGTTATCAAAGTTAGGGGCATATATATTTACCAAAGTAAGTGGAGTGTCATGGATTTCTCCATTAACTATTAGGTATCTCCCTTCTATATCTGTTATAATATTCTTTGCTTTAAATGGTATACCTTTTCTTATGATAATTGACGTGCCTCTAGATTTTGAAGTAAATGAAGAGTGGTATGTTTGACCTATCCATTTCGCCCTCAGCCTAACTTGATCCTGAGGTTTTAGGTGTGTTTCTTGTAGGAAGGTAATGTCAGAATTGTACATTTTTAGCTGAGCTAATATCTTACCCCTTTTGATAGGTTCGTTAATACCTCTTATATTCCAACTACAAAATGAGATTCCTCCTAGGTTCTTTTGTGTGGTGTCATGCATTTTGAATAATTATAGTACCTTTGAATCTTGTGGTGCGTCCATGTCCCAGGTCTTTAGGTATTGGGGGAGTTTTTGAATTATTAACTTTTGCTGGTATGTCCATTTTACTCTTATCACTAAACACAAAACACAAACAAGTGATTTTATGTGGTAAAAAAAAAACTAAAAAAGTGAGGCTACAGTGTCTGATATAGTCGGCACTGTAGCGAGTGTCCCACCTGTAGGTGGGAAAAAACCTTGTTTTGACTTCCATTGCGTTGTTACTCAAATAGCTCCGCTCTCTTAGTTAATCATAACATATTAAAATATTAAAACGAGGCCTCACATTCAGATATATAATACAATTTTACCCTGATATTTCCTTATAACATATATATATATCGGAGTTTAATTATTAAACCAATATTTTTGATTTCAATAAGAATCAACTGTTGGTTGAAGGGGTTAACGAGACGTGTTCCTGGACATAAGCCAGGAGCTCGTTTCTCATCCCCTCCTCCCGCTTATAGATAAGGTTACAATTTATTAAAAATTCATATTAGTATGTTAGTTCATTATTTTTTTTTTTTTGTTAGTATTCTAATCTAACCTGCATAACTTTTTAAGTTGTTAATAGGATAAGTTCTTACAATTGGTTATAATATTTTAATCAATAAGCAATTATTTTCTGATTTATATTCCAACTGTTCAGTTGTTTACACGTTTTGAACAGAAACTGTCCTTGATTCAACATTCCAGAGATAACAGTGTAACTATCCCCAGACAAAACATTGCTGAGAATGGTTCGGATCTGCCAAAACTCCCTTTCATTTCTGTTTTTCAACGATCGTTTGGGCATATTTGAATGCGTCTTCAGGCTTAACAAATGACTTTTCAAAACCATTAAAGGAAATACGCATTTTCGCGGGATAAAAAAACCCAAATCTGACCCCTTCTCTCCCTCTTAAAAGATCTTTAACCTTATCAAATTTGTTTCTTTTTTGCACAATTTCATACGGGTAGTCCCTGAATATCTTAATAGTGTCCTTGTCCAGCCGCAATTGTACACCATATTTGATTTTGCTCATAACATATTCCAGTTCTGCAGTATCTCGAAATTTCACTATAATATGTCGTGGATAAGCTTTTCCCGCACCAGATCTTTTTCCAAATCTTGGGACACGATGAGCCACTTCGATTTTCGGTTCCTTGGAAAGATTCAACAGTTGTTTCAACAAGCCCATGGCAAATTCACGTACCTGTTCCCCTTCTGCCCCCTCTGAAACACCAAGAATTCTCAAATTCTGGCGTCTAGAGCGAGCTTCCAGGTCCAGGCATTTGACTGAGACTTTCTCTAATTGAGTCCCCATTTGTAGTGACGCTTGTTCGTTTTCTCGCCTCATTTGCTCATGTTCTTGCCTCAATTTCGCCATGTCTTCAACCAGTCGAGCCGTGTTTTTCTCCAATTCCGTAATTGTGTGCATACTTGCAGCTACTGTTTCAAGTACAGCCGTGAACTTATCCGTAGTAATTACATCCATCTTATCCATTTTCTCTGATAGTCCATCTTTCACCTCATCAATTCGTTTATTCATAATGTCCAGTAAATCCATCATATTCTTCTGGTTACCAGCATTTAAATCCTTCATCATCTTCTCCATTCCTTCCATCATTTTTGCCGTATTTTCCTTCATTTCCTTCTTATCTTCCACCCTATTATCCGAAATCTCATCTTTCAAATTTTTCATTGATTTCTTCAAGTCATCAAAGTCTTTCTTAGATCTTGTATCCATTTCTGCAGCCACTTCAGAGACTTCAGAGGTAACTTCTGCTTCAGACTTTTTCAGCAGCTTATTCACTGCTCTCTGAGGGCTCACAGCTGGAGACAATTTACTCATTTAAAGGGCTTCAAACCACCGTTTAAAACATCGCGTTTAACGATGACGTCATCAGCGCGGTAACCAGAAGCTCCGGTAAGGTTTTTAAAAACAATCCCGATTTCTGGACCCGTTTTACACGATAAATCGTGAAGTTTTTCGGGAGAGGAGCTAGGTGCACGTCTGTTAGTCCAACATGACGCCACCGGAATTCCAAGAAATGTTACAATTGTACACCTGGTGAAACCTTCCACCCACTATAGTATCAGTACATATCTGGTACTCTTCCAAAATTGCCTTTGAAGAAACATACATAGTAAAATGTGTGCTTGAAGACTGGTTACCAGAAGGTGGGATCTGACCGATAAACACTAGCACAAATAGCAAAGACACTGTGAGTCGAATAATTGGGTTCCTCTGTCCTCAATGCATTGCAACCGCAAATGACCAAATGTACCTGGGGGATGGAGGTACCACTGGTAGACAGAATGATGAAGACAGGAACCCCAAGCACATTTACACTGGGTGGAGCTGGGAAGCCATTGTTCCACCATTCCTCAGAGTCAGAAACAAGCCACCCCATAAACACACCAACCACCACCCCAGTCACAGATTCTGACCCCTGGATCTGGACTCTTCACTCAGGGGAAAAACCAGGAGTCATGAGTGTTAAATTCTCACATGTATATGGAACAATTAAATACTTACATGCAGCATAACATAACATAACACCCGGCATACATCCAATCTATGGACATTTCATTCGGGTCACCCCTCATTCCTCCAAACACGAAAGAACAGAGGCTGCGCATAGGTGTCGCTACACACGGCAACACCAGTCTGATGAAACGATGCAATATTATTCCTTATTTATGTGAATAAATGTTGTCTAATACTCTTGGTGCTGCTGCAGCAAGGCACGGTGTTAATTTTATAAAGGTACAAAAAGCATTCACAGAATACAGCATTGCTGCATAATTATCTGCTGGCGAGGATGGCCTCACATTTCCCACAGTCACCCCATCTGGCACCATGCTGTCACCCACCCACCCTGCTGAGCCCTCTCGACACCCTCCACAACCTCCTGAACCCTCCCCACTCCACCCTCCTGAACCCTCTCTTCACCCTCCACACCCCATCCTTACCCTCCTGCACACTCTCTTCACCCTCCACAGCCAATCCCCACCCTACTGATCCCTCTATGCACCCTCCACATCCCACCCACTCCCACCCAAACCATCTCCGCAACCTGCACACCCCTTCCGAACCCTCTCTGCAACCTCCGCACCTTCTCCCCTCCCTCCCAAGCCCTCTATGCACCCTCTACACTCCATCCCGACTCTCCTGAAGCCACACTGCACCCTCCACACCCCATCCCCACCTTCATGAATCATCTTTACTCGATGCACCCCCACATCTCCCAGCACCTGAATCCTTTCTACATCCTACACATTCCATCCCCACTCTCCTCATCACTCTCTGCACCCTACAAACTCCGTCCCCATCCTCATGAACCCCCTCTGCACTCTCCACATCCCATTAAATAGTGAAAGGCCTAGACAGAGTGCATGTGGAGAGAATGTTTCCACTAGTGGGAGAGTCTAGGGCCAGAGGGCAGAGCCTCAGAATTAAAGAACCTACCTTTAGAATGGGGATGAGGAATTTCTTTAGCTGGAGGGTGGTGAATCTGTGGGATTCATTGCCTGCAGACGGCTGACATTAGGTATTTCTAAAGCAGAGATTGACGGTGTTGTGTATTTGAATGCTTCGAACAGACTTAAATAAGGCTCGAACACGTGAGTAATCTAACAAGCTTTTCAATTCAATTCAAGTTTATTGGTCACATACTCAATTATACAGGTATAACCAGTAGTGAAATGCTTAAGTGCCTGTCCAGTTGTGCATGGTTCCCCACTTACACATAACCCACATAAGACAATACCCACATATAACACATACCACATACCCCACATAAAACAATACCTACATATAACACATACCCCATAAATATACCACATAACAAGTAGTGCTGTTACAAGCAAAGTGACAAGCGCCGTGGAACACCTGTGATGACAGCATGTTGCATCCAGTTCAGTCCCATGTGTGTGTGTTTGATGGTGGCGAGGAGGGGCGGGCGGGGGGTTTGGGCGGGGGTGCAGGTGCTGGTGAGGTGCTGGTGAGGAGGGTGGGGAGGGTTTGGGCGTTGGGGGGCTGGGCGGCGACACTCCGTCCATGTTCAGCAGTCTCATGGCCTGGGGAAAGAAACTCCTCCTCATTCTCTCCGTGTTGGCCCTGAGCAGCCGGTACCGTTTCCCTGAGGGCAGCCGGGAAAACAGTCTGTTGTTGGGGTGAGTGTGGTCCTGGATAATCCTCCTGGCTCTTGACCTGCAGCACTTGGTGTAGATATCCTGCAGGTTGGGAAGGGTGGTTTTGATGGTCCGCTCAGCTGAGCGAACCACCCTCCTCAGAGTCAGTTGGTCCCTCTTGATGGTGTTCCCCATCCAGGTGATGATGCTTCCACTCAGGATGCTCTCCACAGTATGGGTGTAGAAGTTCTTGAGCACCCTGAGGGGGAGCCTGAAGTCCCTCAGCCGTCTGAGATGGTAAAGACGCTGGTTGGCCTTCTTTACCAGGCTGCTGAGGTGGTGTGACCATGTCAGGTCCTGGGAGATGTGGATGCCGAGGTACCTGAAGCTCTGCACCCTCTCCACCTGGGCCCCGTTTATGCTGAGGGGGAGAAAGCTCCTCTGCTGCTTCCTGGAGAAGTCCACTATGAGCTCCTTGGTCTTGGAGGTGTTCAGCTCCAGGTTATTCTCCCTACACCAGTTTGCCAGGTGGATGATTTCAGAGTGGTAGGCTGCCTCATCATTGTTTGAGATTAGGCCCACCACTACTGTGTCATCGGCAAACTTGACTATGATGTTAAAGTCTGAGATGGCCTTGCAGTCGTGGGTGTAGAGAGAATACAGCAGAGTGCTCAGCACACAGCCCTGGGGGGCCCCAGTGTTGAGGGTGAGGGAGGATGACATGTGATGGCCCACACGCACCACCTGTGGTCTGCCGGTCAGGAAATTGTGGATCCACTTGCTCAGGGATGGGCACAAGTGGAGGTTGTACAATTTGGAGGCCAGCTTTGAGGGGTCTATGGTGTTAAACGCTGAGCTGTAATCTATGAACAGCAGTCTAACATAAGCCCCTTTCCCTGTGTCCAGGTGGGTGAGAGTGGTGTGGAGTAGGTGGGCTATGGCATCGTCAGTGGATCTATTGGGGCGGTATGCAAATTGTAGTGGATCCAGGGTGGTGGGTAGTGAGGAGGTAATGAAAGTTTTGATGAGTTTCTCAAAACACTTCATTACTGTGGAGGTCAGGGCTATGGGTCGGTAGTCATTTAAACAGCTGGGTTGGGGGGTTTTGGGGACAGGAACTATGGTGGACCGTTTAAAACAGGTGGGGATAATATACTGGAAGAGGGAGAGATTGAAAATGTCTGTGAATACAGGGGCTAGTTGGTCTGCGCAGGTTCTGAGGACACGCCCAGATTACACGAGAGTAATCTAACAAGCTTTTTTATTCCAGGACGCCATCTTGAGTCTCCCTCGCACATGCGTACTTGCAAAAGACATCACAAGACATCACATATACTGATTACATATGCTAATTATCACATACCTAACACTGCTCCCCCTTTAACTTGGAGGCAGGTAACACCATTTCTATACCTACCTAACACTCATCCCCCTTTAACTCGGAGGCAGGTAACACCATTTCTATTATATACACCGCACTCCTCCCCTTTTAAGTCAATTTCACCTCTACGGTATATGCTCTTTTCCTACATATCATTGTTTAATACACTGTTGCACAATGGCATTATTACTTAAACCAAATACATTACCCCTTGCTTTATGTGTTATCATTTTATGGTTCATGTATTTGATTTGGGTTCCTCTTTGTAGGTGTGATCTGACCCATGGCTGCAAGTTTTCGTTTTCTAGCAGCTTCCTCTGCTGTTTAATTTCAATTCTCTGCTTATTTATCTGCTCTTGTTGTTTCATGAGATTCTGCAATGCATAACCATTTGTCCATTGCTCAGTGAAGGAGGCGCCATGCTGGACTATAGTGAAGTGTCCTAATCGCAATCGGTCCTGCAAACTTTTGTCTTGACCGACTAGCCTCTCTTCTTTAGACTTTTCTATTAGCAGCTTTCGACTCATTGTCACACATCTATTTAACCTTTCTTTGTGTCGTTTAAGCCTTTTCTGTTGTTCATCTATTTGTCTTCTTAAGTCACCTTTCTGGTTCTTCATCAAGAAGTAGGATCTAAATTGTATTTGCAATACAACACTGGCTTTGATTTGTACTCTGTTTAGTTTTCTTGCTTCATAAGCAAGGTAGTGAGACAGCATTACAATTGTATCTTTCAGTTTGAGGAAGTCTTTTCTATATCGTTTAAGCCTTTTGTATCACTTCAGCCTTTTCTGTTGTGCCTCTATTTGTCTTCTTAAGTCTTTTCGATACCAACTCCTATGGAGTACTGACTGCACTTTTACAGTAGCTCTCATTTGCTTAACCCGCTGCCTAACCACCATACTCTGGTAGGCAGCCTGAATGGAAATAGTTGCATCCCTCATTGACTGATATTGCACAACCTGGGAATGCCCTATTTTGCATTCTTTGTACTATCCCTGGATCGAAATGACTGCTTGCTTAAAGCTCTGTAGCGTACCCTTAATCAGTAACCACGGTATGCAGCTTGCAGAGTGATTACAGCCGCCTTTTGCATCAAGAAATGCTTTCTGGTAATGCACATCCTTACGAATAACTTGATTTTCTCTACCAATTCTCTGGCTTTAATCCCGCGGTAGAAGGCCTGAATACCAACCACTGCTTTTCTCAAACTATTATAATGTCTCACTTGGACCTCTCTCATCTGGCACGCTCGGTATCGTTGCTGTACCGCAATGGCAGACCAGCGTAGTTTCTTGAAATATTGACGCTGTTTATGCATCTGATAATAAGTCTGTATGACCTTGGCCGATTTGTGCATGCACCGCAATTGCTTTCGAACAAGCATTCATCGGTAGGCAGCCTGAAACAGCACGACGCTGCTGCGTACCTTCATGTAAGTATTGCGATCACTTTCCATTTGAAGGTGTGCCCTATAACGGGGTTGTACTATTATAGCTGCCAATCTCATTGCATTGTATTGACGGTATAATCTGTGCATTCTAAATGCTGCTTGTATTACCGTTGCTGCCTTCTGTTTGTTCCGGATCTCTCTCCGTACCTTCATACCCCTGAATGCAGCTTGAATAGCTATGGTTGCCCTTTGGCTGGCAATTTCTCTTTGCCTTTCACTTCTGTCACTTTGCATTTGCCCTTTGTCCCTTTGCAATTGACCTTTGTCCCTTTGCATTTGACCTTTGTCCTTTTGCACTTGACCTTTGTCCTTTTGCACTTGACCTTTGTCCTTTTGCACTTGACCTGTCCTTTTGCACTTGACGTTTGTCCTTTTGCACTTGACATTTGTCCCTTTGCACTTGACTTTTGTCCTTTTGCACTTGACCTTTGTCCCTTTGCACTTGACATTTGTCCTTTTGCACTTGACCTTTGTCCTTTTGCACTTGACCTTTGTCCTTTTGCACTTGACCTTTGTCATTTTGCACTTGACTTTTGGCCTTTTGCACTTGACCTTTGTCCTTTGAGGGCTCCCTTCCCTCTTCATTTCAGGCTCCTTGCCTCTGGATACCCTTGGAGGTTTTGGCGAGAAATGAGCCATTAATACCTCCTTACACTCCTCGTACATTTTCTCCGTCGGCTTTGCTGGCCGCAGTAACGTATGTACGGTGCGATAGCCGTCTCTTCCTAAGCCTAATATGAACCATGCTCTCTTCTTCTCCTCTGCAGTGATATCATTGGAACTGAACGAAGGCTCCAAGACTTCAGTCCATTTCTCAAAATTACACCCAGAATCTAACTGGGGCAACTTTCCTACCCATTGAATAGCCATGCTACCTGTTGCTATTCAGGTGCACTATTCAGGTGCTCCTGTACAGACAAAACACTGATTACCTCCAGATAATAAAACACATATCTCCTGTACAGACAAAACACTGACTTTTCCAGGATAAGAAAACATAGTTCTTTATTAATTAGCTTTAGAAAATATCACTGTCTATTAGTTAATCTTATAATAATAGATTTATACTATTAACCAACATTTCCTGTTAATAGGCAACTAGAACATTTTAAACATATTCCTTCTATGCACACATATTTACTATTCATAACAGTGACCAGCTTTTACTGTGACATTGCATTACATTCACAGAGGGCTTTTATTATGAAGGATTTCACAGCTTCAGCTTGTGGGCCTGTGGACTCTTGTGCATCCTCGACCTCTCGAGCTGTCCCCACCGGTACTTCTGCTGATGGCCTCACCGGGCCTCCGCTTTTGTTGCTTTTGCTGGCTCCCCTGGGGTTCACCGTTACTTTTGCTGCCGCTGGCTCGCTGCCAAGTGGACTACCGCTGTTCCGCTGACTTGCCTGCCTGCTGTCTCCACAGCCCTCCCAGCTGTTACTGGACCCGCTGCTCGGCTTGCCGCTCGCTCCCGTGGACACCCTGCGGAAGATGAGTCGCTTCCTTTCTGCTGCTGGTCCCCGCTGCTCCAAGTATCGGGACTGTGCCCCGCCGTCTCGCGTGGACCTTCCTCTCTCGTGGTCGGCTTTCTCCACTCTCGGCCGTCTCCCGCGACCGGACCTTCTTAGCTTTCTCCCCTTCTCTCGCGGGCCTGTCCGCTTTTCTGCTCACGGTCGGGCTGAAACTGCTCCTGACCGGGCTTTCTCTTTCTCCCCCCACGGACTGACTGTTCCCGGCCTGGCTGAAGACTCTGCTTCTGTCGGTGGCTTCTCTGGACCTGTCCGTGGCCTACACGGTATGAGACCCTCACCCAACGTCTGTGGCTGCTACTGGGGCTTGCCGTGGGCTACACGGTCCTCTTTCGTCGGTTGCTTCTCTGGACCTGTCCGTGGCCTTCACGGTACTAGGCCCTCACCCGACATCTGTGATTGCTGCTTGGGCCTGGCTGTGGGTTGCACAGCCATGCAAAACGTTCCAGGTAAGGTGACACCGTCGCTCGGTGACCCTTACTGCCCTGCTTGTTTTCTAGCTCTTCACTGAGCTATTGCTGCCCGTTCCTACCTTTTTTTCCTTTTTGGCGCCATTTCAAAACCATTTGGCGCCAAATCATTTGGCTTGGTGCTACCCCACTTTGTTTACAAATACTACTTCTATTTTTAACTTGTTTTCGTTTTTCTTGGCTGTCCTTCTTCTTATATTTTTCGTTTTTTTATCCTCGTCGCCAATTGTTGTGTATTTGGATGCATGGAACAGACTTAAATAAGGCTCAGACACGGGAGTAATCTAATAAGCTTCTTTATTCCAGGACGCCACCTTGAGTCTCCCTCGCACATGCGTACTTGCTCAAGACATCACATATACTGATTACTTATGCTAATTATCACATACCAAACAGACGGGTTTTTCATTCGTATGGGTGTCATGGTTATGGGAAGGCAGAATGTGGTTGAGAGGGAGAGATAGATCAGCCATGATTGAGCTTAAGAAAAAAATCATCGTGTTTATCTCTTATCCCTTATCCCTGACCAGACTGAAGAAGGGTCTCGACCCGAAACGTCACCCATTTCTTCTCTCCAGAGATGCTGCCTGTCCCGCTGAGTTACTCCAGCTTTTTGTGTCTAACCTTGATGAATGGCGGAGTAGACTAGATGAGCCGACTGTCCTAATTCTGCCGCTGTATGAATATCCCCTCTCTGCCCGGTGAAGCATAAACTCGGGACGTCACCGGGCGGCTGTGGCCGCAGGAACCCCTTCACTGATGAGCGGGGACCCGGTTGACAAACGGCGCCACTCTCCCCGAGAATTCACGGTGGTGCAGCGGTAGAGTTGCTGCCTTACAGCAAAATGCAGCGCTGAAGACCCGGGTTCGATCCCGATTACGGCCCCGTCTGTGCGGAGTTTGCATGTTCTCCCCGTGACCTGCATTGGTTTACTCCGGGATCTCGAGGTTCCTCCCAAATTCCAAAGACGTACAGGTTTGTAGGTTAATTTGCTTGGTGAATGTAAAAATTGTCCCTCGTGGGCGAAGGATACGTTAGTGACAACCAGTGATGGTGATTATAGTCAAAGATACAGAGCAACGGAGACGCCCTGCGCTTGCGCGCGGGATTGACCCGCTTGTCCGGGGGGCGGGACCTGCGGGCGACGCGCCCCCTCAACTTGGCTGAGACCAGTGACGGACTCCGTCTGCAACCAATGGGAACAGAGGGGCGGGCGCGGCCAGCGCTGACGGTTGGAGGGTCAGGTGACCGGTGGCGGCGCGCGCGCGGCCGTTAAACCGTCCCCGCGCCAGTTTCCGCCCGAAACGTTGCCTATTTCCTTCGCTCCATAGATGCTGCTGCACCTGCTGAGTTTCTCCAGCATTTTTGTATACCTTCCGCCTCACTCAGTGCGGCAGGTTCAATCCCCACTCCCACCCCCACAACACCCGAACCCCCACCCGAACTCCCACCCCCACCCTCACCCCACCTACACCTACACCACCACCCCACCCCCAGCCGGACCCCCACCCCAAATACCACCCGCACCCCACACCCCCACCCCACCCGAACCTCCACCACAAATCCCACCGGCACCCCAGCCCCACCTCCACCTCCACCTACACCACCACCTCCAACCCCACCCCACCCCCACCCCTACCCCAACCCCACCCGGACCCCCCACCCCAAATACCACCCGTCGTGTTTATGTACACTTTTTAAAATAAAATCCCCCTCCCCCCCCCCCCCATCACTCACATATTTTGTCTCCTCATGCTGGTCAGCCACGATAACGGCTGCTGTTGGCCGCATCTGCTCCGAAAACGACGCCATCTTTTTTTCGCCAGCTATTTTCGACTCGGGATTTTAATCACGTTCAGGCTCTAAAACCCCGGGTTCTTAAGCACGTTCTGTGTCCCGGGGTCTGAAGCAGGTTCTGTGTTTTATTCGCAATCTATTTTCAGCACGGGATCTGCACGTTCGGGGTTTTCTTCACTCGCGATTTTCACCCCGGGGTCTGACGCTCGTTCGGGATCTAAAACCACGGTGTCAGAAGCACGTTCAGTGTCCAGACCCAACGGGTCTGCACTTGGTCTAGTATAACATAAAATTTCATCAGGCTGGTTGCCGTGTGTAATGACTGAATGTTCAGCTTCTGTTCTTTCGTGTTTTGGAGGAATGATGGGTGACCTGAATGAAATGTCCACAGATTGGATGTATGCTGCATGTTATGTTACGTTATGCTGCAAGTAAGTATTTAATTGTTCCATTGTCAGCACATGTGAGAATTTAACACACTTGACTCCTGGCTTTTCCGCTGAGTGAAGAGTCCAGATGCAGGGGTCAGAATCTGTGACTGGGGTGGTGGTCGGTGGGTTTATGAGGTGGCTTGGTTTTGAATCTGAGGAACGGTGGAACAATGACTGCCCAGCTCTACGCTGTGTAAATGTGCTTGGTGTTCCTGCCTTCATCACTAACTACCAGTCGTAGCCACATCCCCCAGGTACCGTTGGTCATTTGCGGTTTCAATTAGTTGAGGATAGAGGAAGCCAATTATTCGGCCCACCATGTCTTACCGGTTGTGCAAGAGTTCATCCGTCTGATTCTACATTCTGGTAATGTGGAAGAAATAAATTTGGAGGGAAATTAAATAAAAAATATAAGTAACAGACTTCGCAAGTTTGCTTCAAGAGACTTTATTACATGATATCATGGAGAGATGACGGTATTGAACTTCCCACCAGTTCTCTGACTTCACAGCAGAATTAGCTGACAGTTACACTGTGCAGTAAATAACTTTTCTTTACTTTTGTTAGTTACTATTCTGCAAAGATATTCTATCAACTATATGGGTACCAATTATTTCATTAGCCTCAACATACTGTTCGCTTATGTTAATCTTATTCAACAACAAATGATTAATACAATTCATACACAACACAAAGGCATCTTGACATTATTCCAAGCCAATCAGAAGCTTCCCATTTACTGCAACGTATCTACGCAACTAGCAGTAGTGGGCGGGGTGATCTACTGGAACTTCTCAGAGAATGTTAAACAAACTTCGTTATCAGCGAAACGATTTCATGTTTAAAATATCATCCACCCTTCAACATATTTCCCAGACATGAGGTAATAACATCTAATGTACTTTGACTTTTCCTACGAATTCTCTTCTACACCTGGTCAGGACAAAGATTTCCAATTGTCACCTCCAATACACATTTTCATTACCTTGTTCAATTCCAATCAAAATTAAATTAATTATACTAATTTTTCTTCCACAGTTCCCTCCTTGTTGATCTTTATGATCAACACATAGTAAGAAAGGATAATAATATTTTCTCTCATTAATCAGATGCAAAAATAGGGCCATATATATCCAATTGGAATTTTGGTTGGAATCCGTCCTTGAGCAGGCAAAGCAATTGCTCCTTGTGTATGCAAAGGAATATGGGCACAAACCCAACATTCTCATCAGATAAGGAAGCTTGTTTAACTTACAGCAGCATATTCATTGTTTCTGTGCGAAGGTTGTTCGTTGATTTCATACTACAACTTCACCCTCATCCTCTCTGATCCCACACAATGTAATTATATTCATAAGCTTTTAATACTACAAAAATAAAAATAAATATGGCTACATATTAATACTCTTATCTATCATTACAAAATTTTACGGTTATTGCGTTTCATTCTCTTCCAAGGTTCTGTCTGAGTAATCCAGTTTACATCTGGTAGCATGTACCTAATCGGGGTTTTCATTTACTTTTACTGCTGTTTGTATTGTTAGTAGCACCAAATATGGTCCTTTACATCTAGGAGAGAAATAATATTTATGCATTGCTCGCACATAAACCTGATCTCCTGGTTTAAATGGGTGCATATTTCCTTCTGTCAGAGGGACCTGTGCCAGCTTAACTTCCTCATAAATTTTACCAACTGTTTCACACATGGCTTGAGCATATCTTGAGGATTTTTCATCATTCCAAATTAGAGCTACCTTTAGGAGTCATCGGGGGTCGGGTTCCTGTTGTCAAAGGTCGTGCCATCAAAATATCGTGAGGTGTAAGGCCGGTGTTTCTATTATTCTGATTTCTCAGGGCATACATCACAATGGGTACAGCGTCTGGCCACAACAACCTATTTTGCTGGCATACATTTGTCAATGTAGCGTTTATCTCTCCATTAACTCCTTCTACCATCCCTGCGGACTGTAATTGACAGGACGTGTAATTTCCACTGGAACCCAAGTGCCTTTGACAAGTTCTGAATTAATTTACTGGTGAAACACGTTCCTCTGTCACTGTTTATTCCCATGGTTATCCCAAATCTAGGTATTATTTATTTCATTAAAACATTGACTACCGTCCTTGCACCATCCCTCCTTGTGGGGTGTGCTTCCTCCCATCTAGATAACATATCAATTATGACCAGAATGTATTTAAAACCTTTGGTTGCTGGCATATGAAACAATTTGCAATTTCTCAAAATGCATTTCATGTTGTGGTAGATGCTCAAATAATGCAGGAATCTTCCATCTATTATTTAGTTCACACAACAGACATGTTCTTGCAACCTTATCAATTATGACTGATATACCTGGTGCATACCATTGTTAGGACAATGCGTGTGCCATCCCCCCTTTTCCCATGTGAGGCTGTCCATGGGCTAGGTGAGACAGGGACAAAAATAGGTTTCTGGGGCAAACTACCTGTCCATCAGGGTGGACCCGGAGCAAAGAGTTCCTTCTGCAGTTGTACCGAGCCCTAGTGAGACCACACCTAGAGTATTGTGTGCAGTTTTGGTCCCCTAATTTGAGGAAGGACATTCTTGCTATTGAGGGAGTGCAGCGCAGGTTTACAAGGTTAATTCCCGGGATGGCGGGACTGCCATATGCTGAGAGAATGGAGCAGTTGGGCTTCTACACTCTGGAGTTTAGAAGGATGAGAGGGCATCACATTGAAACAATAATTAATAAGATTGTTAAGGGCATGGACACACTAGAGGCAGGAAACATGTTCCCGATGTTGGGGTAGTGCAGAACCAGGGGCCACAGTTTAAGAATAAGGAGTAAGCCATTTAGAACGGAGACGAGGAAACACTTTTTCTCACAGAGTGGAGAATCTGTGGAATTCTCTGCCAGGAGGCAGGTTCTCTGGATGCTTTCAAGAGAGAGCTAGATAGGGCTCTTAAAAATAGCGGAGTCAGGGGATATGGGGAGAAGGCAGGAACGGGTTACTGATTGGGGATGATCAGCCATGATCACATTGAATGGCAATGCTGGCTCGAAGGGCCCATTTGCCTACTCCTGCACCTATTGTCTATTGTCTATTGACCCAGACACTGGGGTCTTGATAACACTCTGCTTTATTCCAGGAATTATTTAACTGGAGTGTAACTGGAGTGATGCCCAAGTGCCTGAAAACAGCCACCATAGTGCCGGTGCCGAAAAAGTCCAAAGTCACCAACCAGAACGACTACCCCCCGGTTGCCCTAACTCCAATCCCAATGAAGTGCTTCGAAAGGCTGGTCCTCTCCCATATAAAATCCAGCATCCCTGCCTCACTGGACTCCCATCAATTTGCATGCAGGGCAAATAGATCAACAGAGGATGCCATCTCTCTTGCTCTTCACACTGTCCTGGCTCACCTGGACAGACAGGGCACGTATGTGAGGATGCTCTTCATTGACTATAGCTCTGCATTCAATACGGTCATCCCCACCAAGCTCACCACCAAACTGCAGCAGCTAGGCCTCAGCTCGCCGATATGCGATTGGATCCTGAACTTTCTGACGGAGCGACCGCAGGCAGTGAGACTGGGCCCGCACCTGTCCTCCACTATCACCCTGAGCACCGGCACACCACAGGGCTGTGTACTAAGTCCCATGCTCTACTCCCTCTTCACTCACGACTGTGTCCCTGCATTCGACACCAACACCATCGTGAAGTTTGCAGACGACACAACAGTGATTGGGCTAATCACCAATGGTGGCGAAACAAAATACAGAGCGGAGGTGCAGAACCTGGCGGACTGGTGCGCGCATAACAACTTGTCACTAAACACCTCCAAGACCAAGGAGCTGATTATTGACTTCAGGAGGTCCCATAATGGACAATACGCCCCAATCTCCATTTACGGGGAAAGTGTGGAGAGAGTGTCCAGCTTTAAGTTTCTGGGCACTCACATTTCAGAGGACCTCACATGGTCCACCAACACCGCTGCGCTGGTCAAGAAGGCACAGCAACGACTGTTCTTCCTGAGGGCATTAAAAAAAGACTGATCTGCCCCAACAGCTGCTGACAACGTTCTACCGCTGCACCACAGAGAGTATATTAACGTATGACATCTCTGTGTGGTATCTCAGCTGCACGGAGGCGGAGAGGAGAGCTCTTCAGCGCGTCGTCCACAAAGCGCAGAGGATCATTGGGACAGAGCTACCAGCCCTGGAGGGCATCTACCACACACGGTGCCTCAGGAAGGCCGTCAGCATCCATAAGGACTCATCACACCCTTGTAACGGACTGCTTGAACTACTTCCCTCCGGCAGACGTTACAAGGCCTTCTACGCCCGAACCTCCAGACTCAGAAACAGCTTTATTCCAAGAGCTATAGCGGCTCTGAACCGGCCCTGCTGAGTGCCCCCCCACACACACCCCCTGGACAGTCTCCCTCGGATGGTCACGTCACTCAGCCTGCTTGCTTATTTATTTATTTTACTTTTCTTGTACATCGGTGGAGCTGCATACTAAATCTCGTTGCACTGACGTGCAATGACAATAAAAGATATTATTATTATTATTATTATTATTATTATTATTATTATTATGCTAGGCTCTGGACATCCCATAAATGGGTTACATCAATGCTATTTGGGAGCTTTCTTTGTACTGCTGACTTAATTTTAACCGCTTGTAATTGCGGAGTGTGCCTCAAGGCAATCGGTTTGGCTACATAATCAACTGATCTGTTCCCCTTGATACATCATCATCCGATGATGTATGAGCTTCGCATTTAATAATTGCAATTTGCCGTGGCAATTGAATAGCAACCAATCAATTTAAGACCAGATAATCATGCTTATTAGTCTTTCCTGTTGATGTGATGAATCCTCTATTTTTTCATAACTTCCCAAAGTCATGTACAATCCTAAACGTATATCGAGAATCGGTGTAGATAGTAGCATTTTTATCTTTCGCCAACATGCAGGCATGGGTCAGGGCATACAGCTGAGCTGCCTGAGCAGACGTACTGGATGGCAAAGCATACGCTTCCAGCACTTGGTGTGGCATGACCACTTCATATTCTGCTAATAATCTGTCATCGCTAGGTTGGTGTGAAGAGCCATCAGTAAATAGGACCAGATCAGGATTATCAATCGTGTGACTCTGTAAATCCAGCCTGGGAGTTGCAGCAGCTTCTACAAGCAATAGACAATCATGGTTACAATCTTCTACTGGCAGTGGTACAAAAGTAGCTGGGTTTATAGCAGGTGATCGTTGATAAATATAGTTCGTGTGTGATTTTACTTCGGAGTCACGTGAGTGACTACGTGAAGAAGACCCCGTCCAGCCTCACATGCGTCATATCGTCAGACGCATAGCGAGCGACCGTGTGTGGAGGAGCAGAGCTCCTCCAAGCGGTAAGTTGAAAAAGCCTGAACGTAAGTGCTTTCACTTTCGCTTTCAGGTCGCCTTCCTCGTGTAGACTTGTGGTTGTTGGAACACAAGCTAGTATGGAGAGAGGGCGTAAAGGAAAGAAGGGTACCGCAGGTAAATCTCAAGATTAGTCTGAGGGTGGCGGGCGTCCGTTAGAGGAGTCGGTGGCAGCGAGGCCATCAACTCCAGTGCCGGTAGAGAAAACTACCGATGTAGCGCCAACAGCCCACTGTTTACCCAATTTACTCTCTGCAGCAATTAGCCACGAAGAATCCAGAAACGACCGTGAGGATATCTGTAAACAATGTGGCCTTTGGCCCGAAATTAGATAGGGGTCCAAAGTAAACACAATGTCAATCATTCTTTTCAACAAGATTAGAACTAACGAGCCTCTTATCAAGGACAGGTCCACTTTACATAGAAACATAGAAACATAGAAACATAGAAATTAGATGCAGGAGTAGGCCATTCGGCCCTTCGAGCCTGCACCGCCATTCAATATGATCATGGCTGATCATCCAACTCAGTATCCCGTACCTGCCTTCTCTCCATACCCTCTGATCCCTTTAGCCACAAGGGCCACATCTAACTCCCTCTTAAATATAGCCAATGAACTGGCCTCGACTACCCTCTGTGGCAGAGAGTTCCAGAGATTCACCACTCTCTGTGTGAAAAAAGTTCTTCTCATCTCGGTTTTAAAGGATTTCCCCCTTATCCTTAAGCTGTGACCCCTTCTCCTGGACTTCCCCAACATCGGGAGCAATCTTCCTGCATCTAGCCTGTCCAACCCCTTAAGAATTTTGTAAGTTTCTATAAGATGCTTTCGGAGGGAAGGTATTGGTTCCTCTGGGCAAAACCAACTTGAGATGTGTACTGAAAAGATCCACGAGGGTTTTAATCTTTTATATCCTGAACTTTGACTCAGCCACCCTGCTTGGTAATCGTGCCTGTCAAGAGCTGTGGCTGATTTCCTTTGACAAAACCGTCCATAAGCTACAAATTTCGTTTGACCCGCTGAGTGAATTCCCTGATCTTTTCGACAACAACCTAGGCAGGTTGCCCGTGACTTACAGGATTACTACTGACCCCTATGTGACGCCCGTCATCCGAGCCCCGCACCGATTGTCATTTGCCATGACTGTCAGGGTTCGCTCTATGCTGAAGGACATGACCTCCATGGGTGTAATTGAAGCAGTCAGCGACCCCACCGACTGGGTCTCGACCATGATTGCCACATTCAAGAATGGAAAGAACGAAATCCGTCTGTGCATCAACCCGAAAGATCTGAACACTGCCATTAAGCGCCCACACCATCTCATGAAGACTGTGGAGGATGTTGCGGCAAAGGTCGGAATGGCCACCCTATTTTCTGTTCTCGATGCTAAGAACTCATTCTGGCAGATACCGCTGGACAAGAAGTCATCAAGTCTCACTACATTTGCCACCCCATTCTGCAGATATAAGTTCCTGAGAATGCCGTTTGGAATCAACTCTGCAAGTGAAGTCTTCCAGAGAGCCATGGAGCATCTATTCGAGGGCCTGCCTTGTGCCATTATTGTCGATGATATCCTCGTATATGGCAAAGACGCAGCGGAACACGATCACAATCTCAGGCTCATCTTGGAGCACGCTCCCAAGACAAACCTCAAGCTCAATCCTGACAAGTGTAAGTTCCGGGTTCCAGCGGTTTCCTACGTTGGCCACATCTTTACTCCTGATGGCCTTGAACCCAATCCGAAGAAAGCTGCTGCCATCACAGAGATGCCTGCCCCTACAGATGTAAATGGCCTGCAACGTTTTCTGCGCATGGTAAACTATCTCGGAAAGTTTACACCAAACCTAAGCGAAATAAGCTCCACACTGTGGCTGCTGATCAAAAAGGACACTGCGTGGTCATGGTTCCCGCAACACCAGGATGCCTTTGATGTTCTAAAATCTAAACTGACCAGTGCACCGACTCTGACTTTTTTTCGACCTGAAGCGTCCTGTGACGATCCCATGTGATGCCTCGAAATTTGGGCTCGGCGCAGCCTGCTTGCAACCATCTGCTGACGGCACTCTACTACCTGTCGCGTATGCCTCTCGCACCATGACCGACACGGAGCATCACTACTCGCAAATCGAAAAGGAACTGCTGGCTGTCGTTTTTGCCTGCACCAAATTCCGTGATTTCGTCCTTGGCAACACATTCACGGTCGAGACGGACCATCAACCGCTGGTGGCAATCTTGAACAAGCCCATCCATGCCGCGCCAGCTCGCTTGCAGCGCATCATGCTGCAGCTGCAGCGGTACGACTTCGCCATTACCTACAAGAAGGGTATGGACATGCACGTTACTGACACTCTCTCCCGTGCACCTCAGGCATCTTGCGAACAACACCCCCATGAACAGGAGGATTTCATGGTCCTCGGTGTCGACTTCGTCCCCAGTAAGCAACTGCGCGTCCTGGCCGCGCACACAGCCACTGACGTTACGCTTCAAACCCTCTCTTCCATCATCAAAACAGGCTGGCCAGACAAACGATTCGACACGCCCACAGAGGCAGAGCCGTACTTCCTGGTACGTGATGAACTGGTGGGACAGGATGGTGTTGTGGTTAAGGGTCACAAGGTGGTGATACCCTCATCATTGCGAGGTGAATACTTCAAAGAGGCACACGGCGGTCACCCAGGGGCTGATTCAACACTGGAATGCGCTCTTGGTCTGTTCTACTGCCCGGGGATGGCCGAGTACATTCGGGACCGCATAGCCTCCTGCCCCACTTGCAACAACCTTGCGCCTCATCAGCAGCGGCAGCCCCTTCTGCAACAACCTGGACGTCGCTGGTGGCAGATATTTTCGAATGGTGCGGTAAGCGCTACCTCGTTCTGGTCGACTCATTTTCTAATTGGTTTGAACTTGACGAACTGGCTTCCCTCACGTCTGAGATGGTCATCAAGTAGCTGCAGAGATACTTCTCCGCCTATGGCATTCCTGTTTGCCTGAGAACCGACAACGGTCGGCAGTTCACCAGCCACATGTTCCAGCTTTTCGCAGACCGATGGAACTTCAAGCACGTCACGAGCAGTCCCAAATATCCACAGAGTAACGGACTCGCTGAACGCCCTGTCAGAAGCGCCAAGCACTTGCTGGAGGGAGCACGCATCTCCAAGTCGGACGTCTATGTCGATCTACTGAATCTTAGAAACATTGCCAGGGACGGTACCCTGGGATCGCCGGCACAGCGCCTGATGTCAAGATTGACGAGGTCTCCGGTCCCCACCGCACAACAGCAGCTGGTTCCTCGTGCGTTGGAGTCTGCCACTATCCAGAAACGTCATCAAGAGAGGCAGAGCATCCAAAACCGATCATACGACAGTTCCAGCAGACCACTCAAGCCTCTACTGCCGGGCCAGGTCGTCCGTCTACGAACTTCGACTGGACATTCCCGTCTGGGCACTGTTGTCAGCCCGAGTAACGAGCCACGATCCTACATGTTGGACTGTGACTGAACGGTTTACCGGAGAAGTCGACAACACCTGCTTGCTGTGAGGGAGCCCCGCCCACCGCCTGCTGGTTCCCATGCTCCGCCGCTCCAGTTCCAGACGCCTTCTGCGATGGCTCCCACCCGTCCCCGCAATCCTTACACCCCTCCTCGTCCCTCGGTCTCCACTAACCACGGGGTCTCACGCATGTCTTCCTTTTCGGTCCCCACAAACCTCTCCCGCGCCATTCTCACCTCCTGGATCTCCGTCCCATCTTTCGGGAGAGGGAGGGGATAGTTGGGTCCGCACGCGCTCGGGACGCGTTAGCAGATCACCAGACAGATATGGCGAGTATGTTTAACTCCATGGCATGGATGCCCTTTCCACACTTAATCCCAAGGGGGAAGGATGTAGATTGAGTGCATGTGAACCAATCACACACAAGCCAGCACCACTAACTCCACCCCTTCACAACACCCATACTAACACCCTTACTAACGCCCCACCCCGGCACTTGGGTTCGAGCAGCTAGGGTGTACTGACGACCAGTTATCACAGTGCTGCTAAGTGATTATTAAAGACGTGTTTAAACCACGCAATGACTTTGGGTCTTGTTTACAATTAATGATTTATTATTATTAATGTTTAGTGTTTTCCGAGTCATTCGTAACTGTCACTGTATGTCATGTTGTTACTTGTGGGCGGAGCACCAAGGCAAATTCCTTGTATGTGAATACTTGGCCAATAAACTTACTTACTTACTTTACTTACTTACTTCTACAGCAAGAATGTTTGGAAATATCTGTGCCAATTCAACAGTAGTAAGAAATAGATAGATAGCTGTTGAGCAATCAATGTTGAGCAGGAACTGATTCTGGAATAATCTTTAGCTGCACCGACTTGTACTTTAAAAAATGATACCCCAATGCATGCGTTTCATTAATATCGGAGTTTTGATGAAATCATTAAATTCCGACTTTACAAATGTTCCCATTCTCCGCCGATGTCTTCTGTCATCTGAGTATATCATGACTTCCTTTTGTATTTCAGATGCCGGAGAATGACTACGGTCCGCTGTACATTCTCAGCATGTATATTGTGTTCTTACACCCGTCCCTACACTTCACATTCTCTTCGCATTTGTCCAACAGTCCATTTGTGGTTAACAGCCATTCATTACCTTCTCCTTTACATCATCACCATATGTGTCTCGTCTACAATCTTAGTCCGCGTGATAGTATGAACATTCCCTCTCTGATCAGAGTTATTTCTTATCTCACGGGTCATTTGGTCAGGATGGGTCTATTATTCTCACATGTACCGAGCTGCCGTGGAAAGAGTTGTTTTGCATGCTATTCAATTGGTTCAAATATTCCAGACACAAAAGCAATCAATGTAAAGCCAAGTGCAATAGATCGGGTAAATGGGAAGATACAGAATGTAGAATATATTTCATGACACAGAATATCATGCTGAATGTGGTTCTTTATGTCCACCCAACCCCGATTTGTCCGGGTATTTGGAACAATGAACAATCGTTGCTCAAGCCACATTGCATAATTCCGGTCTACCGTTCTCCTAGGAGTTGCAGCTTTGCATTTGGAGGACAAGAGATCGGTGGAAACACAAAGCCATCATTGAACCTGATGTAAAATTCGTGTTCAACCGTGCCGAGATGCATAGCTAGAAAGATCAATGATGCAATGCTTGTATTAACTACGAGGCTTGGTTTGTGACGGTGTAAACAATTAAACTGCAAGGGGCATTAAGATTTAGGCTTCATGTTTAGGTTTATTAATGCCATGTGTATTGATGCGCACGATAAAGCCAAGGGATAGATACAGGGGTAGAACATAGTTCGCAGCATGAGAGCGCACATGTTCCATGGACATATATCCACCAAGGTGTAGAGATGTTTTGAACAATACTCTGATAATGGAAGAGAGAAACTATCCCTCTGTGTAGTTGTGCGCTTTCAAGCGCTTGTACTTTTTACTGGACGGGAGAAGGGGTGGAAAGGAATGATCGTGTTGGGACACGGGTTTTATAATGTTTGTTGCTTTTGCGAGACAGTGTGGTACAGATGGAGTCAATTGTGCGCGGTCTGGTCTGTGTGATGACTGTGCCACATCTATAATATCTCTACAACTGCTAGCCGCCTTGGGCAGACCATTTCCCAAACTAAGCTGTGATGCATCGCGGCAGTATTCTTTCTAAGGTCCATCCGTAGAGGTTTGAGGAAGTTATGTCCGTCTCCTCCGAACGTCGAGTTTGCCTTCTTGGCTACCTCATCTGTGTGGTCGGTGGTAATAATAACGCCAAGCAACTCGAAGCTCAACAATTTTCACTTCTGCACCATTGATGCTGATTTGGCGCGTGTACTACGCCATGCGTTTTCGTCTTGTTAACTTCGGGGAAGTGTGTATTTTCAAGACACGATTCCAGTCAGTACTGTCTCTCTCCAGCCTGTATTACGCATCATCATTTTTGTGAAACGACACACTACAGTGGTGTTGTCTGCGAGCACGTTGACGGAGTTGGGGCCGTACTCGGCCTTGAGTCGCGAGTGTAAACGGAGAATATTAGGGAACTGAGAATGAATCCTTGCGGGGCAGCGGCGATGAGTGTTATTGTGAGGAAGTTGTTGTCACGTAACCTGACTGATTGAGGACTGTGGGCCAGAAAGTTACGGATCCCGTGGCAGCGGAAGAATGTGATTGTGAGATCCCAGAGTTTGGAGATAACCGCCCCCCCTCCCCCAGCAGACACAGCTACACATGGCCTTATGCACAATGCCAAACTCGCGACTGTTCCTACATTCAATCTCACAAATACAGAAGTGACCTTAATTTCCACGTATAGATACAATAGTCCTCATTTCATATGCGGGATAGTTATCTAAACCAACATGTAGAGGAACCAACGAGAGAGCAGGTTATTCTAGACTGGGTATTGAGTAATGAGGAAGGGTTAGTTAGCAGTCTTGTTGTGCGTGCCCCCTTGGGCAAGAGTGACCATAATATGGTTGAGTTCTTCATTAGGATGCAGAGTGACATTGTTAATTCAGAAACAACGGTTCTGAACTTAAAGAAAGGTAACTTTGTGGGTATGAGACGTGAATTGGCCAAGATTGACTGGCAATTAGTTCTAAAAGGGTTGACGGTGGATATGCAATGGAAGTGATTTAAAGACTGCATGGATGAACTACTAAAATTGTTCATCCCAGTTTGGCAAAAGAATAAATCAGGGAAGTTAGTGCATCCGTGGATAACAAGGGAAATCAGGGATAGTATCAAAGCAAAAGATGATGCGTACAAATTAGCCAGAAAAAGCAGCAAACCAGAGGACTGGGAGAAATTCAGAGACCAGCAGAGGAGGACAAAGGGCTTAATTAGGAAAGGGAAAATAGATTATGAAAGGAAACTGGCAGGGAACATTAAAACTGACTGCAAACGTTTTTATAGATATGTGAAGAGAAAGAGATTAGTTAAAACAAATGTAGGTCCCTTGCAGTCAGAAACAGGTGAATTGATCATGGGGAACAAGGATATGGCGGACCAATTGAATAACTACTTTGGTTCCGTCTTCACTAAGGAAGACATAAATAATCTGCCGGAAATAGCAGGGGGCCGCGGGTCAAAGGAGATGGAGGAACTGAGTGAAATCCAGGTTAGTCGGGAAGTGGTGTTGGGTAAATTGAATGGATTAAAGGCCGAAAAAATCACCAGGGCCAGATAGGCTGCATCCCAGAGTACTTAAGGAAGTAGCTCCAGAAATAATGGATGCATTAGTGATAATCTTTCAAAACTCTTTAGATTCTGGAGTAGTTCCTGAGGATTGGAGGGTAGCAAACGTAACCACACTTTTTAAGAAGGGAGGGAGAGAGAAAACGGGGAATTACAGACCAGTTAGTCTAACATCGGCAGTGGGGAAACTGCTAGAGTCACTTATTAAAGATGGGATAGCAGCACATTTGGAAAGTGGTGAAATCATTGGACAAAGTCAGCATGGATTTACGAAAGGTAAATCGTGTCTGACGAATCTTAAAGAATTTTTCGAGGATGTAACTAATAGAGTGGATAGGGGAGAACCAGTGGATGTGTTGTATCTGGACTTTCAGAAGGCTTTCGACAAGGTACCACATAAGAGATTAGTATACAAACTTAAAGCACACGGTATTGGGTGTTCAGTATTGATGTGGATAGAGAACTGGCTGGCAAACAGGAAGCAAAGAGTAGGAGTAAACGGATCCTTTTCACAATGGCAGGCAGTGACTAGTGGGGTACCGCAAGGCTCAGTGCTGGGACCCCAGCTATTTACAATTTATATTAATGAACTGGATGAGGGAATTGAAGGCAACATCTCCAAGTTTGCGGATGACACTAAGCTGGGGGCAGTGTTAGCTGTGAGGAGGATGCTAGGAGACTGCAAGGTGACTTGGATAGGCTGGGTGAGTCGGCAAATGTTTGGCAGATGCAGTATAATGTGGATAAACGTGAGGTTATCCACTTTGGTGGCAAAAACAGGAAAGCAGACTATTATCTAAATGGTGGCCGATTAGGAAATGGGGAGATGCAGCGAGACCTGGGTGTCATGGTACACCAGTCATTAAAAGTAGGCATGCAGGTGCAGCAGGCAGTGAAGAGAGCGAATGGTATGTTAGCTTTCATAGCAAAAGGATTTGAGTATAGGAGCAGGGAGTTTCTACTGCAGTTGTACAGGGTCTTGGTGAGACCACACCTGGAGTATTGCGTACAGTTTTGGTCTCCAAATCTGAGGACGGACATTATAGCCATAGAGGGAGTGCAGAGAAGGTTCACCAGACGGATTCCTGGGATGTCAGGACTTTCATATGAAGAAAGACTGGATAGACTTGGCTTATACTCGCTAGAATTTAGGAGATTGAGAGGGGATCTTATAGAAACGTACAAAATTCCTATGGGGTTGAACAGGCTAGATGCAGGAAGTCCAGGACAAGGGGTCACAGCTTAAGGATAAGGGGGAAATCCTTTAAGACCGAGATGAGGAAATACTTTTTCACACAGAGAGTGGTGAATCTCTGGAACTCTCTGCCACATAGGGTAGTTGAGGCCAGTTCATTGGCTATATTTAAGAGGGAGTTAGATGTGGCCCTTGTGGCTAAGGGGATCAGGGGGTATGGAGAGAAGGCAGGTACGGGATATTGAGTTGGATGATCAGCCATGATCATATTGAATGGCGGTGCAGGCTCGAAGGGCCGAATGGCCACCTCCTGCACCTATTTTCTATGTATCTATATGTATCTATTAATGTCCACAATTTATTCGCTCCAACCCTGTTTGTACTTAGCTAACGAGCATCACTACTATCTGGGATAGAGGGTACTGTGGGCTCAGATATATTTTCCAGTGCATTGTTTTACCTAACTCAGTCACTCCATGGTGATATGTTATTCTGAAACATTGATCCAAACCTAATGATTCACAAATCTGTTGTGTAATTCTCTCAACATCTATCCTGTCAGAGCCTTGTAGAATTCTACCGTGTCAAAAAAAAAAGTTTGCATTGATCCAAACTCCAGATTAAAGGATCTTATCAATTAGAGTCATAAAGTGATAAGTGTGTAAACGTGCCCACACCGGCCAACATGTCGTATGCTAATCGATTGTTGGTCTTTTGACAACCAGTTCATCCGTGGGATAAATCTCGACTTCTACCTGGGCACCTATTTGAAGGTACTGTAAGTGGCGTATTCCTTAAATTAGATAGTTCGAAGGCATAATACTCTGCTGACCAAGTGCTAGTAAATGGGATTTAGTAATTGGATACTATTGACATAGACCGTTGTTGGGCCTGCTTCTCTGCTATATGACTCCGTGACACATGACCCAGTCTTGCACAATTCTCCACATGTGGTATCACCGTCACTAGTTATGTAAAAGTTCGTTAGAAGACAACAGAGTACATCAAACAATTCCAGTTAAACAAATCACTCTTTGTTACGGTAGCGGGAGCAGGGTGATAGGTACAGTCCTTATGGTTACATACTGGTTGTCGCTCTAAGACCCGCTCAATGATGGAGGGGGTGACCTGTATTTTTATACAAACAAAAAACGAGACGTACTTAAGGGTGACGACGAGTTCGAATAAATAGGCAAGCGGTCAAGAATAAGGCTAATCGTATTTCACAATAACAGACGTCAGTTACTGGCTTAACCACAACTTTCCACATACTCAGCACTGACGACCCCAACTTCTAGACACGTTGCACTTACGACCCGATCTCTAGACACGTTCACCTTCTGCACTTCCCCTTTTCCAGTTACTTTCCATTACACCACTAGTCATCGATGGGGACTGTGTGGAGAGGGTGGCGGATTTCCGCTTCCTGGGAATCCACATTGAGGAGGACCTGACTTGGAGCGTGAACACCTCTGCGCTGCTGAAGAAGGTCCAGCAGAGACTGTACTTCCTGAGGGTGCTCAGGAAGAACAACATCACCCAGAGACTGCTGCTATCCTTTTATCGGTGCTCAATAGAGAGCATCTTAACATACTGTGTATGCGTGTGGTACACCAGCTGCACAGCGGCTAAGAAGAAAGCGCTCCAGAGGGCTATTGACAAAGCCCAGAAGATTACCGGCTGCCCTCTCCTCACCTTGGAGGAGCTACACAGTTCCCACTGTCTCACAAAATCCCAGAAGATCATAAAGGACATTTTCCACCCCGGTCACTCCCTGTTTGAACAGCTGCCATCAGGCAGACCGTACAGATCAATGAGGACAAGGACAAACAGACTCAAAAACAGTTTTTATCCCACAGCAATAACTACACTTAATGTAGCCACCAAATGAGTACAGGTGCGCTACACACCAAAGGGACTGTGAAATCGACAGAAGAATGTTTTTTTTTTCATGTTATTTATTTTAGTTGTTTATCTTAGACTTTTGCTCTTAGAAAATGTGTGAATGGTGCACTGACTGGTTGGCATTTCTAATTTCGTTGTAAATGTTTACATGTTATAATGACAATAAAGTACTCATTCATTCATTCATTAATGGTGTAACTATGCAGATGTTTCTTCCCGTAGCCTAACGGTGTCGCTCAGTTGATCAGAATTTAGCCGTTTGCTTGCAGCAAGAAGTAATCTAAGTCTCAACTAGTTCCTCAATTTTAATTGTATAATGTCTCCATGCTCAATTCTTAATGTAGTGCATAGGTCAAGCAGTAATATTTCCATGTTAAGCCAAGTTGAGCTTTTAATCAAGCACATAAGTAGGTAAAGCATATTACATTTGTCTTTCACATTCCCTCCTTTTTATCATTCTATGATAAACATCAACATTTCCGCAAATAATGGCATGATAAAGCATGCTTGACAGTTCAGATTAATGTACTTATCAGAAGCATGATAATACAAGCATGCAGGATCTTTTTCCAGAAACTATTATAAAAGAATGGCCATACACCCCATGCCGCCTGATCAGGGTAATGGTGCAAATCCTCACCAATTTTTCGAATCTTACCCACTTCTAAGGATATGTGGGCGGCTAGATCAGTAATGTTAGACGACTCATCTGGGATATAGGTACAACACACTTGCTCTATTATGGCGCAGGTCCCTCCTTTTTCTGCCAAGATGAAATCCAGTGCCATACGATTCAGTAATGCTACAGTGCGGGTGGCCACAACTTCAGCTGTCAGAGAGGAGGTAGCTTCCTGGGTATCAGCTAACGCAGCTGCGGTAGCATTGGCTAGTTTATCCATTGTTGAGGCCATTACAATCAGTGTTGCATACTTGGGGAAGGCTATCATCCAGAATCGTTCAGACACTGTGATGCCTCTTTTGGGCCTGGATGTATGGTACGCATCCATTAGCTGATGCACGGCTCTCATACGAGGAACAATGTATGCCGGATAGCAGCATCCTCTCCAGTGGGAGGCGCCTTTAAACCTTTGCCATCTTTGATTGTCCTGAGGTTGTAATCCAGGCAACCAAGGATATGCCCATGGCCCGCATACATAATAGGTACCATTCAATGGCCGGGATGGACCTGTGCGCCAGTTCATGGTGCATGTGCTGTTTCCCAAAAACACCCCATCACCCTCATGGCGGCAATGGCAGGTGGGATTAACTAACTGGTGAGGATCAATGGCCAATCTGAGTCGTGGTATCTTAGAGGCTCTAGGTTCATATACCATCCAACCTGGTCCAAATGGACGTATATACCATCCTTCAATAGGCCTGTTGGCATATGTTCCTCGATAAATGAAGCCAGTGACTCTTCGCATGCAGCCACTGCCTCGTATATCATTTTGGAAATAATGAGCAGCTTGGACATCCGAGAGATAAAGGGTATGGGAAAGGGATACTCCTCCTCCACTTGTATGGGGAATCTGAGTACATACCCAACAGGCACATATTACTATGCAAAGCAAAATCATAAACCATAGACAGAAATACATTATTCCCCTGGGTCAAACCCAGTCCCAGGATCACAATTAAGATCTGCAATCTCATCTTTGCCTTTTGGTTTTCCAATACGCGTGCAGTCAGTTAGATGAATCCAACGAGGGTGATCTTCAACTTTAACTGCGGTTGGTGTAGTTAGAAGGACTTGATGCGGCCCTTTCCACCTTGGCCCAAGTTTCTTTCGATCCCAATGTCTTATGAGCACGCAGCTGCCCGGCTGTATGGATTGATTCTCGTATTCCGCTGGTAATGGCTTTAGTGCCTCTCGTACCTGTGAATGTAGAGCTCACATGGCATTGGTTAATCGCTGTGCGTAAGGGATCAATTCCTCACAAAGCGCATGTAAATGAAAATTGACCTCCACACTAGTGGCCGCTCCCCACGGGGTGCATAGGGGTCGACCATACACCACTTCAGCGGGAGTCAATTTGGTAGCTTCGTGTGGGATCACCTTCATTTCGAAGAGGGCCAGAGGCAGGACCTTGATCCAGCTCTGTCTAGTTTCTTCCATAAGCTTGGCCAGCTTGTTCTTCAAGGTCCCATTTGCTCGCTCAACCACTCCGTCAGCCTGTGGGTGGTGAACGCAGTGGAACTGCTGCTTAATATGAAAATGCTGACACAGTTCTTTGTTAATTTTACCAATAAAATGTGGCCCGTTATGAGATCTAATAACAGTAGGCAGGCCAAACCGAGGTATAATCTCTCACGGTAACTGTTTAACCGAGGTTTCAGCTGTGGAATTGGTGGCTGGCAAAGCCTCAATCCACCGACTGAACAAATCTACAATAACCAAACAATATTTATAACATTGAGTCCGCGGTAATTCAATAAAATCAACCTGTATACACTCAAAGGGTCTGCATGTCATTGGTGTAATTCACTTTGGGCATTATATTGTTTTTACCGGGTTATTTCTTTTGCAAATATCACATTCTGAGGCCTGTTTTAACGCCTCCAGGTGAATTTCTGGATGCCGCCAGGTTTCTTTCAGCATTCTGATCATTCCCTCCCTACCTGCATGGGTAAGGGAGTGTATGTAGGTTAGCAAAACAGGCAAAAATACATCTGGTATACAAACATGACCGATCGGTCAATGGCACAGCCCTTTCGTTTCCACAGGTCGCGCTGTGCGGCAGAGGCGTCCCTCTGCATTACCTGTACATCACCCATATCTGGCAAGGCCGTTCTGCTTACAAGGAGTCGTGATACCATGAGAACTACGGAACTGGACTTAAATGCCGCGGTACGAGCAGTAATGTCTGCTAGAGCATAGTTTCTCATCTACATCCTCCATAAACAGGGTCGCCATGCCAGATAAGGGGTCCCCGGGGTTTTGTCTTACTGTGTTAGTTCGTATATTCAATTGTTTAACCGGGTTGTTTCCTATTGGGCCCTTCTTTCTAGACTTTTTCTTTTGCTAATCATACCAATTACATTCTACTTGTAATACTTCCCTTATTTTAAGGCTCCGCCTTCACGTACAGCAAGCCCTCTGCGACTTGCGTTATCTACCCAGCTCTTATGTCGTGTCTCTTCCCGCCTTTTTTGTGCCTCTTCCTTCCATTCCTTAATCCTTTTCTTCCACTTTTTTTGCTGCTTCCTTCTCCCATATCAATTGTTCTGCTTGTTTAATTGTATCGACATTCCATGTCCCCCCCCCCATGGGCCATGCTTCATTTCCCAGCCTCGTGGTTAATACTGCTGACAATCGTCTATACTTCCTCCGTTTTTTCTGATTAAAGTAACACATGTTTTGTACGGCTGCACTACCGTCACTTTTATCTGAGACATGTCCCATTGTCGATTTTACTTGGCGTGACGTATCCAGATTATATATCTATACCTTAACGTATTATATCTTACTTAATGTATCTTAACGTATTTCACCATAACCAGACCCGTAGTCTGCAGTATCCACTATTATGAATATACCTTAATGCACCCAGACCCAAAGTCTGCGGAACTTAATATAACTTCAACGTATCACTATAATCTCAAAACAATAATTTCTCTTACCACAAGTTGACTTCGTAAGGATATTGGCAGGGAACTGGATCAGCCTCTACGACGATGGGCCGCGAAATTCCCAGATATTTTTAAACGGAAGTTCAGATTCAATGGATCCGATAGCGCTTTTTACTTCCTTCAGGGTCCCGGTCTGGTCGTAGCCGCTTACTCAGTCGTCGGTGATGTTCCCAGCAATACCCTTCTCGCAGCGCCAAATGTAAAAGTTCGCTAGAAGACATCAAACAATTTCAGTCAAACAAATCATTATTTATTACAGTATCGGGAGGAGGGGGGGAGGTACAGTCAGTATGGTTACATACTGGTTGTCGCTCTAAGACCCGCTCAATGATGGAGGGGGTGACCTGCATTGTATACATACAAAAACGAGAAGTTCTTAAGGGTGACGACGAGTTCGATTACATAGGCAAACGGTCAAGTGTAAGGCTAATCCTATTTCACAATAACAGATGTACAGATGGCCATTAGGTCAGTTACTGGCTTAACCACAACTTTCCACATACTGAGCACCGACGACCCCAACTTTTAGACACGTTGCACTTACGACCCGATTTCTAGACATGTTGACCTTCTGCACTTCCCCTTTCTCCAGTTACTTCCCATATTAATGGTAGAACTATGAAGATGTTTTCCCCCGTAGCCTAACGGTATCGCTCAGTTGATCAAAATTTAGCCGTTTGCTTGCAGCAAGCATTATGAAGTAATCTAAGTAAGCTTGGCCAGTCTCAACTAGATCCGCAATTTTAATTGTATAATGGCTCTATGGTTAATTCTTAATCTAGAGCATAGATCAAGCCGTAATATTTCCATGTTAAGCCATGTTGAACTTTTAATCAAGCATATAGGTAAAGCATATTAAATTTGTCTTTCACAGTTATGGCAGGGGTTCGCTACTTTTTCCTTGAATGGGTCGAGTTATAATGAGAGGTGCGGACACTATTCCTTCGAGTGCAGGGGGGTGGGGTATGATCGTATGATTATGTATAAAATCATGAGGAAAATAGACAATGTAAATGCACTTTTTCCCCAGTTCGAGGAATCAAAAACCATCTTAGATATCGATAACGACTGTTTCACATGGACAATCTTAGTATGCATCATTCCACGAACATTCCCGCTCTGATCATAAATGTCACTTTTCTCAGATGATTAGCATTGGTAAGGTTAGGCAAAGGTTTACTATTGTGATATGTACCGAGGAATAGTGAAAAGGTTTGTTTTGCATCCTATCCACGGATAGATCGTGCATAGGTACAAACAGTTCAAACTCAGATACATCAGATAGAGCAAAGGGGAATGTACATAATACAGAATATTGTTCGTGATGTTATGCTCAATGTTGCCTTAGATACATAGATACATAGAAAATAGGTGCAGGAGTAGGCCATTCGGCCCTTCGAGCCTGCACCGCCATTCAATATGATCATGGCTGATCATCCAACTCAGTATCCCGTACCTGCCTTCTCTCCATACCCCCTGATCCCTTTAGCCACACGGGCCACATCCAACTCCCTCTTAAATATAGCCAATGAACTGGCCTCAACTGCCCTCTGTGGCAGAGAGTTCCAGAGATTCACCACTCTCTGTGTGAAAAAGTTTTTCCTCATCTCGGTCTTAAAGGATTTCCCCCTTATCCTTAAGCTGTGACCCCTTGTCCTGGACTTCCCCAACATCGGGAACAATCTTCCTGCATCTAGCCTGTCCAACCCCATAAGAATTTTGTACGTTTCTATAAGATCCCCTCTCAATCTCCTAAATTCTAGCGAGTATAAGCCAAGTCTATCCAGTCTTTCTTCATATGAAAGTCCTGACATCCCAGGAATCAGTCTGGTGAACCTTCTCTGCACTCCCTCTATGGCTATAATGTCCTTCCTCAGATTTGGAGACCAAAACTGTACGCAATACTCCAGGTGTGGTCTCACCAAGACCCTGTACAACTGCAGTAGAACCTCCCTGCTCCTATACTCAAATCCTCTTGCTATGAAGGCCAAAATACCATTCGCTTTCTTCACTTCCTGCTGCACCTGCATGCCTACCCTCAATGACTGGTGTACCATGACACCCAGGTCTCGCAGCACCTCCCCATTTCCTAATCGGCCACCATTTAGATAATAGTCTGCCTTCCCGTTTTTGCCACCAAAGTGGATAACCTCACATTTATCCACATTACACTGCATCTGCCAAACATTTGCCCACTCACCCAGCCTATCCAAGTCACCTTGCAGTCTCCTAGCATCCTCCTCACAGCTAACACTGCCCCACAGCTTAGTGTCATCCGCAAACTTGGAGATGTTGCTTTCAATTCCCTCGTCCAGATCATTAATATAAATTAGAAATAGCTGGGGTCCCAGCACTGAGCCTTGCGATACCCCACTAGTCACTGCCTGCCATTGTGAAAAGGACCCGTTTACTCCTACTCTTTGCTTCCTGTTTGCCAGCCAGTTCTCTATCCACATCAATACTGAACCCCCAATACCGTGTGATTTAAGTTTGTATCCTAATCTCTTATGTGGTACCTTGTCGAAAGTCTTCTGAAAGTCCAGATACAACACATCCACTGGTTCTCCCCTATCCACTCTACTAGTTACATCCTCGAAAAATTCTGTAAGATTCGTCAGACTCGATTTACCTTTCGTAAATCCATGCTGACTTTGTCCAATGATTTCACCACTTTCCAAATGTGCTGCTATCCCATCTTTAATAACTGACTCTAGCAGTTTCCCCACTACCGATGTTAGACTAACTGGTCTGTAATTCCCCGTTTTCTCTCTCCCTCCCTTCTTAAAAAGTGGGGTTACGTTTGCTACCCTCCAATCCTCAGGAACTACTCCAGAATCTAAAGAATTTTGAAAAATTATCACTAATGCATCCACTATTTCTGGAGCTACTTCCTTAAGTACTCTGGGATGCAGCCTATCTGGCCCTGGTGATTTATCGGCCTTTAATCCATTAAATTTTCCCAACACCACTTCCCGACTAACCTGGATTTCACTCAGTTCCTCCATCTCCTTTGACCCGCGGCCCCCTGCTATTTCCGGCACATTATTTATGTCTTCCTTAGTGAAGACGGAACCAAAGTAGTTATTCAATTGGTCCGCCATATCCTTGTTCCCCATGATCAATTCACCTGTTTCTGACTGCAAGGGACCTACATTTGTTTTAACTAATCTCTTTCTCTTCACATATCTATAAAAACTTTTGCAGTCAGTTTTTATGTTCCCTGCCAGTTTCCTTTCATAATCTATTTTCCCCGTTCCTAATTAAGCCCTTTGTCCTCCTCTGCTGGTCTCTGAATTTCTCCCAGTCCTCTGGTATGCTGCTTTTTGTGGCTAATTTGTACGCAACATCTTTTGCTTTGATACTATCCCTGATTTCCCTTGTTATGCACGGATGCACTACCTTCCCTGATTTATTCTTTTGCCAAACTGGGATGAACATTTTTTGTAGTTCATCCATGCAGTCTTTAAATGCCTTCCATTGCATATCCACCGGCAACCCTTTTAGAACTAATTGCCAGTCAATCTTGGCCAATTCACGTCTCATACCCTCAAATTTACCTTTCTTTAAGTTCAGAACCGTTGTTTCTGAATTAACAATGTCACTCTCCATCCTAATGAAGAACTCAACCATATTATGGTCACTCTTGCCCAAGGGGGCACGCACAACAAGTCTGCTAACTAACCCTTCCTCATTACTCAATACCCAGTCTAGAATAGCCTGCTCTCTCGTTGGTTCCTCTACATGTTGGTTTAGATAACTATCCCTCATACATTCCAAGAAATCCTCTTCCTCAGCACCCCTGCCAATTTGATTCACCCAATCTATATGTAGATTGAAGTCACCCATTATAACTGTTTTGCCTTTGTTGCACGCATTTCTAATTTCCTGTTTGATGCCATCCCCAACTTCACTACTACTGCTAGGTGGCCTGTACACAACACCCACCAGCGTTTTCTGCCCCTTAGTGTTTTGTAGCTCTACCCATACCGATTCCACATCCTCCAACCTAATGTCCTTCCTTTCCACTGCGTTAATCTCCTCTCTAACCAGCAACGCTACCCCACCTCCTTTTCCTTTCTCTCTATCCCTCCTGAATATTGAATATCCCTGGATGTTCAGCTCCCAGCCTTGGTCACCCTGGAGCCATGTCTCCGTGATCCCAACTATATCATAATCATTAATTGCTATCTGCACGTTCAACTCATCGACCTTATTACGAATGCTCCTTGCATTGAGACACAAAGCCTTCAGGCTTGTTTTTACAACGCTCTTACCCCTTATACAATTATGTTGGAAAGTGGCTCTTTTTGATTTTTGCCCTGGATTTGTCTGCCAGCCACTTTTACTTTTCACCTTGCTACCTATTGCTTACGCCCGCATTTTGCACCCCTCTGTTTCTCTGCTCACCCATTTAAGAACCCCACCACCTCTTATTCTCTGTTTAGTATTGTTTTCTTCTTTCCCCCCTACATGTTGGGTCTGACTGCTTTCCTTCTCTGCCTCCTGCCTCACACACTGTCTAATAGCATTCTATATTTGAGTCCCTCCCCCCAACCATTCTAGTTTAAAGTCTCCCCAGTAGCCTTTGCAGATCTCCCCGCCAGGATATCGGTCCCCCTCAGGTTCAAGTGCAACCCATCCTTTTTGTACAGGTCGAACCTTCCACAAAAGAGGTCCCAATGATCCAGAAATTTGAATCCCTGCCTTCTGCACCAGTCCTTCAGCCACGCATTTATCCTCCACCTCGCTCCATTCCTACTCTCACTGTCGCGTGGCACATGCAGTAATCCCGAGATTGTTACCTTCGCTGTCCTTCTCTTTAACTCCCCTCCTAACTCCCTAAATTCTCCTTTCAGGACCTCTTCTCTTTTTTTACCTATGTCATTGGTACCTATATGTATCACGACTTCGGGCTCCTCTCCCTGCCCTTTCAGGATGTCTTGGACACGTTGAGACACATCACAGACCCTGGCACCAGGGAGGCAAACTACCATCCGGGTCTCCCGACTGCGTCCACAGAATCGCCTGTCTGACCCCCTAACTATAGAGTCCCCTATCAATATTGCCCTCCTCTTCTTTTCCTTACCCTTGTGAGCAACAGGACCGGTCTCTATACCGGAGGCCCGGCCGCTGTCGCTACCCCCAGGTAGGCTGTCCACCCCAACAGTGCTCAAACAGGAGTACTTATTGTCAAGGTGTACAGCCACCGGGGTACTCTCTAGTCCCTGCCTGTGCCCCTTGCCTCTCCCAACCGTGATCCACTTGCCTGCCTCCTGTGGTGTTGGAGTGACCACATCCCTGTAACTCCTCTCGATGACTTCCTCGCTCTCCCTGACCAGACGGAGGTCATCGAGCTGCTGCTCCAGGTTCCTAATACGGTCCATTAGGAGCCCCATCTCGATACACCTGACGCAGATGTGGACGTCTGGAGGGCTAACAGACTCCATGACTTCCCACATCTGACATCCAGAACAGTAAACTGCCCTGGCCTTCATACTCCCCTTACCCTGGATAGAATATAAAACAAACTGCTACAATACAAAACAAACTGCTACAATACAAAACAAACTGCTACAATACAAAACAAGCTGCTACAATACAAAACAAACTGCTACAATACAAAACAAACTAATACAATACAAAAACAAACTGCTACAATACAGTACAATCAGAGGGAGCAGCTGACTCCCAATCAGCTGCTCCCTCTTGCCTGCGTCCACCAATCAGCGGCTTCCTCAAACCCACTTGTTTTTGAAGTGGAACTTGGAACGTTACAGATTTGGGTTCCTCCTTTTTACGTCCTACCGCTCGTGTGTAGCTCCTCCCTCTGCGATCTCTCCAACGGCTCTTGGACCTCTGTAAGGAACAAGCCCCGCGCTCCTTTTTAAGTCCTACCGCTCGTGTGTAGCTCCTCCCTCTGCGATCTCTCCAACGGCTCTTGGACCTCTGTAAGGAACAAGCCCCGCGCTCCTTTTTAAGTCCTACCGCTCGTGTGTAGCTCCTCCCTCTGCGATCTCTCCAACGGCTCTTGGACCTCTGTAAGGAACAAGCCCCGCGCTCCTTTTTATGTCCTACCGCTCGTGTGTAGCTCCTCCCTCTGCGATCCCTCCAACGGCTCTTGGACCTCTGTAAGGAACAAGCCCCGCGCTCCTTTTTAAGTCCTACCGCTCGTGTGTAGCTCCTCCATCTGCGATCTCTCCAACGGCTCTTGGACCTCTGTAAGGAACAAGCCCCGCGCTCCTTTTTAAGTCCTACCGCTCGTGTGTAGCTCCTCCCTCTGCGATCTCTCCAACGGCTCTTGGACCTCTGTAAGGAACAAGCCCCGCGCTCCTTTTTAAGTCCTACCGCTCGTGTGTAGCTCCTCTCTCTGCGATCTCTCCAACGGCTCTTGGACCTCTGTAAGGAACAAGCCCCGCGCTCCTTTTTAAGTCCTACCGCTCGTGTGTAGCTCCTCCCTCTGCGATCTCTCCAACGGCTCTTGGACCTCTGTAAGGAACAAGCCCCGCGCTCCTTTTTAAGTCCTACCGCTCGTGTGTAGCTCCTCACTCTGCGATCTCTCCAACGGCTCTTGGACCTCTGTCGCCTTATATTTCTGCGAATCCTAAATTGTCCGTGAGTTTGTAAGGATGAACATCATTTGCTCAGGCCACATTGCATAATTCCGTCCTCCGTGGAACTGGTCATGTGCAGTTGGTGAAGTCAAGTTCTGTAAAAACGCAAAGTTAGTACAATGTGCAAAACGTATCATTTGACTGTGCAGAGATCCACAGCTGGTACGATGTATGATGCAGTGCTTCTGTGAGCCATGAGACACCCCGCTGGGTTCATTGGTGTTGTGAGCAAGTATGATGCGAAGAGCATTAGGTTTTAGCCTTACGTTTATTAATATCACATGTATCAAGGTACAGTCTAAAACTTGGTTCCTCTACCAGGCTATTCTAGACTGGGTATTGAGTAATGAGGAAGGGTTAGTTAGCAGTCTTGTTGTGCGTGGCCCCTTGGGTCAAGAGTGACCATAATAAGGTTGAGTTATTCATTAAGATGGAGAGTGACATACTTAATTCAGTAACAAGTGTTCTGAACTTAAAGAAAGGTAACGTTGAGGGTATGAGACGTGAATTGGCCAAGATAGACTGACAATTGATTCATAAAGGGTTGACGATGGATATGCAATGGAAGGCATTTAAAGACTGCATGGATGAACTGCAACAATTGTTCATCCCAGTTTGTCAAAATAATAAATCAGGGAAGGTAATGCATCCGTGGATAACAAGGGAAATCGGGGATAGTATCAAAACAAAAGATGAAGCATACAAATTATCCAGAAAAAGCAGACTGTCAGAGGACTGGGAGATATTCAGAGTCCAGCAGAGGAGGACAAAGGGCTTAATTAGGAAGGGGAAAATTGATTATGAAAGAAAACTGGCAGGGAACATAAAAACTGACGGCAAATTTTTATAGATATGTGAAGAGAAAAAGATTAGTTAAAGCAAATGTAGGTCTATTGCAGTCAGAAACAGGTGAATTGAACATGTGGAACAAAAACATGGCAGACCAATTGAATAACTACTTTGGTTCTGTCTTCACTGAGGAAGACTTAATAACCTGCCGGAAATAGCAGGGGACCGGGGGTCAAATGAGATGGAGGGACTGAGTGAAATCCAGGTAAGCCGGGAAGTGGTGTTAGGTAAATTGAATGGATTAAAGGCCGAAAAATCCCCAGGGCCAGATAGGCTGCATCCCAGAGCACTTAAGTAAGTAGCCCCAGAAATAGTGGGTGCAATAGAGATAATTTTTCAAAACTCTTTAGATTCTGGAGCAGTACCTGAGGACTGAAGGGTAGCTAATGTAACCCCACTTTTTAAAAAGGAGGGAGAGAGAAAACGGGGAATTACAGACCAGTTAGTCTAACATCGGTAGTGGGGAAACTGCTAGAGTCAGTTATTAAAGATGGGATAGCAGCACATTTGGAAAGTGGTGAAATCGTTGGACAAATTCAGCATGAATATATGAAAGGTAAACCTTGTCTGACGAATCTTATAGAATTTTTCGAGGATGTAACTACTAGAGTGGATAACGGTGAACCATTGGATGTGTTATATCTGGACTTTCAGAATCCTTTCGACAAGGTCCCACATAAGAGATTAGTATGCAAACTTAAAGCACACGGTATTGGGGGTTCAGTATTGATGTGGATAGAGAACTGGTTGGCAGACAGGAAGCAAAGAGTAGGAGTAAACGGTTCCTTTTCAGAATGGCCGGCAGTGACTAGTGGGGTACCGCAAGGCTCAGTGCTGGGAACCCAGCTATTTACAATATATATTAATGGATTGGACGAGAGAATTGAATGCAACATCTCCAAGTTTGCGGATGACACCAAGCTGGGGGGCATTGTTAGCTGTAAGGAGAATACTAGAAGGCTGCAAGGTGACTTGGATAGGTTGGGTGAGTGGGAAAATGCATGGCAGATGCAGTATAATGTGGATGAATGTGAGGTTATCCACTTTGGTGGCAAAAACAGGAAAGTAGACTATTATCTGAATGGTGGCGATTTAGGAAAAGGGGAGATGCAATGACACCTGGGTGTCATGGTACACCAGTCATTGAAAGTAGGCATGCAGCTGCAGCAGGCAGTGTAGAAAGCGAATGGTATGTTAGCATTCACAGCAAAAGGATTTGAGTATAGGAGCAGGGAGGTTCTACTGCAGTTGTACAGGGTCTTGGTGAGACCACACCTGGAGTATTGCGTACAGTTTTGGTCTCCTAATCCGAGGAAAGACATTCTTGCCATAGAGGGAGTACAGAGAAGGTTCACCAGACTAATTCCTGGGATGTCAGGACTTTCATATGAAGAAAGCCTGGATAGACTCGGCTTGTCCTCGCTAGAATTTAGAAGATTGAGGGGGGATCTTAAAAAACTTGCCAAATTCTTAAGGGGTTGGACAGGCTAGATGCAGGAAGATTTTTCCCGATGTTGGGGAAGTCCAGAACAAGGGGTCACAGTTTAAGGATAAGGGGGAAGTCTTTTAGGACCGATATGAGAAGAAAAAAAATTCACACAGAGAGTGGTGAATCTGTGCAGTTCTCTGCCACAGAAGGTAGTTGAGGCCAGTTCATTGGCTATATTTAAGAGGGAGTTAGATGTGGCCCTTGTGGCTAAAGAGATAAGGCGGCATGGAGAGAAGGCATGTACAGGATACTGAGTTGGATGATCAGCCATGATCATATTGAATGGCGGTGCAGGCTCGAAGGGCCAAATGGCCTACTCCTGCACCTATTTTCTATGTTTCTATGAACTGTGAGTCTACGCCGTGAGTGCATTGAACTGTGAGTCTGCACCGTGCTGATAGACCTGTGAGTCTAAGCCGTGAGTAACTGAACTGTGAGTCTACGCCGTAACTGAACTGCGAGTCTGCGCCATGCTGAGTACAGAGGTCGCGCTCATTCCGGCAGACCCGCTCAATGCAGAGATCGCGCTCATTCCGGCAGTTCCGCTCATTCTGGTAGTCCCGCGCAGTCAAGAAGTCGCGCTCATTGCGGAAGGCCTGCTCAGTCCAGAGGCCGCGCTCAACCGCGTGAGAGTTTTACTCTCATATATATGTCCCGTGTTAGTGTGTGTGTGTGTTAGTGTGTGAGTGGTGGAGGGTGTGAGTGATGGAGGGTATGAGTGATGGAGGGTGTGAGTGTGTGTGAGATGGAGGCTGTGTGTGTGAGATGGAGGCTGTGTGTGTGAGATGGAGGGTGTGTGTGTGAGACAGTGGAGGGTGGTGTGTGTGAGACAGATATAGGGTTGGTGTGTGTGATGGAGGGTTGTGTGTTGTGAGAGAGATGAAGTGTGTGTTTGTGTGTGTGTGTGATGGATGGTGTGGTTGGGTCGTGCGTGTGTGAGATGGAGGGTGCGTGTTGAATGGAGGTGTGTGTGAGATGGAGTGGTATGCGTGTGAATGTAGGGTGTGATGTGTGTGTGGTGTTGTGTATGTGTGTGTGAGGTGGGTGTGTGATGTGTGTGTGTGGCAGGGAGCGGTGTGTGAGTGAGTGACTGCCAACCCACTGCCGGTGAGTGAGCAAACAGCCAAGCGAAACCAGCCGTGAGTGAGTGAACTGCCAGCCACCAGCCGTCAGTGAGTGAGTCATATGCCAGCCCACCAGCCGTCAGTGAGTGAACTGCCAGCCCACCAACCGTGAGTGAGTAAACTGCCAGCCCACCAGCCGTGAGTGAGTGAACTGCCAGCCCACCAGCCGTGAATGACTGAACTGCCAGCCCACCAGCTGTGAGTGAGTGAGCTGCCAGCCACCCAGCCGTGAGTGAACTGCCAGCCAACCAGCCGTGAGTAACTGAACTGTCAGCCCACCAGACGTGAGTAAGTGAACTGCCAGCCCACCAGCCGTGAGTGACTGAACTGCCAGTCCACCAGCTGTGAGTGACTGAACTGCCAGCTCACCACCCATGAGTAAATGAACTGCCAGCCCACCAGTCGTGAGTGACTGAATTGCCAGTCCACCAGTCGTGAGTGACTGAACTGCCAGCCCACGAGTCGTGACTGACTGAATTGCGAGTCCAATAATCCATTCGGCCCTCAATGTCCATAGTAGCCCTCTGGAAACCAGTCCCTTCGGCCCACAACACCCAGACTAGCGCTACTGAATCACACATACACACACTGGCCACCAATATTGGAATTGGTGGAGAGGTGTAATATTGCGTTGGGGAACCAGCGCACCCGTGTGAACATGGGATCCAACGGGTCCCATTTAGTCTAGTATTCTGACATTGTCTCACAAACAAAAACCCACCCGCACTCACACACGCAAACACTCTCACGCACAATTACTAATGCTCACACATTCACACGCACACTCACACAGTCACGCAGACACATACACAAGCATAAACTGTCACTATTACAAACTCTGCCGCACTCACACACGCAGACGCGCCTGCACACTTACCAATTTTGTGATTCAGAAGGATTCCGCGGTGTTCGCGGTGAGCTGCGCAACGCAGCGCAGCCGGGAATGTTCCCAATGAGCAGGGCCACCCTTCATTCGGCCCGGTAGTCACGGCTCGCCCACCGCGGACGACGATGAGAGCCGCGCCTCGGTACCGAGGACGGAGTCGCGAACAGTGGCAGAGAGCGAGGGGGTCAACCGGAGAGCGAGGAAGGCCGCCGAGAACGAAGGGGGGGGGGCCGGCTGCGGTGGCAGACAGAAGATAGAACTATTCGGCCAACGTTTGTAACTTTGTCGGCGTCAAAATGTGGCGAGACTTGTGTACGGCCTCGGTGAGGTCTGCTACATGATTTTACCGGGTTGTCTGCAAAACTAAGTATTTCATTGTACCTGGGTACACGTGACTATAAAGTACCATTCAATCATTGAAAGTCTTGCAAACACATACACTTACGCTCACACACACACACACACACTCCAACTGATTTGCACAATCTCACACATTCACACTTAAATACACGTGCTAACACACTCATGTATGGACACACACACTCATACTCTCACACACACACAATCACCAATGCCAGTCAGGATGTATCTCTGGAGAAGTTTAGTTTAGTTTTTCAGTTTGGTTTAGATTATTGTCACGTGTACCGAGGTACAATGAAATGCTTTTGCTGCGGAAACAAAATAAATGATTACGATGGAGCCATCGGGTTGCCTTCCACTCCTGTGACCACTTGGTGGCTATCCAGTGTGCTTTTGTCTCAGTTGGCTGGATGGATGTTAGGAGTTGTTTTCCATATGGATCAAAGTGGTGACCGGACTTCAGTCGGGGTGGCCTTTGCTCTCTGCTGATAGCCTGATGGAGGAGGTGATCTGGGTCCATGGCACGATGAGATAGTGCCAGAGTTGCTGCTTGCCTTCGGATCCCTGCAGGCGGAATTCCCGCAAGAATAGGGAGCTGCTCGACTGGAGTAGGTTGAAGGCACCCAGTGATGGTTCGCAAGGTGCTGTTCAGGCTCGTGTCTACCAGGCTAGTATGTCTACTTCTACTCCATACGGGTGCGCAGTATTCAGCCAGGGCATACACAAGAGCTAAGGGAGAGTTGTGAAGAGTTGATGGGCTGGCTCCCCAAATTGTTCCTGCCAGGCGTCGGATGAGGCCAGGACCTTGTCCTGGAGACCAGCCAGGCGTTGACGAAATGTGAGCGACCTGTCCAGCTTTACGGAGCTGTCCAGATGGAGTTGTTCCCAAACCAAGCTGCGATGGTCTTTCATAAAATACATTGTATGGTGCAACTGTAGAAGTTGGTGAGAGTTGTAGGCGACATGCCGATCTACCTACGCCTTCTCAGAACGTGAATATGTGACGTTTCGGTTCAGATTGATTGCGATAGGAAGGGGGAGAAGGCTGGAACAGAAGGAGGCAGGAAAAAGTGAGCTGAATGATGTGCGGATGCAGATTAATAGGGTTTTTATAGTAATGTGGTTGATACCTGAGATTCAACTATATAAGGAGTGAGATAAAGATTGAAGATGATGGAATTATAAAGAGAGGGGAAGGAATATCGGTGGAAGGGGAGGTAGAGGAGATGAGTGGGTGGGAGTATGTTTGAGGCACGAGGAAGAGCGAGGGGAAAGCGGGAATTTTCACGCTAACTACCTAACATTGGAGAATTCAATGTTCATCCCATTAGGTTGCAAGGTACCAAAGCGGAATAAGAAGTGGCGGTCTTTCAGTTTGCATGTAGCCTCACTCTGGCAATGGAGGAGGCCCAGGGCAGAAAGGTCAGTGTGAGAAGAGGAGTTACAATGGTTAGCAACGGGGAGATCCGGCAGGCCTTGGCAGAACGAGGGTAAGTGTTCGGCGTAACGCTCGCCGAGACTACGCTCGACCACGCCGATGTAAAGGAGGCCATATCTGGAACACCGCATGCAACACATGAGCTTAGAGGAGGTGCCGGTGAACGTCTGTCTCACCTGGAAGTGCTGCTGGAGTGTGAGGGAAAGCGTATATGGACAGCTGTTACATCCCATGGTGGCTCACCGTTTTAACTGCACTTCTCAAGATAGGCGTTGGAGAGAGAAGTGAGGGCGAGCAGGAGAGTTGGAGAAATGAAGAGACAGATAGGGAGTACAAAGATGAAAGGGAGAGATAGCGGAGAAAACGAAAGTGGGTGGAGGGAGAGTGGACTATTAAACGTAGTGTGGGAAGATGGTGAGAGGGAAGAGTTCAGAGCGAGTGGGTTGGTAAAAGGGAGAGAGGGAAGGGTCAGAGAGATATAGAGAAACGGAGGGAGAGATGCAGTGAGAGTGAGAGGGGAGAGAGGGTTAATGGAAGAAAGGTTGACAGAGATATGCCGGCGCAGAGAGGGATAATAGAGAGAGTAGAGAGAGTGACAGTTCAGAGAGAGGACAGTAGTAAGGATGGAGGGAGAGAGAAAGGGAGGAGGGAGAGTTGCTGCATCATTCGCCGTTTTTTTTAGCGTTAGGACAATACTGTGGCGGCAATGTTTCTTTTCTCTGAGTGTCGTCAGTCTTCGGGTCGTTCCTCCTCAGAGGTGATGAAGGCAGAGAATGTTATTGTCCCATGGCAAAGTCAGATCCACTCCAGGCAATCAGGGAGTGAATGGATACCGGCGTCGCCGGGAGTGTGGGGTTTAGGTTACCGTCAGATAAGTCGCGATCATATTGAGTGGTGAAGCAGAGTGGAGGGGGCATTTAAGTTCGAGGTGATGTGTTGAACTAGTTCCTCAACCTGTGTACAAAGGTCGCCCAGTCCAGTCCACCTTCAAACTGAGCACCAGAAGCCCTTCAGAGAGTCCTGGAATTTGGCATTGCCTTGCTGAGTGAAACGGATTGAAGGAAATCAGACAAACAACATGAGGTGGCGAGTGGGATCTGATGGAGTTTGAAGCAATATCCCCTTTGCTGGAGCAATGCCGCCGCTCCAAATTTCCATCCCTCAGTATCTATCGCCACAATTCACAGTCTTTGGAGTTTCTCAATCAATTCCCTGAATAAATTACAACCTGTCTCAGCAGGGATTTAACTCGGCTGATGTCATCTGTTTGCGATTCATTTCAAAATCTCTATTTTTAAACTCTGTTGAAACTTCGCTGTCCCGGTGGAGACGGAAAATGGTATAAAATCTCCAGGAATGTTCTGCCCCAGCATTTCATTCCGAGACATTACCGGTAGCTCAAGGGGAAAGGTCGCTGGGCAGAGAATATGGGGGAAAAGCGTTGGGAATATTACGACGTGGAGAAAATATTGTACGTGATTATTGCTGCCGTTGGAGTCCCTGGTAAGTGAGCAGAACAATTCAAATTTTATTACTCCGTGTGTTAACTGGTGTTGACCTGATTCTGATCATGTTACAAGTTCCCAACTGATGATCGTTGTACGAGATTATGTGAAGAATATCAATCCTCTCAGTGAAATACTTTTAAATTAACGCGGTGATTTTTCTTATTTTCAGACAGCTGAAACTAACCCTCTTTTTCTCTCACTGCTGCCGGGAGCCACTAGAATGTTGTTCTTGCCTTTAGTGGGACCTTGCCCAGATTTGTCCCAGTGCTCGGGACAGACAGGCAGCTCTCCGGGACGGTGTGACTGGGAGAGAGGGGTTCACATTGTGAAGTTCACTGTGTGTGAGGTATTGTTCAGAGTGAACATCCTGTGGACACTGTGTCTCACTGTGGAGTCTGTCACAGTCGGATTCCACCGCCTATTGGTCAATAATTGGACCGATCTCCTGGACCAGTGGCCGCGGATCTACCGGCGTGCGCGTTGTTACTGAACTCACTGTGGAATGAATCCATTAACGGAGCCACACTCCTGGCGGATTCTAAGTTGTCTCTGCCTTCCCTCTGGAAGCCTCCCTCCTCGTCCCCATCAGATGCCGAGTTCCCAGAGCTCTGGTTAAACGCGGTGGTCACGGTTAAGTCTGTGAAACCGGACCCATTACAGACTGAGCAGCAGGGTTCACTATGGAAAGGACCATTGCGCCTATTGTGGCGGATGGATGCTCGTTACCTCCCCGCCCTTTACCCCGCCCGTCGCCGTATCTCTTCTCCCCTGAAGCAGGCAGGTCGGGCACAGTCGGAGCCGGCTCTGACATTGTTAGACTTGCAGCAGCCGTGCACCGACACCAACACTCCTGGTCTTGAGCTGAAAGTCGAGCCGGTATTCAGCCCCGGAGAAGGTGTTAAGTAAATGCCCAGTGTCCGTTCCCTTCTCTTTCCGCAGTGAATACAATGGCGATTGTGATCCTGTCCCTGGGAAAGTGCGGCCTCTCCACCTGCACCACTCGCTACCTGGTGGCCATGGCAGCGGCCGATCTACTGGCCGTCATCACCGACGTCATTTTGTTTCAGCTCCGATATCATTACTTTTATTGGAGTTTCCTGACCATCAACCCTGTGTGCAGTGTATTCATTGTACTGACGTACGCTGCGACAGACTGTTCTGTCTGGTTCACCGTCACTTTTACCTTTGATCGGTTTGTCGCCATTTGTTGCCAGAAGCTGAAAACTAAATATTGCACCGGAAAAACTGCGGCTGTGGTTCTGGCAGCAGCCGGCGTTCTGCTCTGTCTGAAAAACGTTCCCCGCTACTTCACACTGGAACCCCGGACAATCATCGACAATGTCCCGTGGGGCTGTAGAAATGTGGACAGTTATTACACTGACCCCGGGTGGGTGGCATATGACTGGATCGACACGGTTTTAACTCCGCTCGTCCCTTTCGCTGTAATCCTGCTGCTCAACGCTCTGACAGTGCGGCACATTTTAGTGGCCAGTCGGGTCCGTAAGGTGCTGAGGGGCGAGAGCAAGGGGGAGAACCGCAGTGACCCGGAGATGGAGAGCAGGAGGAGGTCTGTGGTTTTACTCTTCACCATCTCCGCCAGCTTCATCCTCCTGTGGCTGACGGTGGTTGTAGAATTCGTCTATTATCAGACCACGGGAACTGCAACTGATCGGAATGATTCTCAATTCATCTTTAGCGACGTCGGGTATTTGCTGAAGAATCTCAGCTGCTGCACGAACACATTTATTTACGCAGCGA
>JAXLNO010003498.1:272518-286123 GCA_038087875.1 Malacoraja senta
ATGCTACCTGTGACAGATGTAATTTTTTTTTTATTTGTATTTTTTTTTTTTTTTTTTAAATTAGAAGTATTTTACAATACAGTTATCTGCAATAACATAACATAATTTTATGCAATTCTTGTACCACTTCTGTTTTTCAACTTTAATAGAAAAAAGGATAGAAAGAGCTCGCAAAGATAGTCAGTGAGTGAATGAAAGTGGTCCAGGAACACTCTTGTGAACTTAAACCACAAGAAGTAGTTAAAGAAGAAAAGAAAAAAAGAGAAAAAAGAAAATAAGATAGGACAATATGAAAGGGATGTGTCTACTTCTTATCTTTACTCACCCCTCGCCAGGTCCTAAAACCATTTACTATCAACATTTTGTTGCACCCTATGTTTGTAATAAGTCGATATATGGCGACCAAATCTTTTGGAATTGGTCTTGTTTACCTGCTAGGAGGAATCTCATATCTTCTAAATGTAACAATTCCGACATATTAGAAGTCCACGTTTTTATTGTTGGCGTTGGGGCATTTTTCCAAAATTTCAATATCAGTTTTTTTGCCGTTAATAAACCATAACTAAGAAAACTCCTTTGAGACACAGTCAGCTCCAAACTTGCTTCTGTTGTTCTAAAAATAATCAGTTCTGCATTCGGTTTGAATTTTATTTTAAATAATTTAGAGAAAATTTCAAAAATGTCATTCCAAAATTTTTGAATTTTTATACAAAAGACAAAAGAATGTGCTATAGTTGATTCTTGGACTAGGCATTTATCACAGTTAGCCGAGGTATTAGGGTAAAATATACTTAATTTAGCTTTTGAATAATATAATCTATGTAAAATTTTAAATTGAAACAGAGTATGTCTTACGTTAATCGAACATTTATGCACATATAATAGATGTCTATCCCAACTCTCTTTCGAGATTTTTATAGCTAGTTCCTGTTCCCATTCTCTTCTAATCCCCTCCGATGCTGGAATTTCTATGTTTAAAATGGAGTTATATAGGTATGATATTAAATTAGCTGATTCCGCTTTTATATTAATTATCCCATCTAATAGGTCAGGAGACATGTTTTGATATTCTCGTGTATACTTTTTCAAATAATCACGTAGTTGAAAATATTTAAAATATTGATTACTATTCAAGTTGTATTGAAGTTGTAATTGATTAAATGTTAAAAAACTTCCATTATCATACATATCTCCAAACGTTTTAATTCCTACTCTTTCCCAATTTATAAAAGCTCTATCTATCATAGAAGGTTTCAACGCAGGGTTATTCATTATAGGAGAAAGTAGTGATAGATTTCTTAATTTTAACGTTAATTTTATTTGTTTCCAAATTCTAATTGTACTATGAATAATTGGATTTTTACTATATATTGTATTCTTTATTTTTGTTGGTGAGAGAAGGATCGCTCCCATATTGAAAGGGGAACAGTCCTCTCTCTCCATTACTATACAATCCACCCGTTGGGCCGAATTGTCCAACAGGTGGATCATATTTTTGACATTTGTGCCCCAATAATAATATAAAAAATTGGGAAGTGATAATCCACCAAATTCCTTAGGTTTGCACAAATGTTTTCTTTGAATTCTGTGGGATTTATAGTCCCATATAAAATTTGTAATATCGGCATCCAATTTAAAAAAAAAATTATGGTACGTATATCGGTATTGACTGGAATAAATATAAAATTTGTGGTAAAAAAATCATTTTTATAGCATTTATTCGGCCTATAAGAGACATCGGGACGGTTTTCCAGAATTTAATCAATGTGTTTAATTTATTGAGTAGGGACATATAGTTTGCATTAAATAGTGATTTATATTTTCTAATAATTTCAATTCCCAAATATTTAAATTTTTCTGAAGCGATTTTAAAAGGGAATGTTAACAGGTGTGTCGATTCTTGAGGTTTAATCGTCATAATTTCACTTTTATTCCAATTTATTCTATATCCTGAGAAGGATCCGAATTCCTCAATTAAATTTAATATATTTGGTATACTCATTTGTGATTTTGTAATATATAGTAGTACATCATCTGCATATAAAGATATCTTATTATTTGAATATTTTGTATTATATCCATGAATATTCGGATGTATCCTAATACTTTCCGCTAACGGTTCTATTACCAGAGCAAATAGCAGAGGTGATAATGAACACCCCTGTCTATTTCCTCTTGATAACTGAAATTTCGAGGACAAAATATTATTAGTTAATATTCTGGCCGTAGTCCTATCATATAATAATTTTACCCAAGCGATAAAAATTATCCCCCATTTGAAATTTTTGCAATACTTTAACCATATAATCCCATTCCACTTGATCAAATGCTTTTTCTGCGTCCAGTGAAATAATTGATAAATCTTGCTCTTCGGTTTTATGTGAGTGCATTATATTAAACAGACGTCTCAGATTATTGCTTGAGTATCTCTTGGGTATAAACCCTGTTTGATCCGGATTTATCAATTTACTAACATAGTTACTTAGCCTTCTAGCTAATGTTTTCGCTAGTATTTCTTAAATCTGTGTTTAGCAGCGCAATAGCTCTATAAGAACCCGGATCTTCTAAATCTTTACCTTTTTTAGGTATAAGTGTAATCGTTGATTCCGCCAATGTTTCTGGAAGTGTATGTTCTTTAAAGGCATATGTATACATTTTATGTAGTCGTGGTGTAAATATCTCGTAAAATCTTTTATAAAATTCATTGCTAAAACCATCTGGTCCTGGAGTTTTTCCATTCTTTAATGTATTTATTGTTTCTTCTATTTCCTTGGTTGAGACTTGTGCACCTAGTTCCTCTTGTTCACTCATATTGAGTTTTGGGAGATTACAATTATCCAGGAACTCTCTAACTTTGGTACTATCTGCTACCGCTTTAGATGTATATAAATTTTGATAAAATTGAGCGAATCTTTTGTTAATATCCTTAGGAAGTGTTAACAATTCCCCTTTATCTGATTTAATCTTTAAAATCGTGTGATCCTTTTCACGTTTTTTCAGTTGTCGAGCCAAAGCTTATGTGGTTTATCCCCAAATTCAAAATGTTCCTGTTTTGTGATTTGAAATAATCTAATAACATTTGCTGATAATATTTTGTTTAATTTAAATTTCATTATTGTTATATTATTTTTATCTATAGTAGGCTCTTTAGCATTGTCTAATTCCAAATCTCTAATTCGTTCCTCTAACTGCCTTTGTTCTTTCTTATTCCTTTTATTCAAAAAAGCTTGGTATGAGATTATAGATCCTCTAATAACTGCTTTGAATGATCCCCATAGTAGAACTGGTGAGATATCTGGGGTGTCATTATTCTTTTTAAAAAGTTCCATCTGTTGTTTTAAATATATTTCCCCTTGTGGGTCATTTAAAATTTGAGGATTAAACCTCCAAAACGATTTATTAGAAGGCATTCCCTCTAATTTAAAAAAAAAAAGTTAACGGGGAATGATCAGAAATTATACTATTGTGATATTTTGGATTCATTGTATAGGGGATTAATTTTGTATCCAGTAAAAAATAGTCGATACGTGAATAAGTTTTGTGTACCATTGAATAAAACGAGTATTCCCTTCCGACCGGGTTAGCGATCCTCCAAACATATGTTATATTTGTATTTTTTATGTAAGTATTTAAGATTTCCCTGGTTTTAGATTTTATGTTGCCCCTACTCTGTTGTGAAGATTTATCCAAATATGGATCTAAAACACAGTTAAAATCTCCCCCAATTATCACATTTCGATAATTGCACTGTAATAATATTAAGAATTTTATTAAAGAATTGAGGATTATCAAAATTAGGCGCATAAATATTTACCAAGGTAATTGAGGTAGCATAAATCTCTCCGGTAACTATAAGGTATCTCCCTTCCTTATCTGTCATGATATTCTTCGATTTAAATGGTATACCTTTTCGAATAATGATGGCTGTGCCTCTAGCTTTGGAAATATATGAAGATTGGTATGTTTGGCCTATCCAGTTTGCCGTTAATCTGGCTTGGGCTTGTAGTTTCAAGTGAGTTTCTTGTAGGAATATTACATCCGTCTTGAGTGACTTCAATTGTGCAAGAATCTTACCCCTTTTAATTGGTTCATTAGCACCCCTAATATTCCAACTGCAGAATGTGATTCCTCCAAATTTATTTTGTTTATCGTCTTGCATTTTGAATTATTTAATACCTTTTAAACATGTGGTGCAAACAATACCTTAGGACTATGGCTGTTGGGCGAGCATTTGCAATAATAAATTCAGTTATTACATCCCTCTCAAAATTGTCCTTAAGTGAAAAAACAAAAAAGTGTACATTATTGTGACATTTTAAAAAAATCAAAAAAGTGAGGTTACAGTGTCTAAAAATGACGACACTGTGACCAATTATCCACCTAATGGTGGTAGTTACATATTTAATGACTTCCGTAGTTGTTAATCTACATTTAGCTCCGTCCCCTTGATTAATCTTACAAAAGGGGGTTGGGACCCATTCAAAGCCAAATTTTATGTGTCATATCTTTATATCTAAATAAAACTTCTATAATCTGCAAAATTATCTACCATTTACTTATAATAACAATTATTACATTTTCTTTCTCTTCCATACTAATCTGCCTTTGGTTGCAAGGGGTTAACCCGATTCAGGCACCTGGCTATTTGCCAAGCTTCTGAATCTCCTCGCCTCCTTCCCCAAAATTTGAACTACAACTTATCATAAGTTCTAAATTACTGTTAGTTTATTGTAAATCTATTTTCTTATGTTTAGCCCCCCTCCTCCCATACCCGAGGGGGCGGGGGGGTTAATCCTTATGATGAATTATTACCTTTTATCAATTAAGCAATTCAATTTTAAATCAATTATTGTTACTTTTAGTGTGTTAATTTCGATAACGTTAATTACTATTACTATATTAGTTCAGTAGTTTTGTATTAGTATGGAATTAGTGTAGGGATAAGATTTTAAGTCTTTCATTCTGGAATTTTTTTCACCATCCATCTTCGTTAGGTTGCTCCTTCAGCCACGCCCTTGTTATTCCATCTTTCGCTCATGTTGAAGCCAAATTTGTCCTTGAGGAGATAAGAGTCTAGACAGCCGCACATGGAGAAGCTGCGCCATCTTAAAATTTAAAAAGTTATTTCAATCGACCTTCCCTCAGCCGTTGTCTGTAGAATAAAATCCTTGTCTTGAGGATGTGATGTTTTACTTTTTCTCTATTTCCTTTACGATGTCTTGAGCATATTTGTAAGCAGCTTCTGGATCAGTAAACTTCCGTTCGGTGTGTTTATAAGTAATGATCATCTTAGCCGGATAAATTATCCCATATCTGATGTCCCTGTGCCCTTTCAAGATCTGTTGTGTATTTTTAAACGCTTCTCGTTTTTTAGCAATTTCATAAGGATAGTCTCTAAAAAGTCTGATAGTGTCCGTCCCAAACTTCACAATCTTTCCGTGCTGAATTTTTCTCATGGCCTCTTCCAAAGCTGAAATGTCCCGAAATTTCACAATGATCTGTCGTGGGGGGAGCTCCTTTTATGTTTGCCCTTGTTTTTGGCCGATTCACCCGGTGTGCCACTTCTATTTTCGGTTTAGCTGGCAGGTCGAGTATATTTTTAAGTAAGTTAGCAGTGTACTCTTGGGGATCATCCCTCTCCTCTCCTTCTGACACTCCAACTATTCTTAAATTCTGCCGTCTTGACCTTGCTTCCAAATCAAGGCATTTATTTATCTGACGTTTTTGCCAGCTGACCCACGACATCTTCATAATTCTTCTTGATTTTCTGCATTTCTTCAGCCATTTGTAACAATGCTATTTCCATATCTTTAATGGCAGTACAGCATGTTGTAACAGTTTGGTGGACCACATCCAACTTATTAGTACAATCTATTTCCACTTTATCAATTTTCAGAGATAATTCACCATGAACATCATCTATTTGTTTATTTATATTACCGATTGAATCAATTACTTTCTGATTTCCGATGTTCATGTTCTCCATCATACTCTCCATCATACTTTTATTTCATGCCAGAAGTTCATTTTTTAAGTCACTCACCGAAGCTTTAATTTCCTCAATCTCTTTGTCCTTTAAAACTTTTTCAGCCATTTCAGCCTTTGATCTTGTAGCCATTTTCAGGGCTAATACAGCAGCTGCTTCTTCAGGTTCTTGAAGTTCAGCAGATACTTCTTCTGGTTCTTGAATTTTTTCAGGTGGTGACTGTATTTTCAGAAGTTGCTTGAAGACAGATCTCTGAGGGCTTTGACAGGGAGTTGTTTTTTTCATTCATAAGTAGTTTAAACCTCCGTTATTTTCGCGGCGATTTCTGATGACGTCATCAGCACCGCGACGATCAGCTCCGGTAAGTTTTTTCACCCGGTCCCGACTCCAAAACGATTTTTAAAGCGAAAATTCGCTAATTACGGGCACGGAGCTGAATGGTACGCCTGTTCAATGCAACATGGCGCCACCGTAAGTTTTTTGGATTGAATGATTTTATTTTATCGAGTCCTATCATATCCAATTTTTTCTTCCAACCTAGCACTGATCAAGCCTTTCTGTTATGGATGAGGAAGGGATTAGTAGCTTTTCGTGATTTGTTTTCGGATGGTTGTTTTATGTCTTTTGAGCAACTCTCCAATAAATATAATTTATCTAACTCACATTTTTTTAGATATTTACAAATTAGACATTTTTTTAGGGCTACTCTACCCTTTCTTCCGTTACCACATCGAACCGATATCTTGGAAATATATATATATTTGAACCCTTATCAGAAGGGTTTAATAACGACTATTTATGAGTTAATTTTTACATTAAGAAAAAATACATTTGATAAAATTAGGAATGACTGGGAAAGAGAACTTCAAATTTCTTTATCTATAGGGAAATGGGAAAGAATTCTTCAATTAGTTAATACTTCCTCAATGTGTGCAAGACACGCTTTGATACAATTCAAGGTGGTTCACAGAGGTCATATGATAAAAGATAAATTAGCTCATTTTTATGGTCATATAAATCCTACCTGTGACAGATGTAATTCTGAAGTGGCCTCATTGACTCATATGTTTTGGTCCTGCCCACTTATGGAAAAATATTGGAAATACATTTTTGATAATATCTCTGTAGTTATAGGTATTGATTTACAACCTCACCCTATTACTGCAATTTTTGGACTACCAATGTTAGATTCTATCCATCTGTACCATTCCGCCCATCGGCTGATTGCTTTTACCACGTTAATTGCCAGAAGATCTATTTAATTTAAATGGATAGATTCCAATCCTCCGACCACACTCCATTGGTACTCTGCAACGATATCATGTTTAAATTTAGAAAAAATTAGGAGTGACATTGTAGAACCCTTGGTTAAATTTGATAGGACTTGGGGAAGATTTATTCAACATTTTCATACGACATAAACCGTCCCCTCTCCAACTGTTATAATAATAATTTTTACTGGTATACGGTGGAACGGACTTGACGACAAACAAAGACTTAAATTGTTGAAACTCTTTGCAGCCCAGATTCTGTTTTTTTTTCTTTTTTCTTTTTCTTCTTTATTTCGGGGGGGTTTAGTTTTTTTTCTCTCTTTTTTCTCCTTTTTCTCTTTTTGTTTTCATACATATGTTATTTTTTAAACACTATATATTTACATAGAGGTCTATATTCAATGTGTATTTTGACACTGGACTCATGTTCTGTGTGCTGAAGCAAAGCAAGAATTTCATTGTACTATCAGGGACACATGACAATAAACTCACTTGACTTGACTATTTAGGTTATACCTGCCATTAATGTAACCCTGACGCCTATGTATCACTATCACTGTTATGTTTATCATTACTTTTTTGTTATTTTTGTTTTTGCTTTTGAAAAAAACTAATGAAAAGATTTTAAAATAAAAAGTAATGATGTAGCTAACTGAAAGAGAGAGAGTGAGAGAGAGACAGAGAGACCGAGAGAGACAGAGAGAGAGAGAGACAGAGGGAGGCAGAGAGAGAAAGAGAGACACAGAGAGAGAGAGACAGAGAGAGAGTGAGAGAGAGAGACAGAGAGCAAGAGAGACAGAAAGAGAGACAGTCATAAAGAGAGACAAAGAGAGTCAGCGAGAGAGACAGGGAGAGAGACGGAGAGACAGAGTGAGAGACAGAGAGTGAGAGAGACAGAGAGAGACAGAGACAGAGAGAGAGAGAGAGAGAGAGTCAGAGAGAGAGAGAGAGAGAGAGAGAGAGAGAGAGAAAGAGACAGACAGAGAGAGAGACAGAGAGAAAGATAGAATAGACAGAGCGAGAGAGACACAGAGAGAGAGACGAGAGAGACGGAGAGAGAGTGGACAGAAATAGAGAAAGACAGAGAGAAAGACAGAGAGACCAAGAAGAGAGAGAGATAAATAGAGAGACAGAGAGAGAGTGAGAGAGAGAGAGAGAGAGAGAGAGAGAGAGAGAGAGAGAGAGAGAGAGAGAGAGAGAGAGAGAGAGAGAGAGAGAGAGAGAGAGAGACAGAGAGAGAGAGAGACAGAGAGAGAGGCAGAGAGAGGGTCAGAGAGAGAGAGAGAGAGAGAGAGAGAGAGAGAGAGAGAGAGAGAGAGAAATGAGGATCCATCCCTGCTCCTGAGGTACCTGCTCCAACCATCTCCTGATGTATCTCACCCTTCCTGATGGACCTAATGCTAGCTATTTACAATATACATTGACATGGATAGAAAATTGGTTGGCAGACATGAAACAAAGACCAGAGATTAACGGGTCCCTTTCAGAATGGCAGGCAGTGACTAGTGGGGTACCACCAGGCTCGGTGCTGGGATCGCAGCTGTTTACAATATACATCAATGATTTGGATGAAGGGACTCAAAGTAACATTAGCAAATTTGCAGATCACACAAAGCTGGGTGACAGTGTGAACTGTGAGGTGAATGCTATGAGAATGCAGGGTGACTTGGACAGGTTGGATGAGTGGGCAGATGCAGGGCTAATGCAGTTTAATGTGGATAAGTGTGAGGTTATCCACTTTGGTGGCAAGAACAGTGTAAAATGACTTGGTTCCTACACAGAGTCTTTTACTGATGGTTTATTATATCACTAACACACACTATGCAATAGCTGTCCGTGGTCATCACTGGAGCTAGAGAGCGAGCTGGAGGTGGGGACCTTACAATTATAGGAGAGACAATGGGGAGTGGGTAGTAGTGGTGAGGTCACTAAGTTAAAGGAACATGCACTGATCTACATCCCTCCTCTTGGAAACAAAAACATGGCAATACACAGAGCGACCACGGCTCATACGCTAGGATTACAAACCGCGCTGGGAACAGTTAATCGTGTCATAACACAGCTAAGCGAGCTCCCCGTAACGGACAGGCGGCTTGACCAACCGGCCAGAGCGGGTGCGCAACCCGCATTCCCCCTCAACCGCAGGAGCAGAAGGGACAGAGTCAGGGAAAGAGGTGGGAGAGCCGGGCGGGGAACGAACCGGAGACGGAGGAGAACAGCGAGGCGAAACGGGCACGCTGGCAGGCAAGGCAGGGGAAAGAGGCTTGTGAGCTCGGGGCATAGAGAGCTGTGAGGGCAGTTTCCGCGACATGCGAGGAGTGACAGGGGCTGGCGGAGCCTCGGGCAGAATGGAAGGGATAGGTGGCTGAAACGGGTCCGCGGGAGGCGGAGGAGGCTCGTTGACGAGCAGGAGGTGCTGGCGTGACCGACGGTAGATAGCGCCCTCATAGTCGACGAGGTATGACCGGGGAGAGCCGGCATTACCAACCACTACGGCCAGCCTGTAGTGCCCGGAGGGGGACTGCATCCGAACCACCTGGCCCGGGAACAGGCAAGGAAGCGGCCGGGCCGACTTGTCAAAGGAGCGCTTCTGGATGGCTTTCTTCACGATGATGCGCTCTGGACCGAGGGTTTGAGGGACTGTTGCGAGACAGGGAGAGGTGGTCTAGTGGTGCGGGACATGAGGCGTTGGGCAGGTGAACCGAGCGCGGGGTCGCGGGAAATGTTGCGGAGGTTGAGGAGGGCAAGGTAGCAGTCGGAATGTGAAAGGCGGCATTGTTCCAGCAGCTCCTTGGCACTGCGGACGGCGCGTTCCGCAAGGCCGTTGCTCTGCGGATACTCAGGGCTGCTGGTGATGTGACGAAAGTTCCAACGGGCAGCGAACGCACGGAACTCGGCGCTGGAGAACTGGCTGCCGTTGTCCGATTGGAGGGTCACCGGGGGTCCGAAGGTGCAAAAGTGGTGGCGAAGCTTCCCGATGACGGCGGCAGACGTGATGGAAGGCAGCTGATCCACCTCAAACCAACTGGAGTATGAGTCCACCAGGACCAGGAAATGCTTGCCACGCCATTCGAAAAGGTCCGTGGCAATATACATCCACGGTAGCTCGGGGGCCGGCTGCTGCAGGAGGGGCTGGCGCTGCTGATGAGGCAGGAGACTGTTATAGGCAGCGCAAACGGAGACCCTGTCACGGATGTCCTGAGCCATACCTGGCCAGTAGAATTGGCTGTGGGCCTGGGACAAAGTGGCCTCCACCCCGGGGTGGCCATTGCGTGCAGTTTGAAAATAGTGATCCCGCAGAGCGGCCGGCACCACGACCTTGTGACCCTTCACCACCACGCCGTCATGTAGCACTAGTTCATCACGAACCAGGAAGTAGGGCACGGCACCAGCCGGCAGGGAAGAGCGTCGGTCAGGCCAACCACGGCGGATAACGTCCGCAAGTTGTTGCAGGGCAGGATCATCAGCAGTGTGTTTGACCAGGGACTGCAGCTGCTGGGATGGAACAATGTTAACATTCAGTACCACATCAGGTCAGAGGATTCGTACGGGTGGCGGGCAACTGAAGGGAGCGGCGCACGGGACAATGTGTCGGCCACAAACATATCTTTTGCCCTTGCGGTACACAATCCGGAACGTGAAACGCTGGAGCTGCAGCATCATCCGCTGCAACCGGAAGAGGCGACATGGATAGGCTTGTTCAGAATAGTGACCAGTGGCTGGTGGTCAGTCTCAATGGTGAAGGTGTTGCCCAGAATGTAATCCCTAAACTTGGAGCAGGCGAACACCACGGCAAGTAGCTCCTTCTCGATCTGTGCATAACGTTGCTCGGCAGGGGTCATGGTGCGAGAAGCGTAGGAGACAGGTAGCTGCAGGCCGTCATAAAGCTGCAGACATGCGGCGCCGAGACCGAACTTAGAGGCATCACAAGTGAGGACAATTGGTCTGTGCAGATCGAAGAACTTGAGAGTCGGTGTGTGTGTGAGCTTGTACTTCAGAGCCACGAACGCCGACTGGTGATGCGGGAGCCAGACCCATGCGGAGTCCTTTTTGATCAGCTCCCTCAGGGGAGCACTCAGTTCGCTGAGGTCAGGTACGAACTTCCCAGGTAATTGACCAGGCCCAGGAAGCGCTGCAGGCCGGGAACGTCAGTAGGAGCGGGCATCTCGGTGACTGCTGATGTTTTCTGGGGTCAGGCTTTAAACCCCTGCCGTGAAAACGTGACCAACGTAAGTGACTTCCGGACCCGGAACCGACACTTCTTGGGGTTGAGCTTGAGATTGATTTTACGAGCCCTGTCCAGGGCTTTGCGGGAGGTGCAGGTCGTGCTCAGCAATCGTCCCCTCCCGTACACCAGGATGTCATCCACGATGATAGCGGCACGGCAACCCAGCGAACAGCTGTTCCATGGTGCGCTGGAAAACCTCACTAGCCGAGTTGATCCCAAACGGCATACGGCGGAAACGGAACCTGCCGAAAGGTGTGATGAAGGTGGTCGGGAATGAGGAACGTTCATCTAAAGGGATCTGCCAAAATGAGCTTTGGCGTCCCAAGACAGAGAAGACAGTGGCAGGACCGACCTGTGCAGCGACGTCCTCCACCCGTCCGCATGGGGGTAGTGCGGGCGCTTGATGGCCAGGTTCAGGTCCTTTGGGTTAATGCAGATCCGGATCTCGCTCTTATCCTTCTTGGCAGCGACAACCATGTTGAGACCCACCTGTGGGAGCGCCTCACCTCCTTGAGGATGCCCATGGTCACCATATCACGCAGAGTAGATTCCACGTGGCCCTTCATAGCAAAGGAGACGCGGTGGGCCGGTCAAACCACCGGGTCGACACTCGGGTCGACAACGATTTTACAGTCACAGGGCAATTTGCCCAAAATGTCATCAAAACGGTCGGGGTATTCGCCCAGGGGGTCCATGGGGGCCTGCACCAGGTGAATTCCGCGGTGGAAAGAAACCAAGCCAAGGTCTTCGCACGCATGTGCGCCCAACAGGGTGACGTTGTCAGAATCCAGCAGGTGGAAGGTGAGGGGCCGAGAGGTCTCAAGGACTGTGCAGATAAGCGTGGCCTTCCCCACTGGAACTAGAACTCCTCCCCCATAGACATGAAGGCGGGTGTCATCGGAGTAACTATCTCCCCAGATCTTATCCGCTTGAAAAGGCTGACAGACATAACATTTGCAAAGGCACCCAGTATCGACCTTGATCTGTTATCGTAGCAGGTGCACCCAAAAGCAAAAACACCGTTGAATCACCATGGGAGGAGCTCCAATCAAAGTCCGACTGGTACTGATAACCAAGCGCGCTATCAGGGTCTGCAAGGTTGTTTAAATTCCTCCTTGGAGCAGGGACCGGCTTATCACAGGACCGACAAGCCGCGAAAAGTGGTTCAGTTTGCCACAGGATTACAAGTCTTACCCTGCGCGGGGCAAACGTTGAATTGGTGGAAAGAAAAATTACAATTGGGGGCAACGGCGTGGGGTGACCTTAGCGGGCATTGCGGCGGGGGTTTCGTCGTGGCGGACCAGCGTGCGGCGGCGCGGATTTACTGCAGCGGCCCCTACAGCCCGTCTGTCTTTTTTTTATTTTTGTCTAGTTAAATGTAGTTGTTTGTGTTTTTTTTTTGTACTGTTTTAATTGTGTATATGTGGGGGGCGGGGGGGGGAGGGGGGAACTTTAAAAATCTCTTCCCTGCACGGGAGACCCGACCTTTTCCCTGTCGGGTCTCCGTTGTCGTTGGGGGCCTAGCTCCGTGGAGCGGCCTCCGACCGGGACGACCTGGGGGCTCCAGTCGCGGAGCCTGTGGAGCTGCGGACTCACCATCGTGGGGCTGGCCGGCCTCGGAGCGCGGGGAGCGGTGGTGGCTCGTTGCTGCGGCCCGACTCCGGAGCTCCAGCTGCAGACCGGTGGACAGTGATATCGGGAGTTCGCGGGTCCGGGTGAGAGACCGCTTTCCCGGAGCTCCCGCAACGCAACTTCTCCAGCTCGAGTCGCGGGGTTGGAACGACCGGAGCGGGGCCGTAAATCCAGCGCCGACGCGGGGCTCCAACTTTGTGACTTTTGGGCCCGGAGCGAGGCTGTATACCCGGCCCGGCGCGGCCTCAACGGCCGTGGGACTTAACATTGCCCGCCTGGGGCTTCAACATCGGGAGAAAAATGGGGCAGGGGAGAGAAAAGACTTTGCCTTCCATCACAGTGAGGAGGAGATTCACTGTGATGGATGTTTTTCTGTAAATTGAATTGTTTGTGTGTCTTGTAGGAATTGTTTTGTTTGTATGGCTGTGGAAACAGAGTTTCGTTTGAGCCTCTTTGAGGTTCAAATGACAAGAAATAAATCAAATCAA
>JAXLNO010003498.1:286323-319070 GCA_038087875.1 Malacoraja senta
TAACCAAGATGGCGGCGGCGACGGCGACGGAGGAGTGGCGGTGGCGGCTCCACAGCTCGGGTGCGAGGCTCCGCCTGCGACCTGAGCGGCTCGGAGGTCTCTTCTTCCGCCGCCGCCGTCTCCCGGTGAGCCCGCGGTCGCCATTGTTGTTGCTCCGCTCGTCTGTTTCCCTCCACTTCCGGTCGCCTCCCAAATACGGCAGGTCCCACCCCCATCTACTTCCGGGAGCTCCTTGATTGGAGGCAACAGACGTCGATCAATCATCCCCAGACCCCTCCCCCGCGCTCCGTCATTGGATCAGAATGAACGGTTCGCCCTATGATTGGATGACGAGGACGTCCAGCAGCGCTCTCTGCTTGCCTGATTGGAAGCGACAGACGTGCAGTCACCCGCCGGTCCAAGTCCCGCCCCCTACCTCCCCCATTGGATGAAGAACAAAGAGGAGCAACAGCGCCGTCACCTCTCCCCCACACACACACACACTGTCTCTGTCCATACACCCCCTCTCTCCCCCCTCTCTGCCTTCTCTCTCCCCCCCTCATCGGTCCGTCACTGTATGTCATGTTGTCACTTGCGGGCGAGCACCGGGGCAAATTCCTTGTATGTGGAATACTTGGCCAATAAACGTATTCAATCATTCTCCCCCCCCCCCACACACACCACTCCCCCCTTTCTCTCTCCCCCCTCTCTCTCACCCCCTCACTGTCTCTCTATCATCTCTCCCCCCACTCTCACTCTGTCCCTCTCCCCTCTCCTCTCCTCTCCCCATCTCTCTCTCTCCCCCTCTCTCTCTCACCCTCTACTTCTCTCTCCCCTCTCTCTCACCTCTCTCTCTCCCTCCCATCCCTTCTCTGTCCCATCTCTCCTCTCTCTCTCTCTCTCTCTCCTCTCTCTCTCTCGCTCTCTCTCTCTCTCTCTCTCTCTCTCTCTCTCCCTTCCCTAACCCCCCCGGCTCTCTCTCTACCCCCCTCTCTCCCTCCATCTCTCCCCCTCTCTTTCCCTCTCTCTCTCCCCCTCTCCCCTACTCTCTCCCCCTCTCTCTCAACCCCCCTCTCCCCTGTCTCTCTCCCCATCTCTCTCTCCCTATCTATCTCTCCCCTTCTCGGTCTCTCTCCCCGTCTTTCTTCTCCTCTCTCTTCCCCGTGATCTCTCTCTCCCCATCTCTCTCCCCCTCTCTCACCCACCTCTCTCCTCTCTCTCCCCGTCTCTCTCTCTCGCCTTATCTCTCTTTGTCCCCCTCACGCTTCCCCTCTCTCTCTCCCCCTCTCTCTCTCCCTCTCTCTCCCCATCTCCCCTCTCTCCCCATCTCATTCTCTCTTTCCCTTCTCTCTCTCTCCTCTCCTCCTCTCTCCCTCCATCTCTCTCCCCCGTCTCTCTCTTCCCCGTCTCTCTCTCCCCTCTCACTCTTGTTCCTTCTCTCTCCTCCTCTCTCACCCCCTCTCTCAACCCTTTCTCTCTCCCCACTCTCTCTGCCCCCTCTCTCCCCTTTCTCTCTCTCCACCCTCTCTCTCGCTCTCCCCCTCCTTTCCCCCTATCTCCACCTCTCTCCCTCTCTCTCTCTCCCTCTCTCTCACTCCCCCCCTCTCTCCCTGTCTCTCTCTCCCACCCTCTCTCTCCCTCCCCTTTCTCTTTCCCCTCTCTCTCTCTCCCCCCCTCTCTCTCCCTCCCCTCGCTCTCTCCCTTCTCTCTCTCCCCCTCTCTCTCTCTCCCTCCCTCCCCCTCCTCTCTCTCTCCCCTCACTCTCTCTCCCCATCTCTCTCTCCCCGTCACTCTCTTTCCCTTCTCTCTCTCGCCCCGTTTCTCTATCTCTCCTCGTCTATCTCTCTCCCCACTTCCCCCTCTGCCCCCGCTCTCTCTCTCTCCACTATCTCTCTCCGCCTCTCTCACCCCCTCTCTCTCTCCGCCCCTCTCTCACTCACCTCTCTCTCTCCACCTCCCTCCTCCCTCCTCTCTCTCTCTCTCTCCCTCTCGCCACCTCTCTCTCCCCCTCTCTCGCCCCTTCTCTCTTACCCCCTCTCTCTCTCTGTCCGCCTCTCTCGCTCGCCCTCTTTCCCATCACTCTCTCTCGACCCCCCCTCTCCCACCCCCATCTCGTCTATCTCTCTTCCTATCTCTCTCTCCCCGTCTCTCTCCCATCCCTCTCACCCTACTCACACCCCCCTTTCTCTCTCCCCCCTCTCTCTCTCTACCCCTCTCTCTCCCCTCCGTCCCCTCTCCCCCCTCTCTCTCCCCCCTCGCTCTCTCCCCCTCTTTCTCCCCCCATTTCTCCGTCCCCCTCTCTCTCCCCACCTCTCTCACCCCACTCTCTCCCCCTCTCCCCCTCTCTCCCTACCCCTCTCTCTCTCCCCCCTCTCTCTCTCCCCTCTCTCTCTCTCCCCCTCTCGCCTCTCTCTCCCCCCTCTCTCTCTCCGCTCTCTCTCCCTCCCTCTCTCCCCTCCCTCTCTCTTTCCCTCCCTCCGTCCTTCCCTCCCTCTTCCCCCCTCAAAAGGAGATAGCGAGAGAGACAACGAGAGGGAGATGCGAGAGAGAGAGAGAGAGAGAGAGAGAGAGAGAGAGAGAGAAAGAGAGAGAGGTGGGAGGAGAGAGTGGGAGAGAGAGAGAGAGAGAGAGGTGGGAGAAGTGAGAGATATAGTGAGAGGTGGGAGGAGGGAGAGAGAGAGAGAGGAGGACAGGGAGAGAAGGGAGAGAGTGATGGGAGGAGTGAAGAGAAACAGGGAGAGAGGTGGTAGTGAGAAAGAGGCAGAGAGTGAGTGAGAGATGAGAGAGAGAGAGAGAGAGAGAGAGAGAGAGGTGGGAGGAGAGAGTGGGAGAGAGAGAGAGAGAGAGAGAGAGAGGTGGGAGAAGTGAGAGATATAGTGAGAGGTGGGAGGAGGGAGAGAGAGAGAGAGGAGGGACAGGGAGAGAAGGGAGAGAGAGATGGAGGAAGTGAGACAGAAACGGAGAGAGGTGTAGTGAAAAAGAGGCGGAGAGTGAGTGAGAGATGGGAGGAGTGAGAGAGAAAAAAAGAGAGAGGTGGGAGGAGTGAGAGAGAGAGGTGGGATGAGAGAGAGAGAGAGCGAGAGAGGTGGGAGGAGTGAGGGGGAGAGAGAGGTGTGAGGAGTGCGAGAGGGAGAGAGAGAGACGTCTGAGGAGTGAAGAGAGAGAGAGAGAGAGAGAGAGAGGGAGAGGTGTGAGTTAGGGAGAAAGAGGGGGTGGGGAGAAAGAGCAGGAGGGATGGGTGTGATCCCATGTTTGGGGACAGACGTCCCTCGCCCGCCCCCTTCCCCCACTATCGGTAAGCCGCACCCTCCGCGATCGACCCCCCTCGTTGGTTCTCCATTCAACTAACTCTCTCTCTCCCACCCTACCTCTCTCTCTCTCTCTCTCTCTCTCTCTCTCTCTCTCTCTCTCCCTCTCTCTCTCTCTCTACGTTTTACATTTCTGAAGCCGTTTACACGCTAATTGATGAAAGAGGCAACTATCTATTTTTCTCACACATTTCCGCATCTCATTTCTAGTCAAAACTGTGTGAAATTTGTCAAGAAAATACCCCCCAATAAAGAGTTTGCTATGTGTGTCTGTGTGCGAGTGTGTGTGCGTGTGTGTGTGCGCGCGTGTGTGTTTGCGTGTGCGTGTGTGTGCATGTGTGTGTGCGTGCATGTGTGTGTGTGTGTTGCGTGTGTGTGTGTGTGTGCATGTGTGTGTGTGTTGCGTGTCTGTCTGTCTGTGTGTCTGTGTGTGCGTGTGTGTGTTGTGTGCGTATGTGTGTGTGTGTGTTGTGTGCGTGTGAGTGTGTGTGTGTTGTGTGCGCGCGTCTGTTGTGCGTGTGAGTGTGTGTGCGTGTGTGTGTGTGTGTTGTGTGCGTATGTGTGTGTGTAAATATATATTTTGTAATGGTAAGACTAACCATGTCCCAGTTTTTTTCTCCTCTACTCCTCCCCTCCTGTCTCGTTCCCCCCTCTCCACCCACCTTGGATGGAGGTTGAGCCTAAATGACACTTTAAAACAAAACAAGAGCTGGGAGCGCAAAACATTAAATTGAATCTAAAACGATTGAAAAGAAGAAAGAGAGAACGAAACGCAAAAAGAAATAAGAGATGCAGACCATCAGGCCCTGGGGATTGATCAGCCTTCAGTCCCATCAGTCTACCCAACACCATTTCCTGCCTAATGTGGATTTCCTTCAGTTCCTCCGTCACCCCAGATCCTTTGGCCACTAGTACATCAGGAAGATTGTTTGTGTCCTCCATAGTGAAGACAGATCCAAAGTACCTGTTCAACTCATCTGCCATTTCCTTGTTCCCCACAATAAATTCACCTTTTTCGGTCTTCAAGGGTCAGAACTAATTTTTTCCTCTTCACATACCTAAATAAGCTTTTACTATCTCCTGCTTTATATTCTTGGCTAGCTTACCTTCGTACCTCATCTTTTCTCCCCATATTGTCTTTTTAGTTATCTTCTGTTCTTTAAACATTACCCAATCCTCTTGCTTCCCACTCATCTTTGCTAGTTCTTCGCTTTAATTTGTATACTGTCCCTGACGTCCCTTGTCAGCCTTGGTCTTTCTTCCTCCTAGGAATCTTTCTTCCTCCTAGGAATGAACTAATGAACCTTCTGTATTATACCTAGAAACACCTGCCATTTTTGTTCCACTGTCATTCTGCTAGTGTATCTTTGCAGTCAACTTTGGCAAGCTCCTCCCTCCCTCATGGCTCCGGCGTGAATGTCAGGAGCCGGAGCCCGGAGCGGAGTGACTACGGCCGCCTCTGGGATGGATGCGCTCTGGGCGCGGATTATTAATGAGCGGAAGCACTGAGGTGAGCGAATATTTCACCGCGCTCCTCAGCTTCTCCCTGAACTTGGACTGGATCACCGCGTAAATAAATGTGTTCGTGCAGCGGCTGAAAGTCCTCAGCAAAAACCCGACGTTGTTAAAGATCCATTGAGAATCATTCATATCATTTCCAACTCTGTGATCTGATAATAGATGAAGTTTACAACATGCGTCAGCCACACGAGTATGAAGCTGCCGGAGATGGTGAAGAGTAAAGCCACACACCTCCTGCTCTCCATCTCCGGGTCACTGCGGTTCTCCCCCTTGCTCTCACCCCTCAGCCGCTTACGGACCCGAATGACCACTAAAATGTGGCGGACTGTCAGAGCGTTGAACAGCAGATTACAGCGAAAGGGAGGAACGGAGTTAAAACCGTGTCGATCCAGTCAAATGCCACCCACCAGGGGTCAGTGTAATAACTGTCCTTCCTGACACAGAACCACGGGATTTTGTCGATGATTGTCCAGGGTTCCATTGTGAAGTAGAGGGAACGTTTTTCAGAGAGAGCAGAACGCCGTTGTTGCCAGAACCGCAGCCGCAGTTTTACCGGTGCAATATTTAGTTTTCAGCTTCTGGCAACAAATGGCGACAAACCGATCAAAGGTGAAAGTGACGGTGAACCAGACAGAACATTCTGTAACTGCGTACTGCAGTACAAGGATAACACTGCACACAGGGGTGATGGTCAGGAAACTCCAATTGTCAAGTCAAACTGTAATGAAGGTATTACCTGCCTCCAAGTTAAAGGGGGAGGAGTATTATGTATGTAATATAATTGGTGTTACCGGGCTCCAAGTTAAAGGGGTTAGGTATGGGATAATTAGGATAAGTAATTGGTGTCTTGTGATGTCTGGGGTAAGTACGCAGGAGCAAAAAAGACAAGGTGGCATCCTGCAGTAAAGAAGCTTGTATGATTCCTCCCGTGTCCGAGCCTTTATTCAAGACTGTTCAAAGCATCCGAATACACAACAATTGGCGACGAGGATAAAAGAACGAAGATAAGAACAAGGCCAGCAAGAAGAATCGAAAACAAAAAGTAAAAAATAGAAGTAGTATTTGGAAACAAGTGGAACAGCACCAAGCCAAATGGTTTTGAATTGGCGCCAAAAAGAAAAAAGGTTGGAACGGGAAGCAATAGCTCAGGGAAGAGCTAGGAAATCAAGCAGGGGCAGTAAGAGTCACCAAGCACGGTGTCAGCTTACCTGGAATGTATCCAGGGCTGTGCAGCCCACAGCCTAGCCCAAGCAGCAGCCACCGACGTCGGGTGGGGGCCGAGTACCGTGAAGGCCACGGACAGGTCCAGAAAAGCCACCGACAACAGGCTGAGTCTTCAGCCCAACTGGCAACAGTCAACCCGGTGGGGTGAGGATGCAGAGAAAGCCCGGTCGGGAGCAGAGTCAGCCCGACCGTGAACAGAGAAGCGGAGATAAGCCGAGTTCCGCCCGGGGCTTTAAAAAAGGGCACACAGCACCGGAAGCGAAGAAAAGACGGAAGTTGACTTGCGGCTAAAAACTTGAACAGTGTAATCTAAGAGACTGTCCTGAAAACGGCCGCGATCGCCAGCGAAGGCATGCAGGACTGATTATCTACAGCACCCGATTGGCAGCCAGTTTTTCACCTGCGAAAAGACTAAACTGTTAAATACCTTAAGACCTACAACATCCAAATGCGTTTAAAGTAATGGCTGAAGCAATAAATCAAGTGAAACTTCCAATTAATTGCTGAATCTGCCAAAATAAAAGGAGAAAAAAATGGAAAAGTAGTGGTTTGGTCACTGAGCGAAATCCAGTTCATCATTTCGGGGTGGATGAATCGGATCCCTTTCAAGCGGGGAATCTGCACAAAAACATTAGAAGACTTGACAGTGAAAAACTGCTGTGATCAGTAGATCTGGGAACCTGGAGAAGAGACAGTTAAGTCAAGATAAATCATGGCTGATGAAGTTACTGGAAAGTCAGCTGAGCAGCTCAAGGTGGAGAGGACAACAGCAAAACGGGCATTCTCTCGTCTTGTTAACAGCATCATTAGGAACCATAAAGAAATGTCTGAAGAGGAGCTCAGGAACAATTTCAACAAACTCATGCAAGAGGCCGAAAAGGTCATGGAAGCCAATGACGACGTGGAGGCTGGACTCATTGCAGTGCTGGAGGCGGAGCTGGACGCAGATGAGGAAGCTGTGTTAACTGAACAGCAAAAAGCCAACCTGGCAAAGACTGCAAAGGAGTGTGAGTCGAAACTAAAAGAGGTCAAAAGGCTCATCCAGTACACTCTATGGGCAAACTTTGGAAATGTTGAATTATCCACCTCACTACAGACAGCAGATGGTGCATGTGAACTTGCTGCTGCCACCGCACCATCAAATAGCAACCAAGAAGCATATGAATTCATGCTTAACCACCTGCAGAAACTGGTAGAGACTGCAAAGGAGACGTACAGTCGGTGGAAACGTTGGGTCCCGCTGGATGAGCAAGAGAGCTTCCAGAAACACCTAAGAACACTCGAGCTTCTCGTCTCCAAGCTGGTTTCCAGGAAGGCTGGCTTCATACAGGCAAGAATAAAGAAGGACGCTGGAGGATTAGCACAAGCGGCGAATGCTTTCAATTATCCTTCACCAGCCATCAGACTGAGACCCTTCCTAAGTTTACTGGAAACAAGCGTGACTTTTATAGATGGAGGAAGGATTGGGAAGCACTGCAAAAGCAAGCTGAACCCACTGGATCAAATAAGGTGAAGAAGGTTCAATTGCTGGACAGTCTGGAGGACAAAATTACAAGAGACCTCCGCCTCACAAGTTATAACTGCAGATCATATATTTCGTGCCCTGGAGAACCGGTTTGGAAATCAAACAGCTATTGCTATTGAGATAGTGGAGGAGCTTCAGAGAATTCCACCTGTCAGAGGACATCAGCCACGTAAAATAGTGGAATTAATTCAAGCTGTGGAAAAGGCGCTTAAGGACTTGAGCGATCTCGGAGACACAGGCGCTATTAAAAATCCACTGATGACAAAATCAATTGAAACCAAGCTTCCAGAAACCCTCAAAAAGGCATGGCTGGTTTATGTAGCTGACAAGAAGAATGCTGTGGCACCAGAGAAACGGTTTGACAGTCTATTGTCATTTCTCAAAGAGCAGGAGAGCATATACGAACAGCTCGAGTAACTGAGGGACGAGGAGCCGAGTAGAAAGGAAACTCGAACTGAACCAAGACATGCCAGAACCAAGTCTACCAAGTCCGGAAATGACCACATAAGTTGTGTAGTCTGTGGTGACGTAAAGCATTAAAGAAAGCTGTACTTCTGCAAGCAGTTTCGAGGGCTAAAGCTGACAGAGAAAAGAGCTGCAGTAAAGAAGTTGGGAGCATGAAAAAAGTGTCTTGAAGTTCATGATGATGGTTCATACTGCAAACCTGCTTATCTGTGTAAAAATCAAATCTGCAAGGATGAACAGACTCTTGAGCATCATTATTATCTGTGCCCCAATTATGAGATGAGGAAAAGCAGTGTGGATCAGAGAAGGAGTAAATTTGGTCCAGAGGAAGATAAAGGCAAAAAGAAATATACAGTGGACCAAGAGGAGTTCTTTAGCAAACTTCCACCAGAGTTGGCAAAACAATGCCGAGATGTGTTCTCCAACACTGCATCAAGAGCCTTCAACACTGCAAAGCATCAGCCAAGCCTCCTAAAAGAAGGTGGACTGCAAGAGCACCCAGTGATTATGATGCTTCTGGAGGTCGTACAAATGCTGGACAAAAAGTTGGGACATTAATTGATTTGGCTTCAGATACCAACTACATAACTCACAAGGCTGCGAGTAGACTGAACCTTAGGAGTGAAGACATCACGCTTATCGTCCATGGAGTTGGGGGGATGAAGGTCCACGTAGAGACGAGGCGCTACCTTCTAAAAATCCGAGTGAAGACTCCCAAGGGCACACTCAAGTCGCACCAGTTAGTTTGTTATGGATTGGACAGCATTGCAGATGTTCACAAACATGTGACACCACAGCAGCTGCAAAAGTTCTTTCCAGACGTCCCACCTGAGGAACTTGTGAGACCAAAAGAGATACATTTGTTCATAAGCCATAGAGAAGATCTCATTCTGTGGGATGGACCACTGGGAAAGACTGTTGGAGGTTGTCATCCTGAGCTGTTTGAGAAGCTTACCATGTCAGCCCACATGTCCAAAACACACTTCGCAAGATCAATGAGAGCAGCTCCTTTAAAGTATGAGGAGCTCACTCACGCAGTCCCTGAGGAACTTTTACCAAACGAACAGGTCGCCGTCAAAGTCCAGAAGTCACGTACATCAACCGCCAATCGGGATTTCTTGGATTGGGGGAAGTGGGATAGCATTGGAGCAGCATGCGAGCCAAAGTGCGGGGGTTGCCGCTGTGGAAACTGCCAGCCATGCGGAAAAGAAATGACTCTTGCTGAAGAGAGAGAGCTCTAAGTGGTAAGGGAAGGCCTCACCTACGTAACAGGAGACCGTCACAGTAAAGACCCACATTGGCATGCTAGCTATCCTTGGCTGGAAGACCCAGCTTCTCTACCAAATAATAAAAGGACAGTGGAAGCCACATTTCTCAGGACGGAGAGGCAGCTATCCAGAGAACCTGAATGTAAAAGTGCCTACACAGCTCAGGTGTACGACATGGTGGACCGAAAGGCTGCAATCAAATTGTCCAAAGACATGATTGCAAACTGGAAGGGACCAGTGTGGTATGTGAGTCACCTTATTGCTCCAAACCCCCACTCTGTCACGACCCCAGTGAGACTAGTGTGGAACAGCAGCAAAAAGTCCAATGGCGTCAGCTTAAATGATTTGCTGATGAAAGGTCCAGACGTCCTCAACCAAATTCGCGCCGTCCTCCTCTGATTCAGAGGCGGAATCTATGCTGCTCTGGCAGACATAAAGAAGACGTATAACTCAGTCTGGTTGGAGGACCGTGAAGTACACTTACACAGATTCCTCTGGCGAGATTCCGAGGACGAGGAGCTGGGAGAGTATGCTATCACAAGAGTGAACTTCGGAGACAATCCTGCGGGGTGCATTGCACAGTTGACAATGCGTGAGACTGCTAACCTTCCTTCTTTTACCCACCTCAAGGAAGAGCAGCAAGTACTCCAGAAAGACAGCTATGTTGACGACGTCCTCACAACTCACAACAGCCTCGAGCAGTGAGAATCATCACAGCAAATGTGGAACGAATCCTGAAAGCTGGTGGGTTTGAGCTCAAGCCTTGGGTTCTGTCTGGCCAAGGTGGGAGGAAGGAGGACAGTGATACTTTAAAGAAAAGCAACACAAAAACCATGATCCTACCAAATCAAATGCACGATGATGATAACAAGGCACTTGGTCTGGGCTACATTGTTGAAGAGGACATGCTCCACGTTATCGTGGGAATCAATTTCTCCAAGAAATGGCGACAAACCGATCAAAGGTGAAAGTGACGGTGAACCAGACAGAACATTCTGTAACTGCGTACTGCAGTACAAGGATAACACTGCACACAGGGGTGATGGTCAGGAAACTCCAATTGTCAAGTCAAACTGTAATGAAAGGTATTACCTGCCTCCAAGTTAAAGGGGGAGGAGTATTATGTATGTAATATAATTGGTGTTACCGGGCTCCAAGTTAAAGGGGGAGAAGTGTTAGGTATGGGATAATTAGGATAAGTAATTGGTGTCTTGTGATGTCTGGGGCAAGTACGCAGGAGCAAAAAAGACAAGGTGGCGTCCTGCAGTAAAGAAGCTTGTATGATTCCTCCCGTGTCCGAGCCTTTATTCAAGACTGTTCAAAGCATCCGAATATACAACAATTGGCGACGAGGATAAAAGAACGAAGATAAGAACAAGGCCAGCAAGAAGAATCGAAAACAAAAGTAAAAAATAGAAGTAGTATTTGGAAACAAGTGGAACAGCACCAAGCCAAATGGTTTTGAAATGGCGCCAAAAAGAAATAAGGTAGGAACGGGAAGCAATAGCTCAGGGAAGAGCTAGGAAATCAAGCAGGGACATTAAGAGTCACCAAGCACGGTGTCAGCTTACCTGGAATGTATCCAGGGCTGTGCAGCCCGCAGCCAAGCCCAAGCAGCAGCCACAGACGTCGGGTGGGGGCCTAGTACCGTGAAGGCCACAGACAGGTCCAGAAAAGCCACCGACAAGAGGCTGAGTCTTCAGCCCAACTGGGAACAGTCAACCCGGTGGGGGGAGAAAGCTGAGAAAGCCCGGTCGGGAGCAGAGTCAGCCCGACCGTGAACAGAGAAGCGGAGATAAGCCGAGTTCCGCCCGGGGCTTTAAAAAAGGGCACACAGCACCGGAAGCGAAGAAAAGACGGAAGTTGACTTGCGGCTAAAAACTTGAACAGTATTATCTAAGAGACTCTCCTAAAAACTGCCGCGATCGCCAGCGAAGGCATGCAGGACTGATTATCTACAGCACCCGATTGGCAGCCAGCTGGGAGAGTATGCTATCACAAGAGTGAACATCGGAGACAAACCTGCGTTGTGCATTGCACAGTTTGCAATGCGTGAGACTGCTAATCTTCCTTATTTTACCCACCTCAAGGATGAGCAGCAAGTACTCCAGAAAGACAGCTATGTTGACGACATCTTCACATCTCACAACAGCCTCGACCAGTTGAGAATCATCACAGCAAATGTGGAACGAATCCTGAAAGCTGGTGGGTTTGAGCTCAAGCCTTGGGTTCTGTCTGGCCAAAGTGGGAGGAAGGAGGACAGTGATAATTTAAAGAAAAGCAAAACAAAAACCATGATCCTACCAAACCAAATGCATGATGATGATAACAAGGCACTTGGTCTGGGCTACCTTGTTGAAGAGGGCATGCTCCACGTTATGGTAGGAATCAATTTCTCCAAGAGAAAGAAAAAGATGCGGCTTGGTCAAGGCCTTCTTCAAGAGCAAATTAAAACTCAGACGCCAAATCCCCTAACAAGAAGAGAGCCTCTCAGCCAGGTAGCAAGGCTATATGACCCCATCAGCGTAGTGGCTCCTGTTAAGCAAAAGGGAGCGATTCTAGTATGCAGAGCTTTCCAAGAAGCAAAAGAGGGAAGCTGTTCGGTCAGAGACACATGGGACATGGCACTCTCAGGTGGACTCAGGGAGGATGCATTTACGCTCTTTGAAGAGTATGTACAGAGCTTTGAAGAGGATAAAGTTGCTGTTCGCATCCTGCCCGTTGATGCCTGGGTGTCCATGCTGCTAGCTCGGGAGGCTCACAGGGAGAGTCATGACGGAGTGGCTGGGACCTTGCTTAAAATGATAGGAAAGGCTTGGGTCATAAAAGGAAGGAGAATTGCTCAAACATTCGTTGATCACAGCATAATCTGCAACAAAGCAAAGGCAAGGAAATGTCAACAAGTAATGCGTGATCTGCCGCCTGAAAGAACTGAACCTGCTGCTCCTTTTGAGTTTACAACAGTAGACCTCTTTGGACCCTACCACGTACACGATGACGTCAGGAAGAGGGTAAAACTCAAAGTATGTGGAGTTGTCTTTTGCTGTATGGCCAGCAGAGCCATCCACACAGAGTTAGTCAACACCTTATCAAGTGAAGGGTTTCTGATGGCTTATCAAAGATTCACAGCAATCCGTGGGCACCCCAAGAAGATCTGGTCAGATCCAGGCACCAATTTTATTGGCGCAAAAACAGTCTTAGAGGAACTATATAGATTTTTGGACAACCTGGACAGAGCAGCTAAAAATTGAACAGAGTGGATGTGGAAAATCCATCCAGCTGATTCTCCACACAGAAATGGCGCTGCGGAAGCTGCTGTGCGTGTTGTGAAGAGAGCGCTCCAAAGTTTTGGAAAAGAATCGTCACTCAGTCATAGTGAGTTTCAGACAGCTCTTTACATGGCAGCCAATCTGTCAAATCAACGTCCGATCGACGCCAGGATACAAAGCCGGGAAGACTGCGTTCAGTACATCACACCAAATACTCTTCTGCTTGGCCGAGCATCTCAGTGCGGAGACATCAAGACTTTTGACTTTTCCAGCTACCCCTACATAAGACTTAGAACAATGCAGTCAGAGGTGAACAAGTTTTGGAAGAGCTGGAGCCAACTCGCCGGTCCTAACTTGTTTATAAGGAGCAAGTGGCACACCACTCAGAGAAATGTCACTGCCGGAGACATTGTCTGGTTAAGTGACCAATATGCGCTGAGGGGGCAATTCAAGCTGGGCAGAGTCGTCAGCTCCAGTCCAGACCGCAAAGGCATTGTGAGAGACGTTAATGTACGGATCTTTCCAAGTTACTCCATTCCTCTGACAAAGGCTTTGAAAGAAAGGGCAAGGCATTCCACTCAGGGGAAGGAGAGGATCCAAGCCACAATTGTTCACAGGGATGTTAGGCGGCTGGTTGTCTTGCTTCCAGTAGAAGAACAAGACAGCAATGCATCAGGAGACCAAGTTCAAACCTAGACTTCAAAGTTTGACTTTAAAGCGTCGATCTCTCAAGTGGTTCCATTGGAAGATCGAGTGCGAGGTGTCAAGTCAAACTGTAATGAAAGGTATTACCTGCCTCCAAGTTAAAGGGGGAGGAGTATTATGTATGTAATATAATTGGTTTTGCCGGGCTCCAAGTTAAAAGGGGAGGAGTGTTAGGTATGGGATAATTAGGATAAGTAATTGGTGTCTGGTGATGTCTGGGGCAAGTACGCAGGAGCAAAAAAGACAAGGTGGCGTCCTGCAGTAAAGAAGCTTGTATGATTCCTCCCGTGTCCGAGCCTTTATTCAAGACTGTTCAAAGCATCCGAATATACAACAATTGGCGACGAGGATAAAAGAACGAAGATAAGAACAAGGCCAGCAAGAAGAATCGAAAACAAAAGTTAAAAATAGAAGTAGTATTTGGAAACAAGTGGAACAGCACCAAGCCAAATGGTTTTGAAATGGCGCCAAAAAGAAATAAGGTAGGAACGGGAAGCAATAGCTCAGGGAAGAGCTAGGAAATCAAGCAGGGACATTAAGAGTCACCAAGCACGGTGTCAGCTTACCTGGAATGTATCCAGGGCTGTGCAGCCCGCAGCCAAGCCCAAGCAGCAGCCACAGACGTCGGGTGGGGGCCTAGTACCGTGAAGGCCACAGACAGGTCCAGAAAAGCCACCGACAAGAGGCTGAGTATTCAGCCCAACTGGGAGCAATCATCCTGGTGGGGGGAGAAAGCTGAGAAAGCCCGGTCGGGAGCAGAGTCAGCCCGACCGTGAACAGAGAAGCGGAGATAAGCCGAGTTCCGCCCGGGGCTTTAAAAAAGGGCACACAGCACCGGAAGCGAAGAAAAGACGGAAGTTGGCTTGCGGCTAAAAACTTGAACAGTATAATCTAAGAGACTGTCCTAAAAACTGCCGCGATCGCCAGCGAAGGCATGCAGGACTGATTATCTACAGCACCCGATTGGCAGCCAGCTGGGAGAGTATGCTATCACAAGAGTGGACATCGGAGACAAACCTGCGGGGTGCATTGCACAGTTTGCAATGCGTGAGACTGCTAATCTTCCTTCTTTTACCCACCTCAAGGATGAGCAGCAAGTACTCCAGAAAGACAGCTATGTTGACGACATCTTCACATCTCACAACAGCCTCGACCAGTTGAGAATCATCACAGCAAATGTGGAACGAATCCTGAAAGCTGGTGGGTTTGAGCTCAAGCCTTGGGTTCTGTCTGGCCAAAGTGGGAGGAAGGAGGACAGTGATAATTTAAAGAAAAGCAAAACAAAAACCATGATCCTACCAAACCAAATGCATGATGATGATAACAAGGCACTTGGTCTGGGCTACCTTGTTGAAGAGGGCATGCTCCACGTTATGGTGGGAATCAATTTCTCCAAGAGAAAGAAAAATATGCGGCTTGGTCAAGGCCTTCTACAAGAGCAAATCAAAACTCAGACGCCAAATCCCCTAACAAGAAGAGAGCCTCTCAGCCAGGTAGCAAGGCTATATGACCCCATCGGCATAGTGGCTCCTGTTAAGCAAAAGGGAGCGATTCTAGTACGCAGAGCTTTCCAAGAAGCAAAAGAGGGAAGCTGTTCGGTTAGAGACACATGGGACACGGCACTCTCAGATGGACTCAGGGAGGATGCATTTACGCTCTTTGAAGAGTATGTACAACTTGGAAAAGTCAAGTTCGTCAGGGCACTGACTCCGTCTTGCTCCGCAACTGAACCCTTGGGGATCAGCTTTTCTGACGGAAGTGAGCACACCTACGGTGATGTACCTGAGATGGGATTCAGACCATGGCCCAATTGTCAGACTTGTGGAATCCAAGGCCAAGTTAACTCCCTTGGACCACAGAGGAGACGCTGTTAAAGCAGAGATGTGCGGAGCAGTGTTCGCCTCACGCTTGAGGAAGTATTTCGAACTACACAGTCGAATTCAAGTGGAGAAGTGGTATCATCTTGTGGATAGCCAAACAATCCTTGGTGCAATACAGCGAGAAAGCTACGGATTTCAGACATTCTTCGCCAATCGGATTGGAGAGATTCAAACAAGCACCAACATTCAGGACTGGCGGTGGATTCCTGGCCCACAAAACATCGCTGATGTAATCACCAGATGCGCCAGCCCTCAAGACCTTGATCAGTATTCGGAGTGGCAGAATGGACCGAAGTTCCTGATGTTCCCTGTGAGTGAGTGGCCAATAAAATCAGCTAAGGAACTGGCTGCCACTGCCAGAGAGAACATCGAAAATTTACAGAAGAAAGCTTTTGTTGCAGCACTATCAAGAACCAAAGTAGAGAAACAAGAACCGGAACCCACAAACCCAAAGAGACCACCTGCAGGGTCAGCTATTCAGAACCTTGTTGATGTCAAGCGATTCAGCATTCTAACCCGACTGATCAAGACAGTCGCATGGATTTGGAGAGCAGCGAAGAGGTTTCTTGGAAAGGAAAAAGCCCTAAACGATCCAAAGTGGGAGGCCATCTCTTTGACAGGAGTCATTAAAGAGAACGAGAAAATGCTCTAAAATACATTTTTTGTGCTGCGCAATTAGGCACAACTTTCCCAAGCACCACAACAGATCGACTGGTAGCCTATAAAGACCAAGATTCTGGGCTGATGGCTTGTGGTGGCAGAGTGCAGAGCTTTGAAGAGGATAAAGTTGCTGTTCGCATCACTGCCCGTTGATGCCTGGGTGTCCATGCTGCTAGCTCGGGAGGCTCACTGGGTGAGTCATGACGGAGTGGCTGGGACCTTGCTTAAAATGAGAGGAAAGGCTTGGGTCATAAAAGGAAGGAGAATTGCTCAAAAAGTCGTTGATCACAGCATAATCTGCAAGAAAGCAAAGGCAAGGAAATGTCAACAAGTAATGAGTGATCTGCCGCCTGAAAGAACTGAACCTGCTGCTCCTTTTGAGTTTACAACAGTAGACCTCTTTGGACCCTACCACGTACACGATGACGTCAAGAAGAGGGTAAAACTCAAAGTCTGTGGAGTTGTCTTCTGCTGTATGGCCAGCAGAGCCATCCACACAGAGTTAGTCAACACCTTATCAAGTGAAGGGTTTCTGATGGCTTATCAAAGATTCACAGCACTCCGTGGGCACCCCAAGAAGATCTGGTCAGATCCAGGCACCAATTTTATTGGCGCAAAAACAGTCTTAGAGGAACTATATAGATTTTTGGACAACCTGGACAGAGCAGCTAAAAATTGAACAGAGTGGATGTGGAAATTCCATCCTGCTGATTCTCCACACAGAAATGGCGCTGCGGAAGCTGCTGTGCGTGTTGTGAAGAGAGCGCTCCAAAGTTTTGGAAAAGAATCTTCACTCAGTTATAGTGAGTTTCAGACAGCTCTTTACATGGCAGCCAACCTGTCAAATGAACGTCCGATCGACGCCAGGATACAAAGCCGGGAAGACTGCGTTCAGTACATCACACCAAATACTCTTCTGCTTGGCCGAGCATCTCAGTGCGGAGACATCAAGACTTTTGACTTTTCCAGCTACCCCTACAAAAGACTTAGAACAATGCAGTCAGAGGTGAACAAGTTTTGGAAGAGCTGGAGCCAACTCGCCGGTCCTAACTTGTTTATTAGGAGCAAGTGGCACACCACTCAGAGAAATGTCACTGCCGGAGACATTGTCTGGTTAAGTGACCAAAATGCGCTGAGGGGGCAATTCAAGCTGGGCAGAGTCGTCAGCTCCAATCCAGACTTCAAAGGCATCGTGAGAGACGTTAATGTACGGATCTTTCCAAGTTACTCCATTCCTCTGACAAAGGCTTTGAAAGAAAGGGCAAGGCATTCCACTCAGGGGAAGGAGAGGATCCAAGCCACAATTGTTCACAGGGATGTTAGGCGGCTGGTTGTCTTGCTTCCAGTAGAAGAACAAGACAGCAATGCATCAGGAGACCAAGTTCAAACCTAGACTTCAAAGTTTGACTTTAAAGCGTCGATCTCCCAAGTGGTTCCATTGGAAGATCGAGTGGGAGGTGTCAAGTCAAACTGTAATGAAAGGTATTACCTGCTTCCAAGTTAAAGGGGGAGGAGTATTATGTATGTAATATAATTGGTGTTACCGGGCTCCAATTTAAAAGGGGAGGAGTGTTAGGTATGGGATAATTAGGATATGTAATTGGTGTCTTGTGATGTCTGGGGCAAGTACGCAGGAGCAAAAAAGACAAGGTGGCGTCCTGCAGTAAAGAAGCTTGTATGATTCCTCCCGTGTCCGAGCCTTTATTCAAGGCTGTTCAAAGCATCCGATTACACAATTGGCGACGAGGATAAAAGAACGAAGATAAGAACAAGGCCAGCAAGAAGAATCGAAAACAAAAGTTAAAAATTTGGAAACAAGTGGAACAGCACCAAGCCAAATGGTTTTGAATTGGCGCCAAAAAGAAAAAAGGCAGGAACGGGAAGCAATAGCTCAGGGAAGAGCTAGGAAATCAATCAGGGGCAGTAAAATTCATCAATCACGGTGTCAGCTTACCTGGAATGTATCCAGGGCTGTACGGCCCACAGCCAAGCCCAAGCAGCAGCCACCGACGTCGGGTGGGGGCCTAGTACCGTGAAGGCCACAGACAGGTCCAGAAAAGCCACCGACAAGAGGCTGAGTCTTCAGCCCAACTGGGAACAGTCAACCCGGTGGGGGGAAAAAGCAGGGAAAGCCCCGTCGGGAGCAGAGTCAGCCCGACCGTGAACAGAGAAGCGGAGATAAGCCGAGTTCCGCCCGGGGCTTTAAAAAAGGGCACACAGCACCGGAAGCGAAGAAAAGACGGAAGTTGACTTGCGGCTAAAAACTTGAACAGTATAATCTAAGAGACTGTCCTAAAAACTGCCGCGATCGCCAGCGAAGGCATGCAGGACTGATTATCTACAGCACCCGATTGGCAGCCAGTTTTTCACCTGCTAAAAGACTAAACTGTTAAATACCTTAAGACCTACAACATTCAAATGCCTTCAAAGTAATGGCTGAAGCAATAAATCAAGTGAAACTGTCAATTAATTGCTGAATCTGCCAAAATAAAAGGAGAAAAAAAAAGGAAAAGAAGTGCTTTGGTCATTGAGTGAAATCCAGTTCATCATTTCTGGGTGGATGAATCAGATCCCTTTCAAGCGGGGAATCTGCACAAAAACATTAGAAGACTTGACACCAATAAAGGTAATAATATCGGATCCGAAACAAAATGACCTCGGTGATCAGGACCAGTAGGTCGGCCGCTGCCATGGCCACCAGGTGGCGAGTGGTGCAGGTGGTGAGGCCGCACTTTCCCCGGGATGGAATCACAATCGCCACTAAATTCACTGCGGAAAGAGAAGGGAACGGACACTGGGCATTTACTCAACACGGTGTCTGGGGCTGAACACCAGCTCGACATTCAGCTCAAGATCATGAGTGTTGGAGTCGGTGCGCGGCTGCTGCAAGTTTAACAATGTCAGAGCCGGCTCCGACTGTTCCCGACCAGCCTGCCTGCTTCAGGGGAGAAGAGGTAAGACGACGGGCTGGCGGGGAGGGAACGATCAGCCACCCGATACAATAGGCGGAATTGTCCTTTCTATAGTTAAGCGGAATGGTCCGTTAACCCTGCTGCTGCTCACAGTCTCTGATGGGGCCGCTTTCACAGACTTAACCGTGACCGGCCGCGTTTAACCAGGGCTCTGGGAACTCAGCATCTGATGGGGACGAGGAGGGTTCCAGAGGGAAGGCAGGGACAACTTAGAATCCGGCAGCAGAGTGGCTCCGTTAATGGATTCATTCCACAGTGAGTTCAGTTCAGTAACAACACACAAGCCGGTAGATCCGCGGCCACTGGTTCAGGAGATCGATCCAATTATTGACCAACAGGCGGTGGAATCCGACTGACAGACTCCACAGTGAGACACAGTGTCCACAGGAGCGGGTGTTCACACTGATCAATAACTCAGACATAGTGAACTTCACAATGTGAACCCCTCTCTCCCAGTCACACCGTGCCAGAGAGCTGCCTGCCTGTCCCTGCACTGGGACAACTCTGGGCAAGGTGCCACTGAAGGCAAGAACAACATTCCAGTGGGTCCCGGCAGCAGTGAGAGAAAAAGAGGGTTAGTTCCAGCTGTCTGAAAATAGGAAAAATCACATCAGCGTTAATTCACAAATATTTCACTGAGAGGATTGATATTCTTCACATATTCTTGTACAACGATCATCAGTTGGGACCTTGTAACATGATCAGAATCAGGTCAACACCAGTTAACACACGGAGTTATATAACTGGAATTGTTCTGCTCACTCACTTACCAGGGACTCCAACTGCAGCAATTATCACGTACAGGATTTTCTCCACGTCGTAATATTCCCAATAATGCTGCCCCATTTTTTCTGCCCAGCGACGTGTCCCCGTGAGCTACCGGTTATGTCTCGGAATGAAATGCAGAGGCAGAACATTCCTGGAGATTTTATACCATTTTCCGTCTCCACCGGGACAGTGAAGTTTCAACAGAGTTTTAAAATAGAGATAGAGAAATGAATCGCAAACAGATGACATCAGCCTCGTGAAATCCCTGCTGAGACAGGTTGTCATTTATTCAGAGAATTGATTGAGAAACTCCAAAGACTGGGAATTTGTTGCGATAGATCCTGAGGGGTGGAAATTGGGCGCGGCGGCATTGTACCAGCAAAGGGGATATTGTTTCAAACGGCATCAGATCCACTTCTCCACCTCATGTTGTTTGTCGGATTTCCTTCAATCCGTTTCACTCAGCAAGGCAATGACAAATACCAGGGACCCTCTCAGGGCTTCTGGTGCCCAGTTTGAAGGTGGACTGGACTGGGCGACCTTTGTCCACACGTTGAGGAATTAGTTCAACAGATCACCTCGGACTAAAATGCACCCCCCCCCCACACACTCTGCTTCACCCCTCAGTATGATCGCGGCTTAACTGACTGTAACCTCAACCCCACACTCCCGCTGACCCCGGTAACCATTCACTCCCTGCTTGCCTGGAATAGATCTGACTATACCATGGGACAATAACATTCTCTGCCTTCATCACCTCTGAGGAGGAACGACCCAAAAACTCACGACAGAGAACAGAATCATTGCCTCCTCAGAATTGACCTAAACCTAAATAAAACGGCGAATGATGCAGCACCTCTCCCTCCTCTCTTTCTCTCTCCCTCCCTCCATCCTTACTGCTGTCACTCTCTGAAATGTTACTCTCTCTCCTACGCACTTTATTTTCCCTCTCTGTTCCGCCCTCTCTCTGTCACCCCCTCTCTCCATATCCCTCCCTACACTCTTCCTCTCACTGCATCGCTCCCTCCGTTTCTCTGTGTCTCCCTGATCCTTCCCCCTCTCCCTTTTGCCAACCCACTCGCTCTGAACTCCCCTCAATCTTTATCTTCTCACTCTCCCTTTGATAGCTCACTCCCTCCATCTATCGTCCTCTCTATTTCTCCCCATTCATCTCTGTACTCACTATCTCTCTCTCCATTTTCCTCAACTTTTCTCCTGCTCGCCCTAACTTCTCTCTCCAACGTCTTTCTTGGGAATTGGGGGTAAATCGGTTAGCCACCATGGAAGTAACATTTGTCGCTATACCCCTCCGTCACACACCAGGAGCCCTTCCGGGTGAGACAGGTTCACCAGAAACTCCTCTGCTCATCTACTGTATGCGGTGTTCCAGATATGGCCTCGTTACATCGGCGTAGACTCGGCGGTCGTATCACCAAAGACCCTCGTTCCGCCAAGACCTGGCGGATCTCCCCGTTGCTAACTCCCCTTCCCGCAATGACCTTTCTGTCCTGGGCCTCCTCCATTGCCACTGAATAAAGCCACTTCTTGGGAAGGGTGGGCGGCGCAACTGACGTTGCAGCGGCCCCTGCAGTCCGTCTGTCTTTTTTTTATTTGTTTTACCCGTTGAGTGTAGTTTGAAGTGTTTATTTTATTATTTTTAATTGTGTATGTGTGGGGGGCTGGGGGGACATTTAAATATCTTCCCTGTACGGGGGACCCGACCTTTTCTCTGTCGGGTTTCCGTTGTAGTTGGGACCTAGCACCGTGGGAGCGGCCTCCAAAGGGAACGACCTGGGGGCTCCAGTCGCGGAGCCTGCGGACTCGCCATCGTGGGACTGGCCGGCTACGGAGCGCGGAGAGCTGTGGTGGCGCGCTGCTGCGACCCGATTTCGGAGCTTCTGAGGCTCCCGCCGCAGGCCCGGTGGGCGATGACATTGGGAGCTCGCGGGTCCCTGGTGGGAGACCGCTTTTTGGAGCTTCCGCAACGGCAACTTCTCCCCCCATGTTGCGGGGTTGAAGGCGACGCGGAGCGGGGCCTTACATCGCTCCGCGCGGCTTAAACGGCCAGCACCCACTGGGGGCTTAAACTTGCCAGCACCCGCTGGGGGCTCAAACATCAAGACCCGGGCAGGGCCTTACATCGCCCGGCGCGAATTTAACGGCCGCGGGACTTGCTAGAGCCCGCCGGGGATTCCAACATCAAGACCCGGAGCGCGGCCTTGCATCGCCCGGGGCGGTTTAATGGCCGCGGGGCTTACCATCGCCCGCCGTGGGCTTTGACATCGTGAGAAGAATGGAACACAGGGGAGTGACAAGACTTTGCCTTCCATCACAGTGAGGAGGAGATTCACTGTGATGGGTGTTTGTGTAAATTGTGTTGGTGTGTGTCTTGGTTCTTTTCTTGTTGTATGACTGCAGAAACCAAATTTCGTTTGAACCTCATTTGAGGTTCAAATGACAAACACTGTATTGTATTGTATTGTATTCATATTCCGCTTTGTTACCTTACCACCTAATGGTGTGAACATTGAATTATCCAATGTTAGGTAACCAACGTGTAAGTTCCCGCTTCCCCGCGCTCATCCTCGCGCCTCACCCGGACTCCCACACGTTCATCCCCTCTACCTCCCCTCCTCCGATATTCCTTCCTCTCTCTTTCTAATTCCATCCTCTTCAATCTACATCTCATATCTTTCATCTTTTAAACTCTAGTCACAACCACCTGAATATGAAAACGCTTCCGCTCATTATTCATATCACTCACTCACTCACTGATATCTTACCTTGTCCTGTCTCCATCTGTCCCAGCCTTCTCCCCCGTTCCAGCACAATCAGTTTGAAGGAGGGTTCCGAGCCAAAATGTCACCATTTGTACTCGCGCATCTACTCCCTACTATACAAAGGGTTCTTAGTTTAAATTAACTATACCTATTAACCCCTTCCTCACAATCCACACTTTTACTTTTGATACGCAACCTTTGATTTATACTATCTGTTCATTTTCTAATGCTAACAGCAGATTCTTCGCTTCCCTATCTTCCTCTCGCTGGTCATACTGTGTTCTAAAGGCCATCATGGCGGCGTCATTCTTGGTCAGGGCTGTCTCCATCAATCGCTGAGACAACCCCCGTACGCAGGGAATGATACAACATCCAAACAGACACAGCAACCCCATCATAACTATCACTGATGTTAGGGCTGATGTTAAGATGTGCTTCCATTTCCCAGACCAGGAGTCTAGAAACACGGTCCAGGAGGTGTCTACTCCGGAGTTCTCGGCCAATTCGATAGACAGGGAAGTGAGACCTGCTAGGGCTCTCGATACTGACCCATCAGGAGCAGTGTTGTTGGGGATGAAGGTGCAACATTGTTCCCCAAACATTACACACACCCCTCCCTTCTCAGCCAGTAGCATGTCTAAGGCCATGCGATTTTGCCAGGCCATTAGGCTGGTATCTGTCAGTTGTTCCGCTAATCCTTCAACCGCATCTCGAGTGTAATTTATAAAGCGTTGTTGATTGTAGTATAGGTAGTTGATCCAGTCCACATTTTTATTAATTGTGGACCACCAGAAGAGTATGGACTCAAAGCCCGCAGCTATCTGGTTTCTGGCTTTGAATTCATCGGGTACCCCTCTTGGCACCCCTATCGCATATATATATATATATATGTGTGTGTTGAATGATCCTTTCACCCCTCTCTTTTGTCGTAGGCTCCTTTATTGAGTTCTACAGCATGTTCTACTGCTATGGTGAAGGGCATCATCAATTGTGTGAGGGTACACGTTCCCGTCCATGACCCTGGTAACCGGGGCCACAGGGTATTCTCCCCGCACCACCACCAGACATCAGCTCTACTGACTTCTGCTTTCTCAGCCAGGAGCTTTTGAACAGTGGCCCCTGTTCCTCAGCCGTTATGTTATACGTCTGATTGCAGTTGAGCACCTCCCCCATTTCCTGCCAATCTGGGTTATATCTGGTATAGCACTCAAATCTCTCCTCCCCAAGGGGAGTGGTAAATGGAGGAGGTCGAGGGTCTGTCCTTCGGCCCTTTGTATTGTTGTTGCTAGCCGGGAATAGGTAATGATAACTCTGGCAGGTCGCATCCTTTGGTAGGATGGGATTCATGAATAGCTGTAGTATACATGACATAGCCCCAGGTGTCCTATCCCAATTCAAGGGAAATGGTACTGGAACCAGCTGAGGCTTAGCTCCGGCGCAGGCGTAGCAATTGGTGTGTTGCATACTCCTGGCTGTGTACATCATCCAGGCAAGCCAGGTGTTGGCTCCCTTTCCTCCTGTAGGTATTCCCTCCTCATATAACTGCCTTAATTCTGTTTCTCCTGCTACTATCATTATCTTCAAATCCTTAGGCTCATTTTCCGTGGTGACATTTCTGACTACCGGTGGTGCTGGTGTTGCCCAGGGATCCCTACTCTGACTGTCATCTATCTGGAACCTTTCCCTCCCATCCTCATATTTTACCATATTCCCGTCCCGCTTCACTTCTATCTCAAACTTCAGACATGCGTCCTTCCCTGTTCTATCTGCACATATCCAATACCTACCAGTTTCCTGCATTTGAACACTCTGTATGCTTACATATACGCGTCCTGGCAATCCCTCATTTGGGTTTTGATATACTTTCCAACTATCAGTTAGATAGGTGGTTCGATGCCACCCATATTTTGATGAAATAAACACCGTGTGCCAATCTTTACAGGGATGTGTGCATACATACATTCTATAGCCGCACCACAATTTTCCTTTACATACATCAAATGGGATGGTGGTGGACCTTCTATTCTGTGGTATTGTGATTTTTATGCATGTTATATTACTCACGAGTTGGGTAACCACCCAACACACGACCCACCAACACGAAATCTTCATTTTTCCCGCGGGTTCTTGGTAAATATTAAAGTCAACGGTTCCTCTCCTTTGCGCACAGTCCACAGGCTGATATTGTCTGGTGGGGCCTCCACAGGACCCTTATAAATTTCCCTAATAACCTTTTCAAGAAATTCAAGATTAGCCAAGCATCACAATCACAAATCCATGCTAATTCTTCCTAATCCTACCCTATTTATCCAAATTCTTATATATTGTCTTAAGTATCCTTTCCATTATTTTGCCCACCACTGATGTCATACAACGTTCTTGTTAAAACTCTATCCTTTTCTCACATCTCTGTCCTCCTGTTCACTTACCTCAGGGCTATTATCTATTCGTACCTGCGGGACAGCCCTCATGTAATTATTGAAATGGTACCAGATATATCAACCATCTACCTGAACATCGGTCGGTAGTTTAGAAAACTCATACATACACCTTGTCTTTAGGTTTAAAGGGTCCTTCCTCCTGGTGCACCTCCAACAGCTTTTACTTTTCCTGTTCATAAATAGACTTGTATATCATAATTAACTGTTTCATATACTTTTAAAATTCTATCTTTAACTGTTCCAAACTCGGTCTCTTGTACGGACCTCTCCATTGTGCCACCTGCTCGGTTAGTTTGTATGCAACATCTCTTCAGTGCCAATTGCAGGGCATCGATCCAATTGAACTTTGTAATTAATCAAATCTTATTTATATTAACCTTCAATGTTCCATTTATTCCTTCCACCATGCCTGTGACTGCAGGTGTTACATACCCAAATGTGTACTTTACTCTAAGGGTCTCTATCGCCAACTTAGCTACTCCCTAAATGAAAACAATCCGTTGTCAAAGCTGATTTCTGTAGGTCTACCAAACCTCTTAATTACCTTATTCATCATAAACGACACTACAGGGCTTATATCTAATCTAGTCTGAACTATATCCTGCCTTTTCCCAAGGTTATCATCCTCTGTCCTTCATTCTGAAGATTTTTTTTAATCTCTCTCTCTCTCTTACATCGCTTTTCACTTATGGAACAATACCAACAAATCCTCCTTTAAATCCCTTTCTCTCTTGGGGACCCCAGTCCTGTTAGGGCTTATATCCAGATTATTTTCACTCCTGATAGGACTTTTTGAGGAAATGTACCCCAAAGACATTCATTATTGGCATGTAATTCTCTGGCCCTGCTTGGTTCCGTCATAGGACTCACTTAGGTCCATTGTTTATTGACAACAGCTCCTCCTGCTGGTTTGCAAGTCTTTTTCCTATCTTTGTGATATTTCTCGACCGCAGAGACCAACTGTTCGCTGAATCTGCTTGACTTTAAGAAGAATGACATCCACCACAGTAGTTCATAATATAATGTTCATCAATGAAATCTCCACCTTTTCAGCTGGTTTTCCAGATAGGCTATTTGCCTTTCCTTGTGTATCTCCCCTTTGTTCCTTGGGGTTCCTCTTAAGTGGGTAACATTGTCTGAGGGCCTGCCATACCCTCTGCCTGACTGTGTCAAACAGTATGCCATTGCTTGTTACATTGTTCGCATCAGTTTATACCATCCATCTTCAGTAGTTCTGTCACTTTAGTGGTTCCTATCACTTTTACCAACAGTGCCTTCAAATCTTCCATGGTCAATAATCGTCCCACGTTCTCCTCCTCCTCCAAAGCCCTAATCCATTTCCTCCCCCATCAGGGATATAGGGTGAGGTATTTTTTTTTAGCCCTCTCAGTTTATGGGTGCCCCAAGGGATAATCTGTGTCTGTCCTTCGCTTTTCTCTTTAAAGCAGTCTCATCACTTTATCCCAATGCTTCCAACTTTAATCCTTTTTTGGTATGCCTTCTTTCTTATTCTAAACTCAATTTCTTGCTTCTCAAATATTCTTGCCTCCTTGCAAATTCATTCACCTTTCTTTTTTAAATCTTCCACTGACTCCTCCTGCTTTATTACTTTCACGCCTGTCATTTTCTACTTCTGTTATCTTCTAACTGTCTCTCTCTCCTTTCTTTCTATACTTGAATGTTTACCAATTAACTTATTTCCAATTATTTCAATCCATATTCACCACTATTTTAAATGTCCAATTCCTAGCACTAGTAACAATTTTCCAAATTATCTTTACTGACTAGAAATCTAAAAGAACATCCCCTTCTAGGTTACAAGGATACAAACAATTAATCGTTATCTTACAGCTGTCCGTCGCCTTTCACCATGACCTAATTTATTTAAAGGAACATACACCTACCTACAGTGGACATTTTTTATTCTTATAAAACGTACTTACTAACTTACTTACTCTTACAATGTGGTCTACAAATACAATAAACAAAATAATTATCACATATATAAACTTCCTCTTTCATTCCAAACCGGTTTTTACACACAAATCACATTCGTTCCATTCTTACTTCAAATAAATGCAACATCTTTTACATGTATTAAAACTCAAAATAATAGAATCAAATCATTTTTGTAATTTTCCAATTCCCTGGGTATTTCTCTGCCCCCAGATACTCAGCATTCGCCCCAACGGACTAACAGGCAGAATGCGGGGGTCGGGCTTAACGCCCTTCCCCTCCCTTTTGGGCTTTCCGTTTTCATTGCCCATCCTCCCGATCGGAATTCCCCCCCAATCTATTTAATCCCCCGAGTAGTACTTAATAGTCATTTTTCTTACCCGGGTCTTGTGCACAAGAATCACTCGATTTGGCTCCTCGCGATTTCCAATTACTCCCACTTGTTTCTCTAATCTCTGGTCTTGGATATCACTCGCCCAAACCGCTGATGGCAAGCAAGGGGTCCAGGGGCCGCTAAATCAGCGGGGTGCACCGTCCCTTCTCCCGTATACCGTCGCCAGCTGGCCGGAGTGGCAATCCTGAGACAAGCCCCCATCTGTGGGGTGCAAAAAACTGATTGCTCACAATCACAAATCTAGAGAATTTAGAGAAACAAGTTCATTTATTAGCAAGTCTGCAGAGTCGGGTGCCTCCCCTGTTGAGACACACCGAGACCAGGAAAGTCACTCTCTTTTATTCACACCATTTTACAATGGTTTACACCTTTAATTCCTCCCCTTCAGGCTCCTTCCAATCAGAGCACTGAGGTGCACAATCTAACCGTAACGCTCCGTAACGCCCCGCAACGACCAGGGTACCTCCCAGATCATACATCGCATGTGCATTTAAATGAGACATCTTGTCATGATGGGCGTGTGTACATATTCATGTAAGTTCATTGCCCATGCGCACAGAGAGTTGTTCATGACCCTTACCCCAGTTCTATCCCGGACTGTCTCTTATCTCCTTTTTTCCCATCCTTGAAATGTCACCATTTGTACTCGCGCATCTACTCCCTACTATACAAAGGGTTCTTAGTTTAAATCAACTATACCTATTAACCCCTTCCTCACAGTTAGTAATAACAATAGGATCATTGTAAATAACACTAAATCACTTGTCGACTTCAGTGGTCACTCGTGGTTACAGTAGCAGCTGTGTTCTTAGAGAGACAATGAACATAGAACAGTATAACACAGGAACAGGCCCTTTGGCCCACAAAGTCTATGCCAACTCTCCCCACGTAAACTGAGCCTACAGTGAAAGTGAAAATAACTTGTTCAGAATATTTGCACTTATTCTTTATCTTAATTTTGCAGCAAACTTTATTTGGACCTGCAAACTACTGCACAATGGAAGAGATTGAGATTGCATTGCTGCTACACCAACAGACATTTCTCTTAGCAGCAGCCCTCATGGTTGCAGGTCATCCGTGCAGCAGTTCAACAAAGAAGGTTATGAAGAAGAAGAAGAAGAAGAAGAAGAAGAAGAAGAAGAAGAAGAAGAAGAAGAAGAAGCCCAGGAAGAGGTCTGTGTGGACGAGGTCTTTGCTCCGGATGAGACCTACTTTGGGCCAGTATGAGACCATGATGACGGATCTGCTGCGGGTAGATGATGCTGCCTTTAGAAATTTCACCAGGATCCCCCCTGACCTGTTTCAGGAGCTCAAGACACGAGTCGGACCTCTACTGCAGAAAACGGACACCGTCATGCGGAAGTCACTGGAACCAGGACTGCGCCTAGCCATCACCCTCCACTACCTTGCATCAGGGGAACCCTACAAGAGCCTCTCGTATAAATTCCGTGTGGCTCACAACACCATCAGCAGTGTAGTCCGAGAGACCTGTGACGCCATCAACTAAACATATGATGAGATTATTGACTGCCCAACTACACCAGACGGGTGGAGGAGTGTGGCGCACGGCTTTCAAAGCGGATGGAACTTCCTGCACACATGTGGGGCTGTTGATGGGAAGCATGTGGCCATCCGGTGTCCACCCGGGGGAGGTTCTGTGTACTTCAACTTCAAGAAGTTCCATTCCATCGTGCTGTTAGCTGTGGTAGATGCAAACTACAACTTCATGTTTGTGAATGTGGGCACACCTGGCAGTGCCGCAGATGGAGAGACCTGGAGAGAGACCTCCCTTGGGCAAGCATTGGAAGAACGGAGAGCAGGCCTTCCTGATCCAAAACCTCTGCCGGGAGAAGACAACCATGGCATCCCCTACGTACTGGTTTGTGATGATGCTTTCGCACTCAGGCCATGGATGATGAAGCCATACCCTCACAGGGGGATGTCAAGGGAGCAAAGGATCTTCAATTGCATGCTGTCCAGGGCTAGGAGGGTAGTGGAAAATGCTTTTGGTATCCTTGCTAGCAGATTCAGATGCCTGCTGACAACAATGGAGCAGGAGCCCGAGAATGTGCAGGCCATTGTCTACGCGGCATGTGTCCTCCGTAACCTGATCCGCACCAGAGGTGCATCTGCAGCCTTGGTGGAGGGTGACACGATGGACAAACAGACTGGTGAAGTCTCACCAGGTTCATGGAGAGCTGCAAGACAGGCATCACCGAGGATGGCACTAGGGTCATTGCAAGGAAACACCAGCAACAGAAGAGCAAAGGAGATGAGGGACCATCTCTGTGCTTACTACAACTCAGAGCGAGGCAGTGCACCCTGGCAGAACAATATGTTTTGAGGATCAAAAGCAAACAGTGGATGTCAGGGTTGTCTTCTCACAGCAGAGGTACCCGATCATGAAGGCCCCAGATCTTACAAAAGTGCGATCTATGTATGTTGATGGATGGTTTTACATTGTGAAATTAATAATTCTGTGTTAATAGTAATACCTACATCACCTTATTTTAAAATTGCCTGATCTTTAAAGCGTTTAAATGCCATTGTTTGATTTTCATGGCTTATAATGACAAATTTTGCAAATCAATGCAGTTCAATGCCTGTTTGTGTTTTATTTCTCTAATAAATCAATGCTTTTGTATGTGAGATGCATTCCATCATTAAAGGTTGTTTCCATATGAGAGATCTACGCCATGATTAAGACACTTTTTTCCACAATACAATATTAAATATAAACTGTTTATTTAGTGAAAACAATGAACATATTGAAAAACAAGAAATTCTTTTTAAATATGCAACACAATTCCACAGAACATTGTTCATTAGTGCAAGCAAACAAATAACGTAGTGAGAAACAACAGTGAATTAAACGTTAATGTGCAACACACAAGCAGACACAATAGTGAATGTTGGGGGCAACCTCACTCCTTACGGCCCATGTCCACATGTCAATTATCAATATAAAAGTCTGAGAGTTCTGTGCCGGAGTTTGCGCTTTCTTCGGGATCGTCAAATTGAACATGGAAATCGCTTTCCTCTAGCCTATCCATGCCACATGATGAATGATGTGGCGGTGGGGTGTGTCCCCTGACATAGTGGGGGGGGGGGGGCGCTGCCATCCATGGGTATGCCATAGAGCTGGATTCCATCCTTGCCTGTGGGCAAAACACATAAGCGTATCAATATGTATCGGTGCCAAACAAATCATATAAAACAAATTCCAACCTTTCACAAGGTGTGTGTTAGAGAAATCTTGAGTCAGGGTGAAGACTCACAAATGTTTCACTGTACCTGGGGAGGATATTGTGGTGGCATCATCATGGTTTGTTGCTGTGGCACTAATGGCATGGGCCTCATCGGACTCTGCAACACAAAGAAAATCGTAGTAAATGATTCATAGACAGCATTAAATTAAAACTTTTATAAATTCAATAAACTTTGATTAAAATATTTTACTGGCAGAGGAAGTCTGTGCGCCCTTGCCAAGGCCAATCCCTCTATGCTGTAGCGTTGCCAATTTTCCTCAGGGATCAAAAACATCTCCTCCCTCAGTAACATTGCGTACGCATGGACAATCCTTTCCTGCGATGTCCTTGGCTGTGACAAAACGTTTATCATGCCCGACGTTGTCTTTGCCTGGTCCATGATCTAAAACAAGGAAGTACAATCATGATAATTATATTGTGGGATGCGATGGAGAAACGTGGACGTGGACGTAGGGCGGAGTGAATGAGAGATTTGATGATGGTTAATCCAAAAGCACTTACATCCCAGAACATCTCCCGTTGAAGACCTTGAACAGGCACATCGCTATCTGACGCAGTTGTGCAGGCCTGCTTCCGTTTTGCGTGCTGCTGTAGTTCGACAGCAGTGCATGACCCGGATGGTCCATCTGAGGGTCCCTCTAGCGGATCAGGCTCGCCCTAACTCGAGTCCGCACACGTTGATACACCCACAGTACACTTGAAGAAAGTGAATGTGTATCATAAATGTGCAAGGCCATCAGGACGTAGCAAGAAAAGTGAACACAAAGTTATCATTGTTAAAATATTTTTGACTGACTTGCCGACAAATATTAATTGTCACATAATTTTCGTAATTATTCACCTTCCTGCAACTTTCCTTCCTCTGCACTCTTACAATGTGGTCCCGCACGAACCCCCATTTTTCATATATCCACTGGTCTCTGTCAGTCAGTGTCCTACTGCCAGAGCCAGACTTGCCAAGACTTTGAGAAATTTTCCCAAACCGTGTCCTCTGACTCTTTAGCCATTGACACAGTTGGTCATCTGTGAAAACATAGAATAAATGAAGATAAGTGTTGAGCAACTTATAATATGAATTGGGACTTCAATTACAAACACAGAAATGTAGATAAACTACAAATTATGTACTTACAAGAGCAGTCAGGGAACTCCTTCGCCTTTTCTCCAATTCTGACGTTGCGGAGACCTCTGTTCCTAAATTCACGGTTTGTCTTGTCATACAGCTCATGGTGGGCCTGATACCATTCCACCAGGTCCCCCTCTTGTTCCCTTGCAAAATTATATGGCTTTGAGCCAGACCTGTTCCACACCCATGCAGGGACATAAGCTGGAGCAGGAGATGGGCCAGCAGATGGGGAAACATATGAGGCAGCAGATGGAGAAGCAGATGGGGCAGCAAATGGGGCAGGAGTCGGGGCAGGTAATGAAGCAGGGGCAGGGGCAGGAGCAGTGGCTGGACCCTCCAGTATCTGAATGTTTTCCATTATTACTTTTCTTACTTTGTCCTCCATCGATCTTCTTACACTACTTGTTCTCCTCATGTTTCTAATAAACTGTCAAACACTCCGTTTGAAAAACGCGGTAAAATGCTACAATGTTGAAGTCTCAAATCTCGCGTGGTTTCGACGTGAACATCTAAAAAAAGACGGGCCGACTGCGAAAGGACGTCGCGCGGCGTTGGGTGATGACGTCAACGCGCAACGCGACGCGCTACACGATGACGTCATTTAGGATCGCGGGGCTGTGGCGGCAGTAGTGCTGATCCCGGCGCTGTGGAGGCGCCCGAGCCGCACACGTGCCTCTCTGGCGGAGGCTGTGGCGGTGAAGGTTCGACTCGCGGCGCTCGTGCCACACTGGCGGCGGCTGTGGCGGTGACCGTGCCGCACTCGTGCCTCACTGGCGGCGGCTGTGCGGAAAGAAATTATTTTTAAACAGTGCTGACTTTTTGTGAGCACCGTGCGGTGTTGGGACCAACGCCGCACGGCCTCGGCGGTGGACGTTTGACCGAACCCGCGGTCTCTGGCAGTCCACGAGCGGTAGATACTTCCTGTATCACTGCCAATGACCGCAGACTCGTGAGACAGGCCGTTAAAACTCCGCACAGACAGCACCCGTGGTCGGGATGGAAACCGGGTCTCTGGAGCCGCGAGGCAGCAGCTCTACCCGCTGCGCCATCGTGATGCCAGAGAGGAAGTGAGGTGAATACTTCTCTCTCCCTCGTCCCCCTCTCTCCCTCCCTCTCTCCCACCCTCCCCCTCCTTTTACCCTTTCTCTCTCCCCTCTCTCTTGCTCCCTCTCCCACCCTCCCTCTCTCTCTCCCCCTCTCTCTCCCTCCCGCTCTCTCTCCCTCTCACTTACTCTCC
>JAXLNO010003498.1:326770-350050 GCA_038087875.1 Malacoraja senta
GGGAGAGGGAGACAGAGAGAGAATGCTGGAGTAACTCAGCGGGTCAGGCAGCATCTGTGGAGAAGATAGACACAAAGTGCTGGAGTAACTCAGCGGGTCAGGCAGCATCTGTGGAGAGAAATGAATGGATGACATTTTGGGTCGAGACCCTTCTTTGGTTTAGTTTAGTTTAGAGATACAGCGTGGAAACAGGTCTTTCGGCCCGCGGAGTCCGCGCCGACCAGCGATCACCCGTACACTAGCACTATCCTACGCACATTAGGGACAATTTAACAATTTTGCGGGGGCAGATTAATCTACAACTCTGAACATCTTTGAAATGTTGGAGGTAACCGGAGCACCTGGAGTAAAAACCCACGCAGGTCAAGGGGAGAACATACAAACTCCACACAGATAGCACCCGTAGTCAGGATCGAACCCGGGTATCTGGCGGTAAGGCAGCCACTCTACCGCACAGAATTATATAACCGTTTCCTCCGCCATAAACACACCCAATATGTAGGTATGTTACAAAACTTACCTTCAGCGGCATTAGTTTCAATGTAATTATGGAGAGGGTCAGAACTGGACCTAGGGTTGAGATTTTTGATTGGAGAAAGGCTAACTTTGAGGAGATGTGAAAGGATTTAAAAGGAGTGAATTGGGACATGTTGTTTTATGGGAAGGATGTAGAAGAGAAATGGAGGACATTTAAGGGTGACATTTTAAGAGTACAGAATCTTTATGTCCCTGTTCGGTTGAAAGGAAATAGTAAAAATTGGAAAGAGCCATGGTTTTCACGGGAAATGGACACTTGGTTCGGAAAAGAGAGAGATCTACAATAATTATAGGCAGCATGGAGTAAATGAGGTGCTTGAGGAGTATAAAGAATGTAAAAAGAATATTAAGAAAGAAATTAGAAAAGCTAAAAGAAGATATGAGGTTGCTTTGGCAAGTAAGGTGAAAGTAAATCCAAAGGGTTTCTACAGCTATATTAATAGCAAAAGAATAACAAGGACTACAATTGTTCCATTAGAGAGTCAGAGTGGACAGCTATCTGCAGAGCCAAAAGAGATGGGGGAGATATTGAACAATTTATTTTCTCCGTATTCACCAAGGAGAAGGATATGGAATTATGTGAGGTAAGGGAAACAAGCAGAGTAGCAATGGAAACTGTGAGATTCAAAGAAGAGGAGGTGCGGACACTTTTGAAAAATATGAAAACGGATAAGTCTCCAGGTCCTGACAGGATATTCCCTAGGACATTGAGGGAAGTTAGTGTAGAAATAGCAGGGAAATATTTCAAATGTCATTAGAAACGGGAATAGGGCCGGAGGATTGGCGTACTGCGCATGTTGTTCCGTTGTTTAAAAAGGGTTCTAAGAGTAAACCTAGCAATTATAGACCTGTTAGTTTGACGTCAGTGGTGGGCAAATTAATGGAAAGGATGCTTAAGATAATATATATAAGCATCTGGATAAGCAGGATCTGATTAGGAACAGTCAACATGGATTTGTGCCTGGAAGGTCATGTTTGACTAATCTTCTTGAAATTTTCGAAGAGGTTACTAAGGAAATTGATGAGGGTAAAGCAGTGTATGTTGTCTATATGGACTTCAGTAAGGCCTTTGACACGGTTCCTCATGGAAGGTTGGTTAAGAAGATTCAATTGTTGGGTATTAATGGTGGAGTAGCAAGATGGATTCAACAGTGGCTGAATGGGAGATGCCAGAGAGTAATGGTGGATGGCTGTTTGTCAGGTTGGAGGCCGGTGACTAGTGGGGTGCCTCAGGGGGTCTGTGTTGGGTTCACTGTTGTTTGTCATGTACATCAATGATCTGGATGATGGTGTGGAAAATTGGATTAGTAAGTATGCAGATGATACTAAGATAGGTGGTGTTGTGGATAATGAAGTAGATTTTCAAAGTCTACAGAGAGATTTAGGCCATTTGGAAGAGTGGGCTGAAAGATGGCAGATGTAGTTTAATGCTAATAAATGTGAGGTGCTGCATCTCGGCAGGACAAATCAAAATAGGACGTACATGGTAACTGTGCATAGTTCCCTGAAGGTGGAATCTCATGTAGATAGGGTGGCAAAGAAAGCTTTTGGTGTGCTGGCCTTTATAAATCAGAGCATTGAATATAGCAGTTGGGATGTAATGTTAAAATTGTACAAGGCATTGGTGAGGCCAATTCTGGAGTATGGAGTACAATTTTGGTTGCCAAATTATAGGAAGGATGTCAACAAAATAGAGAGAGTACAGAGGAGATTTACTAGAATGTTGCCTGGGTTTCAGCAACTAAGTTACAGAGAAAGGTTGAACAAGTTAGGTCTTTATTCTTTGGAGCGCAGAAGGTTAAGAGGGGACTTGATAGAGGTCTTTAAAATTATGAGCGGGTTAGACAGAGTGGACGTGGATAAGCTTTTCCCATTGAGAGTAGGAAGATTCAAACAAGAGGACACGAACTTGAGAATTAAGGGACAGAAGTTTAGGGGTAACATTAGGGGGAACTTCTTTACTCAGAGAGTGGTAGCTGTGTGGAATGAGCTTCCAGTGGAAGTGGTGGAGGCAGGTTTGATTTTATCCTTTAGAAATAGATTGGATGGGTATATGGACAGAAAAAGAATGGAGGGTTATGGTCTGAGTGCAGGTAGATGGGACTAGTGGGAAGTAATAATTAATACAAATGAAATAAAAAAGTGTTCGGCATGGACTTGAAGGCCTGTTTCCGTGCTGTTATGGTTATATGGTTATATAGCAGCGCTGCAGTTCTGCCACCGGCTGTGTGCTCGACTTTGGTGCCTTTGAGGAGGGGGCGGGATTAAAATGCTGTTTTCTCCTGCCTTTCCGAGATATATTTTCTCGGGCTACTACCTAATGCTGAATAATAGTTCCGACTGCTGTTCTCGGAATTAAAAAAAGAAAAAACGCAGGACAATTTCAGCGCTGGAGTAAAATAAAAAGCTGCTTCTAACGCCATCAACGCAGGCAACGGAACGGATCTCACGTACGGGACAAAACATAAGGTAAGTCGTGTATTTTACATATAAACTTGCTTCATAGGATTACTTTAATCAAATTTTCATCAGCGAAAATGTGATTATGTAAATATACGAACCGGCAGTGTTTTTCCCTGCCGATATGGGGATTAAATTCACCGCAACCGCAATCGATCGCGTTCCACAAAAACCGACTCGCAAGATCATTAAATGGCCATTAATTTACGGGAATTAAACACTAAATTCCTTCCATTTGGCTTATAAATCCATGACAATGAGTTTTAAAAATCATGTTATATTGTGAATTCTTGGGTGAATGTTATTTGGACACAGGCTATTTAAGAATGTTAACCTTTTCTTAAAAAATGGATAGATGTTTAGATCTAGTAATTGAATTTTGTAATTAGCTACAATTAGGTAACTAACCAAGTATATGCTTTAATTTTAGGTCATCCAAGTAAGATTGTTTCATTTTTGTTTCAGAATGCTTCAATCTATAATAAATGAAAATTTCATTTTTAAGAAAGTTATGGGCTTTTGACTGTCCTCGATCACAGCTTTTGAGTTATTGAGTTGTGAATGGAAAAGCAATAGGGAACAAGATGCTAATTTCAGGGTATGAAAATGGCCATAACTTCTTTAATACTGAAGATATGAAAGTGAATTAGGTGTCAAATTAAACTTATTTTTATGCTTTATCTGATGGGATAAATTGCAGGCTTGATTTTAAAATCTCCAAATTTTGTAACATTGCTACAATATGTGGTAGTAATGTCCTGTTTGCCAGCTTGCTGACCCTCTGTGTTCCCCTCCTGCAGGGTTTAAGGAGCCATTGTTGTGGACGGAGAGACGGGGACGTGAGCAGCCATTGAGGGCAGCCAGGGTGCCGGTGAGCCCCCCCCCCCCCCATCTGCTCGGTGTGCGGGCTGAGCTTCGAGGGGCTGAGCTTCGATGGAGGACCACATGACGGGGCACAACAAGGAGAAGCATTATGAGTGCGACGTCTGTGGCAAGGCCTGGCAGAGCCCGAGCGAGCTGGAGATCCACCGGCAGGTGCACACGGGAGAATGCCCCTTCGACTGCTCGGAGTGCGGCAAGAACTTCACCTGCTCCAGCCACCTGCTGCAGCACAACCGTGTGCACTCTGGCGAGAGGCCCTTCAGCTGCTCTGACTGCGGCAAGAGCTTCAAGACGGCGAATCACCTGAAGATCCACCGGCGGGTGCACACGGGCGAGAAGCCCTATGGCTGCTCCACCTGTGGTAAGAGCTTTGCCCGGTTGTCGGGACTGCGGGATCACCGGTGGGTGCACAGCAGTGAGCGGCCCTTCACCTGCTCTGACTGTGGCAAAGGCTTCAAGTCGTCCAAGCACCTGAAGGTGCACAGGCGCCTACACACCGGGGAGCGCCCCTACACCTGCAGCGAATGTGGCAAGGGCTTCACCTGCTCTGACAAACTGCTGAAGCACCAGCGCACCCACACCGGCGAGCACCCCTGCGCCCAGTGCGGCAAGGGCTTCACCCGCTCTGACAGCTTGCTGGAGCACCAGCGCACCCACACCGGTGAGCGCCCCTACACCTGCGCCCAGTGTGGCAAGGGCTTCACCCGCTCCAGCACCCTGCTGGAGCACCAGCACACCCACACCGGTGAGCGCCCCTACACCTGTGCCCAGTGCAACAAGGGCTTCACCCGCTCCAGCAACCTGCTGTCCCATCAACGCACCCACACCGGGGAGCGCCCCCACATCTGTGCCCAGTGCGGCAAGGGCTTCACCCAGTCCCACAACCTGCTGTACCACCAGCGCACCCACACCGGCGAGCGCCCCTACACCTGTGCCCAGTGCGGCAAGGGCTTCACCTGCTCCGGCAACCTTCTGTCCCACCAGCGCACCCACACCGGCGAGCGCCCCTACACCTGCACCCAGTGCGGAAAGGGCTTCACCAGCTCCAGCACCCTGCTGGTGCACCAGCGCACCCACACTGGCGAGCGCCCCTACACCTGCGCCCAGTGCGGCAAGGGCTTCACCTGCTCTGGCAACCTGCTGTCCCATCAGCGCACCCACACCGGCGAGCGCCCCTACACCTGCGCCCAGTGCGGCAAGGGTTTCACCTGCTCCACCAAGCTGCTGTCCCACCAGCGGTTGCACGCCGGCGATCGGCCCATCCCCAGCCCAGTATGTGGAAAGCGCTTTGCCATGGCCTCCCACGCCCTGTCTCACAAGCGCGTGCACACCAGTGGCCAGCCCTACGACTGCCTGTACTGCGGTGAGGAGTTTGACAGCTCACGGCGGTTGCGGCAGCACCGGCTGGCCCACGCTGGCGAGCAGCTGCTCCCACTGTGACAAGAGAGCATGGGGGCTGCGGGAGCACCAGCGGATACACACCGGAGAGAGACCCTTTGTGTGCTCTGAGTGGGGCAAGGGTTTCACCCGCATGTTCAGCCTGTGGCAGCACCGGCGTACCCACAGCGGTGAGCGTCCTTTCCCCTGCCCGTCCTGTGGTAAGGGCTTCACCCGCCTTGACCACCTGCTGGAGCACCGGCGAGTCCACACTGGCCAACGCCCCTTCACCTGCCCGCTCTGTGGCAAGGCCTTTGCCCGCTCCTCCAGCCTGCTGGCACCGCCACGTGGATAGATAGGCGCCGTTTTGGTAAACACAAAATGCTGGAAGGAATGTGTAACGTTTTGGGTCATTTCTTGAGTCACCCATTCCATCTCTCCAGAGATGCTGCCTGTCCTGCTGTTGCTCCAGCACTTTGTGTCTTTTTTGTAAACCAGCATCTGCAGTTCCTTGTTTTTAAACCATTCTGGTTAACCATCTGCACCTTCCCCAAAGCTGCCACATCAGTCCTGTAATGGAGTGACCAGAACTGTATGCAATACTCCAAATGCTACCTGACCAATGTCCCTTGAAGCTGCACATTTACATTCCTCTCTTTCCCCCCTCCCTCCACTCTCCCCCGCCCCACCTCATACACAAATTCCCTCCACTCCACACACTCGTGTCCCCCTCTTCTCTCACACTCCCTCTCTCGTCCCGTCTTTCTCACACACTCCCTCTCTCGCTCCCTGTCTCTCTCACACTCTCGCTCCGTCTCTCCCCATGCCTTCTCTCTGTCCCTCTCACACATGCACACTCCCGCTCTCTCACACACACTCCCTCACTCTCACACACATAGTCCCTCTCTCTCACACACAACACCCCCCCTCTCTCTCTCTCTCTCTCTCGCACACACACACACACTCCCTCTCTCTTGCTCTCTCTCGCACACGCACTCTCTCACACACTCTCTCTCACACACACGCCGAACACCTCTGCTCAGTTCGCATAAACCTACCTGATCTCCCGGTGGCTCAGCACTTCAACTCCCCCTCCCATTCCGAATCCGACCTTTCTGTCCTGGGCCTCCTCCATGGCCAGAGTGAGGCCCATCGTAAATTGGAGGAGCAGCACCTTATATTTCGCTTGGGCAGTTTGCACCCCAGCGGTATGAACATTGACTTCTCTAATTTCAGGTAGTCCCTACTTTCTCCTCCTCTTCTCAGTTCTCCCTCAGCCCACTGGCTCCACCTCTTACTTTCTTCTTCCCACCCCCCCCCTCACCTCCCCTCATATCAGTCTGTAGAAAGGTTTCGACCCGAAACGTTGCCTTCGCTCCATAGATGCTGCCTCACCCGCTGAGTTTCTTCAGCATTTTTGTCTATCTTCGATTTTCCAGCATCTGCAGATCCTTCTTAGGCATTTTAAAGTGTTTTTTTAAAGAAAGTTTTGATGCATTTCTGCCTTACGTAACAAATAAAGCAAGTTTATCCTGACCTCACTGTGAAAGAGTTTAATTTGGTCAAGTTTGGTTCCTAAATTAATTTTTTTTAATTTGTTGAAAAACAGGAAGCAGTCAAATTTAAAAGAGAATTTTCCCAGCAGAATAAATTCTGGGGAAGTCTTAGAAGCTTGGTTTATACTAATCATTGAAACAATGTATTAACAATGTATTAACATAGAGATGTATAGTCTGGGCACAGCACCATATTAGATATCTGTCTGAACTGCCTGTCCCAGCTAAGGACAAGGTAGTGGCTTTCATCCAAGTCTTACAAGCTTGTTTTAGTTCACAGACATATGCCCATTCTGGAACCAAGATGGAAGTCATTTGAAAACAAAATGGAGTTAGTTGTCCTTCCGGAATGGGCAGCTGTACTGAAGCTGCGCCAGAATTTGAGAATAAGGCTGACATTGCAAATATATGGGTCCAGCCTCCCTTGTTTCCCTTAAGTCCCTGTCCCACTTACGTGTCCTTGGCACCCGAATTACGCGACCTCATGGTCGCGTTGAGGCGCAACGGTACTGCGAAGGTCGCGCGCGACCATGCGCCCGCACAGCGGTCTGGAGCACGTGACGTCATCCACTGCAAACCTACCGACTCCCATGGCTATCTGGACTACACTTCTTCCCACCCTGCTTCCTGTAAGGACTCCATCCCCCACTCCCAATTCCTCCGTCTACACCGCATCTGCTCCCAGGATGAGGCGTTCCACACCAGGGCATCTGAAATGTCCTCATTCTTCAGGGAACGGGGGTTCCCCTCCTCCACCATAGATGAGGCTCGCACCAGGGTCTCTGCCATACCCCGCAACACTGCTCTCTCTCCCTATCCCCCCACTCACAACAAGGGCAGAGTCCCCCTAGTCCTCACCTTTCACCCCACCAGCCGTCACATACAAGTGATCCTCCGTCAGTTTCGCCACCTCCAACGTGACCCCAGCACTCGCCACATCTTCCCATCTCCCCCCATGTCTGCCTTCCGCAAAGACCGCTCCCTCCGTAACTCCCTTGTCAATTCTTCCCTTCCCTCCCATACCACCCCCTCCCCTGGTACTTTCCCTTGCAACCGCAAGAGATGCAACACTTGTCCCTTCACCTCCCCCCTCTACTCCATTCAAGGACCCAAGCAGTCGTTCCAGGTGCGACAGAGGTTCACCTGCATCTCCTCCAACCTCATCTATTGCATTCGCTGCTCTAGATGCCAGCTGATCTACATCGGTGAGACCAAGCTGAGGCTTGGCGATCGTTTCGCCGAACACCTCCGGTCGGTCTGTAATAACCAACCTGAACTCCCGGTGGCTCAGCACTTCAACTCCCCCTCCCATTCCGTATCTGACCTCTCTGTCCTGGGTCTCCTCCATGGCCACAGCGAGCAACACCGTAAATTGGAGGAAATGCACCTCATATTCCGCTTGGGCAGTCTACACCGTGGGGGCTTGAACATTGAATTCTCCCAATTCTGCTAGCCCTTGCTGTCCCCTCCCCTTCATCAGCCATCTGGTTGTCTCCTCCCCTCCCCCCAGCCCTCGGGCTCCTCCGCCTTTCTGCTTTTTTCCTTTCTTCTCCCCACCCCCTATCAGTCTGAAGAAGGGTTTCGGCCCGAAACGTTACCTATTTCCTTCGCTCCATAAATGCTGCTGCACCCGCTGAGTTTCTCCAGCATTTTTGTGTACCTGACGTCATTTGAAGATGGACACAAAATGCTGGAGTAACTCAGCGGGACCGGCAGCAGCTCTGGAGAGAAGGAATGGGTGATGTTTCGGGTCAAGACTCTTCAGTCTGAAAGAAGGGTCTTGTCCCGAAACGTCACCCATTGCTTCTCTCCAGAGATGCCGGTCCCGCTGAGTTACTCCAGAATTTTGTGTCTATCATCAATGTTCTTGGCCCCGCTCTGGGAGTAGAAGTGGGGGCGGATCCGGACCGCAACGGCCGTGAGCCCCAAGCCGAGTTCGGCGATCGTTTGCCTGCTTCTGCTGCTGTTGGAGTTGAGACGTTGCATCGTACCAGTGTTTGGGACTGTCCCACTTTGGCCGTCAGTTACGCGACAGGCTGTTGGCGCGCAAAGATTTCGTTCGCTACAAAATTTCGGAGCTCCGCAAGATACCGCGCACAACTCCATACCCCTCCGCTCTTCTTAGTGGGACCAGCCCCGCGCGGCCACACGATGCCAGTGCGCCTCAACGCGATGACGAGGTCGCGTAATTTGCGTGCCAAGGACACGTAAGTGGGACAGGCCCTTTAGGCTACGGATCTTTCACTCAGATTTAGAAAGTGCGTTTTATTGATAAGAAAATGTATAATTACTCTAACTTTCCTTTGTTCTTTGCGTGGAGCCCGAGAAGCACTGAACAACGTGTATGCCCTTTGTAGATCTCGCCACTCCTGTCTGGCAAATTGATTAAAAGATTGCTTTGGTTTACCTTGAACAATTTTGTTGCTGTCTGCTTTCTTTAAGTGACGAACTTTGACAACTGTGCTCTTTGGAATTCTTCAGAATTCAGGTTGTACTATCAATGATGAAAGAAAATGCCAACCATCTCCAGAAATGATAACAATTATTCTCGCGTCCATGCATATCTGTAGCCGTAGGGCAGTCCCACACCTCCCCACTACTTCAAATATAGTTCCTGCACTTGGCAATATCGTTCGGTGTTTGGCGACTGAAACGCGGCGTCGAGGCTACTCACAGCCGCCACCCGGGTGAATCACCCCATGTGGGGGTCTGGGGGGGGGGGTGGAGGTGAATCACCATGGTGTGTGAGTGGGGGGTGAATCATTGAGCTGCTGGGCGGGTGGGGGCCACGGCGCGGTGGAAACGACGGCCTATCCCGGAGTCATGTACTCGCCCCGTAAATCAACGAGGGTGAAAGCGCGGAGGAAATCGGCCCCCAAAAGTGGTAGAGCGACGGCCTCCACAATAAACGTCCACTTGTACTGGCGGGAGTCAAAAGTAAATTCAAGGGTCCGCATACCGTACGTACGGATGGCGCTCCCGTTAACAGCAGAGAGCACGGGGCCCCGCTTACCAGCACGAGTGTCGCCCCCGGTCGGAGGAATGATCCTGACAATTGCACCGGAGTCTACCAGGATGCGGCGGCTGGAATGGCGGTCACGGACGTAGAGGCGGTTGTTTCGGCCGATTGTGATCGCCTCTACAGATGATCGGCCGAGGCATTTCCTTGAAACGTACAGGGTGGCCGGCAGCGTCGAGCCTCCGCGCCATAGCGGAGATGATAGTAACACCAACGGTGCCCACCATGAGTCCCGGAGCGCTGCTGCGGCTCCGCGCTGGAAAACGTGGGTGTGGCCTCTACGCGTTCCCGCTGAGGTGAACGCTGGTGGAGACACGCGGTTAATGGCGCCGCCACCTTGATGTTTGGTTATCCAGAGCTCGTCGGCCCGTTCAGCGAGTTGCTGCGGATTTGAGAAATCCGCGCCGGCGAGCATGAGGCAGACATCGTCCGGCATCTGTTCGAGAAAAGCCTGTTCGACGGCGAGGTCCCGGCGGCTGAGCCCAAAGGTGAGGAGGAGGAGGAGGACCTTCAGGCCATCGTACTTGGCGGGCACTGGAGAGTCTTGCAGGTAAGGTAGCAGACGGGAAGCTGACCCCTGCGGCAGGGCTCCCACCACGTGGAAATACTTTGTCTCGTACGCCACCATGTGGCGCAGATGGAACTGCGTCTCGACGTGCGCAAACCACACCTGCGGCTGATTGGGCCAAAAGACCGGCAGCTTGAGGCTGACGGCGATCAGATGGGCGTCAGAAGCTGCGGCGGGAACGAATTCATCCAGCATGTCAATGCCCAAATAGCGCTTTGGGTACGTCGGGGTCACCAATGTAGCGAGTTGAGATGAGAGTTGGTTTCGAACAGGTTTATTAACGTAAACGGTGAAATCAACGGGGGTTCAACAATGACTAACTGAATAGGTCTTACCACAACGGTGGTCGAAACTACACTGGGAGGGCATCGCCCAGAAAGCGTGCGAACAAAAACCCCTCCCAACAGTCCACATGACCGAGGTATCCGGCCGCAGGATTCGACTACCCGCGGGCACCAGCAGGTGCCGCTACAGTAGTGATATTTGAGTTACCATACAGCCATGCTAAGTAAAAAGCAACATGGCACACAGCTACATAAAATAAAATTTAACATAAACATCCACCACAGTGGAATCCACATTCCTCACTGTGATGGAAGGTAATAAAGTTCAATCATCTTCCCCTTTTGTTCACCCGTGGTCGGGGCTGTTGAACCCTCCCCAGTCGCCGCTCACTGCCCATACACTACATAAAACTCCCTTTAAACTTGCATGATCCAAAGACATCCTCATGAAGAAGGCCTACGCTTGGACAGCTATCCAGCCAGAAGATGCGAAAGCATTGCGGGAGTTTGCGATATTTCTTAGAAGTATGAAAGAAATGACGACCCTCTTAGACCATATGCATGAAATGAATGTTGTTAGCAATATGAAAATGCTCACTCCAAAACTGCCCTATAGACTTAAGGGCCTGTCCCACTGTATGAGGTGATTCAAGAGCTCTCCCGAGTTTAAAACGAAATCAAACTCGTGGTAAGTACGTAGAATGTACGTAGCGGGTGCGTTGGAGGTCGGGACGTAACGCTAACGGCAGGCACTCGGGAAACGCGGTAAGCTCGTGAAGACTTGTGAAGATTTTTCAACATGTCCGGATACCCGGATATGTTGAAAAATGTCCACGAGAGCCCCGAGTACCTACGAGCGGCTATTACCATAATTCTCCGTGTTCGAATCAGGATAAACTCGGGAGAACTCTTGAATAACCTCATACAGTGGGACAGGCCCTTTAGAGAAAAGTGGAGGGATAAAGCTGGTCTGTTAGAGGAAAATGAGAATCGAGATGCCATGCTTCCTGATCTGGGGGACTTCATAGAAAAGGAAGTACGGTTCATGTAAAATTTACGCTATGGGAATATTCAAGATCATAAACCAATCGCAACTGTCAAAGGTTGTACCTTTACTAAAACAAAAGGAAGATCAGGACCCAAGGGAAGTAGTTTTGATTCCGCTGTAAATACCTGCAGAAACGAAAGGCCGAAAGGAAGAAGTTACATCTACTGTTAAGCCAAGATGGTTCTGCTTGTCATCCAGCGAGAAGACAGAGGAATGACAAAGAGATGGCCCACGAGGGGAGGGGGCTGTCGATGACTGGTCAGCTCGGACCTTGCATCCCATCCCAAGAATCGACACCACATTCTCGACAGAGACAAGGTGAGCTTGTAATAGGAACACTTCTCCATCCGTTTCTCACCACGGATGGCTGACCTGCTGAGTACTCCCGGCACTTTGGAGGGGAATGGACAGGTGACGTGTCGGGTCTGGACCCTTCTTTGGACTGATGGAGTCGGGGGAGAAAGCTGGAAAAAAGAGATGGGGTTGGGACAGACTCCAGGACTTGATTAGGAGGGCGGAGTCGCCTTAATTTGGAGAATTCAATGTTCATATCATTGGGTTGTAAGCCATGAGGTGTTGTTCCTCCAGTTTGCGTGTCACCTCACTCTGGCAATGGAGGAGGCCCAGGACAGAAACATCAGTGTGGGAGTAGGAAGGTGTGTTAAAATGGCTGGCAACCGGGAGATCCAGCTGGCCTTGGAGGACCGAGCACACGTGTAGGGTGAAATACACGCCTAGTCCTGATACAATAGACATTAGACAATAGATAATAGGTGCAGGAGTAGGCCATTTGGTCCTTCGAACCAGCACCACCATTCAATGTGACCATGGCTGATCATCCACAATCAGTACCCTGTTCCTGCCTCTCCCCATATCCCCTGACTCCGCTATCTTTAAGAGCCCTATATAGCTCTCTCTTGAAAGTAACCAGAGAACCAGCCTCCACCGCCATCTGAAGCAGAGAATTCCACAGACTCACAACTCTCTGAGTGAAAAAATATTTCCTCATCTCCGTTCAAAATGGCTTACCCCTTATTCTTAAACTGTGGCCCGTGTTTCCGGACTCCCCCAACTCTGGGAACACGTTTCTTGCCTCAAGCATGTCCAAACCCTTAATAATTTTATATGCTTCAATAAGATGCCCTCTCATCCATCTATGCCCCAGTCGCTGAACCAGCCATCATCCCTCAACAAGCTGGATTCCGACCTGGCAAATCTACAACAAGTCAACTTCTGAATCTCACACAGCACATTGAAGACGGGTTCCAGAAAGGACTGGTGACAGGAGCCATCTTTGTTGATCTGTCTGCCGCGTATGACACTGTGAACCACCGCCTCGTCCAAAAAAAGATCTTGGAGAATACCAAAGACTGACCTCATCGGAGCCCTCCTGAAAGATAGGCACTTCTATGTTGTCCTTAACAACAAGCAAAGTCGCTGGCGACGACAACGGAATGGCTTGCCTCAAGGTAGTGTGCTGGCTCCACTACTATATAACATCTACACCAATGACCAGCCAATGGACCAGAACACCGAGCGGTTCATCTACGCCGACGACCTCTGTGTAACATCCCAAGAGAGTACGTTTGAAGCTGTAGAAGCGAAACTCACCTCAGCCCTAGATCAGCTACACCTCTACTACGAGCGCAACCACCTACACGCAAACCCTGCGAAGACCAAAGCCTGCTCGTTCCATCTCAGGAACCGGGAAGCAAACAGACCCCTTAACATCACATGGTCTGGAACACCTCTTGAGCACTGCACCAACCCTGTCTACCTCGGTGTAACACTGGATCGCACTCTCTCCTATAAGGAACATGTCAAAAACACCAAACTGAAAGTAAACTCCCGGAATAACATCCTCCGGAAGCTGCCCAACTCCAAATGGGGAGCCACAGCTCACACATTAAGATCTACTGCTCTGGCCCTGTGCTACTCCTCTGCGGAGTATGCGTGTCCTGTCTGGGAGAGATCATCCCATGCCAAGAAACTAGACCCAGCGTTGAATAACACCTGGCGCTCAATCACTGGCTGCTTGAAGCCCACCAACATAAACAACCTGCACCTCCTCGCTGGCATTGCCCATGCTGATGTGAGATGGGAAGTCGCCAGCCGAGTAGAGATGACCAAGGCCACCAGTGATGAACGCCACCTCCTCTACCGACGTGTACCCCAGGCCCAACGGCTGAAGACCAGGAGAAGCTTTCTCAGCCATGTCCAGCCCCTAATAGCATCACGGGAAGAAACCAGACTCCAACAATGGACAAAAAGGCTCGGGGATGACCCCCCTCCTACTGACATGGGTATCCCTCCTTCTGAAGCCCTCTCTCCGGGCTCAGAAGCACCATGGGTCCAGTGGAAGACGCTCATCCGCTTGAGAACAGGAACAGGGCGATCAAAAGATGCCATGGCCAGATGGGGCTATGAAACTGACCAAACCACCTGTGAATGTGGAGAAGAGGACCACACAATGCAGCACTGCCTTGTCTGCCCCTACTACCCAACCAGTGCAGCTCAAAGGATCTTGCAGTGTTCAATAAAAACGCAAAGGACTGTGTAAAGGAATGGGAAACTGTCATATAGCCAACCAGCTTCAAAGACACGAAAAGATGAAGTTCCATCTAAACTCCAGAGTATGCAAGCTGCTCCATTCTCTCAGCATATGACAGTCCCACAATCCCGGGAATTAACCTTGTGAACCTCCGCTGCACTCCCTCAATACAAAGTATGTCCTTCCTCAAATTTCGAGACCATAACTGCACACAATAGTCCAGGTGTGGTATCACTAGGGCCCTGTACAACTGCAAAAGGACCTCTTTGCTCCAATACTCGACTCCTCTTGTCATGAAGGCCAACATGCCAAAACTGCACATACTCCAGGTGTAGTCTCCCCAGGGCACTGTACAACTGCAGAAGGACCTCTTTGCTCCAATACTCAACTCCTCTTGTTATGAAGGCCATTCACCATTCGCTTTCTTCACTGCCTTCTGTACCTGCATGCCTACTTTAATTGACTGATGAGCAAGGACCCCCAGATCCCGTAGTACTTCCCCTTTTCCCAACTTAACACCATTTAGATAATAATCTGCCTTCCTGCTTCCGCTACGAAAGTGGATAACTTCACATTTATCCACATTAATCTGCATCTGTGTTGCATCCTTCCACTCGCCCAACCTGTCCAAGTAACGCTGCATTCCCATAGCTTCCTCATCACAGTTCACACTGCCATCCAGCTTTGTGTCATCTGCAAATTTGCTGTTACTTTGAATCCCTTCATCTAAATCATTGATGTGTATTGTAAATAGCTGCAGTCCCAGCACCGATCCTTGCGGTGCCCCACTAGTCACTACCTGCCATTCTGAAAGGGATCCGTTAATAACCACTCTTTGTTTCTTATCTCCCAACCAATTTTCTATCCATGTCAGCACTCTACCCCCAATACCTTGTGCCCTAAATTTGCCCATTAATCTCCTATGTGGGACCTTATCAAATGCTTTCTGAAAGTCCAGGTACACTACATCCACTGGCTCTCCCTTGTCTATTTTCCTTGGTACATTCACCATTCGCTTTCTTCACTGCTTGCTGTACCTGCATGCCTACTTTAATTGACTGATGAGCAAGGACCCCCAGATCCCATAGTACTTCCCCTTTTCCCAACTTAACACCATTTGAAAGACTTAACACTGCTGAAAGACTCATCCATGCCTTCATCTCCTCCCGACTGGACTACTGTAACTCTCTTCTTTTCGGAATCAATTCCAGCAGCATCAAATGACTCCAACTGGTCCAAACTGCAGCCGCTCGACTCATTACCCACACCAAATCCTGGCACCACATCACCCCAGTTCTCAAAGAACTTCACTGGCTTCCCATTTCCCACCGGATCACCTACAAAATCCTGGTCCTCACCTACAAAGCCCTCAACAACCTGGCCCCCCCTTATCTCATTGACCTCCTCTCCCCTACCAACCCTCACGGTCCCTCAGATCCACATCAGCTGGTCTCCTCTCCACTCCGAAATCAAACCTCTGCACTTTTGGAGGCAGAGTCTTCTCCAGGGCAGCTCCCAGGCTCTGGAATTCCCTCCCACAACCGGTCCGAAATTCTGAGTCCCTCACCATCTTCCAGTCCCGCCTCAAGACCCATCTCTTCACCTCTGCATACCCTTAGTCCCATGTTCCCCTCCCCTCTGTCTTACTGCTTTATTTTGTTTTGTTATTCCTGACTCTCAATTGTAAAGCGACTTTGTCCTGAAAAGCGCTATATAAATAAAATCTATTATTATTATTATTTAGATAATAATCTGCCTTCCTGCTTCCGCTACGAAAGTGGATAACTTCACATTTATCCACATTAATCTGCATCAGTGTTGCATCCTTCCACTCGCCCAACCTGTCCAAGTCACGCTGCATTCCCATAGCTTCCTCATCACAGTTCACACTGCCATCCAGCTTTGTGTCATCCGCAAATTTGCTGTTACTTTGAATCCCTTCATCTAAATCATTGATGTGTATTGTAAATAGCTGCAGTCCCAGCACCGATCCTTGCGGTGCCCCACCAGTCACTACCTGCCATTCTGAAAGGGATCCGTTAATAACTACTCTTTGTTTCTTATCTGCCAACCAATTTTCTATCCATGTCAGCACTCTACCCCCAATACCTTGTGCCCTAAATTTGCCCATTAATCTCCTATGTGGGACCTTATCAAATGCTTTATGAAAGTCCAGGTACACTACATCCATTGGCTCTCCCTTGTCCATTTTCCTAGTTACGTCCTCAAAAGATTCCAGAAGATTAGTCAAGCATGATTTCCCCTTTGTAAATAATTGATTCCAGCATCTTCCCCACCACTGATGTCAGGCTAACGCAGGGGTGGGGAACCTGAGGCCTTAAGGCCACATGCGGACTTCTAGGCCATTAAGTGCGGCCTTTTGAATGAATCCAAATTTTGTAGAACAAATCCTTTTACATTTATTAATACGTTTTTGTTCGTCTTTTATTATTTTTATTTTAATCTTTAAATGAACGTATTTAAAATACCAAAGACTAAAAGTATATTCAACAAAATTAGCATTTTTTGGCATTCAAATTAGCATTTCAACCTCACCTAGTTGTTGTCTCCAAGGCTCCTATAGAACTACAGATGGAATTGATTGAGCTCTCAGAAGATGACATTTTAATGTCCTTATTTGACGCTGAAAGATCCGATTGAAATATGGAAATATGCAATAGAATACCCACGCCTTCGGCAACATGCACGAAAAATGCTTTCTTGCTTTTCAACCACTTATTGCTGCGAATCTACGTTCTTCTATCTAACCCAAATCAAGACGCCCTTAAGGTCACAAATGACGGATACTTATCTAGAAGATCAGCTGAAACTGCGTACCTCCATGTTGCAACCAAATATTCAAATGCTTTCCTACAAGCAGTCACAACAAAGTCATTAAAAGGTTAGTTAACTTTATAATTAACAATTTTTTTTCATTTTCTTGAAGTTAGTACATAGTAGTTAGATTTTTACAAAATAAAGTACATTTTGAACTATATCTAATTGAAGTATCATGGATGCGGCCTTATTAGATTACAGCTAACTTAATGCGGCATTCCAAAATGAAAAGGTTCCCCATCCCTGGGCTAACGTCTATAATTCCGTTTTCTCTCTCCCGCCTTTCTTAAAAAGTGGCATAACATTAGCTATCCTTCAATCCACAGGAACTGATCCTGAATCTATAGAACATTGGAAAATGATCAGCAATGCGTCCAAGATTTCGTGAGCCACTTCCTTAAGTACCCTGGGATGCAGACCATCAGGCTCTGGGTATTTATCAGCCTTCAGTCCCATCAGTCTACCCAACACAATTTCCTGCCTAATGTGCATTTCCTTCAGTTCCTCTGTCATCCTAGATCCTCTGGCCACTGGTACATCAGGAAGATTGTTTGTGTCCTCCTTAGTGAAGACGGATCCAAAGTACCTGTTCAACTCATCTGCCATTTCCTTGTTCCCCATCATAAATTCACCTTCTTCAGTTTTCAAGGGTCCAACTTTGGTCTTAACTATTTTTTTCTTCTTCACATTCGTAAAAGAACAGCAGATGCTGGTTTAGAAAGAGAAGCACAATCTCTTGGAGTAACTTGCACCTCTGGAGAGCATGGACAGGCAACATTCTAGGTCAGGACCCTTCTTCAGACTGCTTGGTGTGGGGGATGGAGAAAGTTGGAAAGGAGAGGTGGGAGTGGTCGCCTCACATTCCCTTCCCTCTACAGATGCGGCCTGACCCATTGAGATCCTCCACCGCTTTAGGGAGAATGGACAGACAACGTTTTGAGTCAGGACCCTTCTTCAGACTGAGTGGAGAGGGTGGGGGGAGGAAGCTGGAAAAGTGAGATCGTGGCTGGACAAAGCCTGGCAAGTGATAGGTGGACACAAAATGCTGGAGTAATTCAGCAGTACAGGCAACATCTATAGAGAGAAGGAATGGGTAACGTTTCAGGTTGAGACCCTTCTTCAGAGGTGTATATAGGTGAGGGAGAAACAAGATACTGCAGATGCTGGAATCTTGCATAGAACACAATTTAGTTAGATTCACAGAATGTCTTGCCCAGAGTGGGGGAATCGAGGCCCAGAGGTGAAGGGGAAAAAATTTAAAATGAAACTGAGGGGTAATCTTTCACACAGGGTGATGGGGACTGTCAGAGGAGGAAGTTGAGGCTGTGACTATCCCAAGAAACAGTTAGACAGTTACATGGATAGGACATGTTTGGAGGGATATGGACCAAACACAGGCAGGTGGGACTAGTGTAGCTGGGACATGTTGGTCGTGTGGGCAAGTTGGGCCAAAGGGCCTGTTTCCACACTGTATCGCTCTATGACTAACACAAAGTGCTGGAGTAACTCAGCGGGACAGGCAGCATCTCTGGAGACAAGCAATGGGCGATGTTTCGGTTCGACACTGAAGATGGGTCTCGACCCTGAAACGTAACCCATTCCTTCCAGCATTTTGTGTCTACCTAAACAGCGCCTATCCATGTGGCAGTGTGCTAGCAGGCTGTAGGAGCCGGCAAAGGCCTTGCCACAGAGCGGGCAGGTGAAGGGGCGCTGGCCGGTGTGGACTCGTCGATGCTCCAGCTGGTGGCCTAGGTGGGGTGAAACCCTTGCCACACTCAGTGCACACAAAGGGTCTCTCTCCGGTGTGTAACCGCTGGTGCTCCCGCAGCCCCCATGCTCTCTTGTCACAGTGGGAGCAGCTGCTCGCCGGTGTGGGTCCTCCGGTGCTGCCGCAACCCCCGCGAGCTGTCAAACTCCTCACCACAGCACGGGCAGTCGTAGGGCTGGCCACTGGTGTGCACGCGCTGGTGAGACAGGGCATGTGAGGCCATGGCAAAGCGCTCTCCACACACCGGGCTGGGGACGGGACGATCGCCGGCGTGCACCCGCTGGTGGGACTACAGCTTGGAGGAGTGAGTGAAGCCCTTGCCGCACTGGGTGCAGGTGTAGGGCCGTTCCACGGTGTGGGTGCGCTGGTGCTCCAGCAGGGTGCTGGAGCAGATGAAGCCCTTGCCGCAGTAGCTGCAGGTGTAGGGGTGCTCGTCGGTGTGGGTGCGCTGGTGGGACAGCAGGTTGCTGGAGGAGGTGAAGCCCTTGCCACAGTAGCTGCAGGTGTAGGGGTGCTCGCTGGTGTGCACCCGCTGGTGGGACAGCAGGCTGCTGGAGGAGGTGAAGCCCTTGCCGCACAGGGTGCAGGTGAAGGGGCGCTCGCCGGTGTGGGTGCGCTGGTGGGACAGCAGACTGGTGGAGTGGATGAAACCCTTGCCGCACTGTGCGCAGGTGTAGGGTCGCTCGCCGGTGTGGGTGCGCTAGTGGGACAGCAGCCTGGCAGAGTCGGTGAAACCCTTGCAGCACTGGGCGCAGGTGTAGGGCCGCTCCGCGGTAAGCAGGCGCCTGTGCCTCTTCAGTTCCGGTGACGACTTGAAGCCTTTGCCGCAGTCGGAGCAGGTGAAGGGCCGCTCCCTGCTGTGCCCCAGACGGTGCACCTGCAGCCCCGACAACAGGGCAAAGTTCTTGCCGCAGGTGGAGCAGCAATAGGGCTTCTAGCCCGTTTGCACCTGCCAGTGTCTCTTCGGGTGATTCGCCATCTTGAAGCTCTTGCTGCAGTCGGAGCAGGTGTAGGGCCTCTCGCCGGAGTGCACGCGGTTGCGCCGCTGCAGGTTGTCGTAGCGGGTGAAGCTCTTGCCGCACTCCGAGCAGTCGAAGGGGCATTCTCCCGTGTGCACCCGCCGGTGGATCTCCAGCTCTCTCGGGCACTGACAGGCCTGGCCACACACGTCGCACTCATAACGCTTCTCCTTGTGCCCCGTCATGTGGTCCTCCATCGAAGCCCAGCCCTCGAAGCTCAACCGCACACCGAGCAGATGGGGGAGGGCTCACCGGCACCCTGGATGCCCTCAATGGCCACTCATGTCCCCGTCCCTGCGTCCACAGCAACGGCTCCTAAACCTGCAAGAGGGGAACACAGAGCTGGCAAACAGGACATTACTAGCACATATTGGGTGTGTTTATGGTGGAGGAAACAGTTATATAATTCTGCGCGGCACAGTTGCGCAGCGGTACAGTTGCTGCCTCACCGCCAGAGACCCGGGTTCGATCCTGACTACGGCTGCTGTCTGTGCAGAGTTTGCATGTTCTCCCCTTGACCTGCGTGGGTTTTCACTCCGGGTGCCCTGGTTTCCTCCAACATTTCAAAGACGTTCAGGGTTGTACATTAATCGGCCTCCGCAAAATTGTTAAATTGTCCCTAATGTGCGTAGGATAGTGCTAGTGTACGGGGTGATCGCTGGTCGGCGCGGACTCCGCGGGCTGAAAGACATGTTTCCGCGCTGCATCTCTAAACCAAACTAAACCAAAGAAGGGTCTCGACCCAAAATGTCACCCATTCATTCTCTCCACAGATGCTGCCTACCCGCTGAGTTACTCCAGCACTTTGTGTCTATCTGCTCCACAGATGCTGCCTGACCCATTGAGTTACTCCAGCACTTTGTCACAGAGTGATACAGCGTTGGAAAGACCCTTCGGCCCAACTCATACTTGCACTCCTCGATCCCTCGGCTCCACACATTCCCCAGCGCCCCGCCATTCAGTGAAGATCCTGCCCTGGTTTGACTTCCTAAACTGCAACACCCTCCCCACCCCCAAACAATGTGACCTCCCTGCCCCTTACCCCTGCCACCGCCTCCTGCTCCTAACCCCCTTTTGCTCCCTCCCCCCTCCTCCCCACCCCGAAACCAATGTGAACCCACCCCACCTGGCTCCCTAACCCTTCCTGGGCTCACTTCACCCCTCTCTCTCCACCACATTTCCCTGCCCCCCCATTCATCCCCCTCGTCACCAACCCACTCCCCCTTGAATCCTCCCCCCTCCCTTTGCTCCCCCCCCGCTACTCACTTCACCCCCTTTCCCACCTCCAGCCTCCCAGCCCCTCTCTCCCTCCACACTCTCTCGCTCTCTCTCTGACCCTCTCCCCTTATTCCTGACCCTCTCAGCCTCTCCCCTCACAGATCTCTCTTTCTCTCTCCACCTCTCCCCACTCTCTCTCTCTCTGACCCTTCTCTCTCTGATCTCTCTCTCCCCCCTCTGATCTCTCTCTCCTCTCTCTGATATCTCTCTCTCTCTCTCCACCCCTCTGCTCTCTCTCTCTATGATATCTCTCTCTTTCTTTCTCTCTCTCTCTCTAGTCACTCTGATTATCAGACTGATATCTCTCTTTCCTTCTCTCTCTCTCCTCTCTCTGACTCTCTCTGTCGCTCTCCCCCTCTCCCTCTTCTCCCCGTGTTGCCACTGTCTCACCATGTCTGCCCCTTGTCCACCGGGCCCGAGCCTCTCTCTCTCTCTGTCTCTGATCTCTCTATCTCCCGTCACCGTCACCATCACCGTCACCTTCCCCCAGACCAGTCACCGCTCGCTCCAGCGCGCACGCGCTGCAACCGGCTGGCGGTTGGTTGATGATGACGCTCCACCCGCCGCCGCCGCTCGGCTTATTCACCCGCCCCCCTGGAGGACCGGCCCGGAGGACCATCGGCGTGACGCGATTCCCCTGTGCTCGACGTCACCAGGCCGGTGCGGAGCCTCCTCCCCCACCCTCACCCTTCCGGCCCTCCTCCCCACTCACCCTCACCCCCCTCACCCACCCTCACCCTCACCCCCCCTCACCCCCACCCCCCTCACCCTCACTCCCCTCACCCTCACCCCCTCACCCCCCTCACCCTCACCCCCTGTAGATGATATATGCATGTGCCTTTAATATCGTGACCTCATCACTACTAACCACTCCCCATATCATAAGTATAACTACAACCTCCCCACCCACAGATCGCTCTCTAGTTCCTGTGACAGACCACGTACAGTTAGTGCAATATGTAATGCTCCAGTATGAATAAAGATAGTAAAGTAACGATGTGTCTAGAGCGTCTTTACATGGTGTCAGAAGTGGGATACGAATCCACGCCTCCAATCTGGTTTACGGTCCCCGCGACGATAAGCGCAGGGCCGAACTTTTGCGGACGCCCGATCTGACTTAACGATGCAATGCACGCCACTCGCTTGGCTGAGGCTGTCACCTCGGCGGTGTCACCGGCTGATCATGATATTAACCTTGCCAGCACTTCCAGCCGTCTGATGAACACGCCCCGGTCGCGACCCCCGGGGTCGCTCACTGCTCCAGGGGGACGTGCCCCGGGGTTCGGAACTGCTCCCGGGGGACGTGCCCGACAAAGGTGCCCTAATTGTAACTTCACCACTCATCAATATAATGTATGCCCTGCCTTGGGTAAAACGTGTAATGTCTGCAAGGAATTGAACCACTTCGCTGCGGCCTGTCGTTCCCGTGGGAAGCCTTTCGCTGCTCCGAGGTGCATTTTAAACAACTTGGTACAAGCTGATAGCGAGCTCTGCTCCCCGTGCTATTTCGACGAACAGTCTGTATCTGAATCCGACTCCTCTTAGGGGAGACCAGCCTGTTTACTGTGTTGGACGCACCTGCTATGATAACAGACCCTTCAGTTCGAGTAACTGTGAACAACTCGACCTTCACTGCTAAGATTGATACCGGGGCGGTTGCAAACGTTATGTCAACAACCCTCTTCAACAAGATAAGAACTAATGAGAAGGTTTTTTTCTGACAGCTCAACTTGCATGCCTAGGGGAGGGGTGCTTACTCCTGTGGGAAAGGCTACTCTAAGCTGCAAGATACTGGAGTCCTCTCGGCCCCTCACTTTCTCTCTCCTCGATCGAAAATGCATTACCCTGTTGGGTATCCAAGCATGCCAGGAAATGGGCCTGGTATCCTTCCACCGTGACATTCACCAGGTGCAGGCCCCCATGGATCCGTTGGCTGAATACCCCGACCGGTTTGATGATGAGCTGGGCAAACTGCCCTGCAACTACAAGATTGCAGTAGACCGCAAGATCGAACCAGTGGTCAATTCACCTCACCGTGTCTCCTTCGCCATGAAGGACAGTGGAGTCGACGCTACACAGCATGGTAAAAATGGGC
>JAXLNO010003499.1:0-38971 GCA_038087875.1 Malacoraja senta
AGCAAGCTCGCAATATTTCCGGCAAGGTCGCCACGAAATCCGGCAATGTCGACATATTTCCGGCAAGGTCTCCACAAATCCGGCCAGGTGGCCATATTTCCGGCAATGTCGCCATAAATCCGGCAATGTCGCCACAAATCCGGCGAGGTCGCCATATTTCCGGCAAGGTCGCCAATAATCCGGCAAGGTCGCCTCATATCCGGCAATGTCGCCATATTTCCGGCGAAGTCGCCATAAATCCGGCAAGGTCGCCACAAATACGGCATGGTCCCCATATTTCCAGCAGGGTCGCAATATTTCCGGCAAGGTCGCCACAAATCCGGCAAGGTCGCCATATTTCCGGCAATGTCGCCATAAATCCGGCAAGGTCGCCACAAGTCCGGCGAGGTGGCCATATTTACGGCAAGGTCGCCATAAATCCGGCAAGGTCGCCACAAATCCGGCGAGGTCGCCATATTTCCGGCAAGGTCGCCACAATCCGGCAACACCGTCATAAATCCGGCATGGTCGCCACAAATCCGGCAATGTCGCTATATTTCCGGCAAAGTCGCCATAAATCCGGCAAGGTAGCCACAAATACGGCAAGGTCCCCATATTTTCAGCAAGGTCGCCATATTTCCGGCAAGGTCGCCACAAATGCGGCATTGTCGCCATATTTCCGACGGTCGCCATAAATCCGTAAAGTTCGCCAGAAATCCGGCAAGGTCGACATATTTCCGGCAAGGTCGCCACAAATCCGGCAAGGTCGCCACAAATCCGACAAGGTCGCCATATTTCCGGCAAGGTCCGCCATATTTCCGGCAAGGTGCCATAAATCCCGGCCAGGTCGCTATATTTCCGGCAAGGTCGCCATATTTCCGGCAAGGTCGCCACAAATCCAGCAAGGTCGCCATCTTTCCGTCGCCATAAATTCGGCAAGGTCGCCACAAATCAGGCAAGGTCGCCATATTTCCGACAAGGTCGCCATAAATCCGGCAAGGGTCGCCACAAATCCGGCAATGTCGCTATATTTCCGGCAAGGACGCCATATTTCCGGCAAGGTCGCCACAAATCCGGCAAGGTCACCATATTTCCAGCAAGGTCGCAATATTTCCCGCAATGTCGCCGCAAATCCGGCAAGGTCGCCATATTTCCGGCTAGGTCGCCATAAATCCGGCAAGGTCGCCACAAATACGGCAAGGTCGCCATATTTCCGGCAAGGTCGCCATATTTCCGGCAAGGTTGCCATAAATCCGGCCAGGTCGCTATATTTCCGGCAAGGTCGCCATATTTCCGGCAAGGTCGCCACAAATCCAGCAAGGTCGCCATCTTTCCGTCAAGGTCGCCATAAATTCGGCAAGGTCGCCACAAATCCGGCAAGGTCGCCATAAAGCCGGCGAGGTAGCCATAAATCCGGCAAGGTCGCCGCAAGTCCAGCGAGGTCGCCATATTCCCGGCAAGGTCGGCCATAAATCCGGCAAGGTCGCCATAAATCCGGCAAGGTCGCCACAAATCCGGCGAGATCGCCATATTTCCGGCAATGTCGCCACAATTCCGGCAAGGTCGCCACAAATCCGGCAAGGTCGCTATGTTTCCGGCAAGGTCGCCATATTTACCGGCAAGGTCGCCAAAAATCCGGCAATGTCGCCGCAAATCCGGCAATGTCGACATATTTCCGGCAAGGTGTCCACAAATCCGGCGAGGTGGCCATATTTCTGGCAATGTCGCCATAAATCCGGCATGGTCGCCACAATCCGGCGAGGTCGCCATAATTTCCGGCAAGGTCGCCAATAATCCGGCAAGGTCACCATATTTCCCAGCAAGGTCGCCATATTTCCGGCAATGTCGCCATAAATCCGGCAAGGTCGCCACAAACCCGGCAAGGTCCCCATATTTCCAGCAAGGTTCGCAATATTCCGGCAAGGTCGCCACAAATTCCGGCAAGGTCGCCATGTTTCCGCAAGGTCGCCATAAATCCCGGCAATGTCGCCATAAATCCGGCGAGGTCGCCATATATCCGGCAAGGTCGCCATAAATCCGGCAAGGTCGCCACAAATCCGGCGAGGTCGCCATATTTCCGACAAGGTCGCCACAAATCCGGGGAAGGTCGTCATAAATCCGGCAAGGTCGCCATATTTTCGGCAAATCGCCATAAATCCCGGCAAGGTCGCCACAAATCCGGCAAGGTCACCATATTTCAGCAAGGTCGCCAGAAATGCGGCAAGGTCGCCATATTTCCGCAATGTCGCCATAGATCCGCAAGGTCGCCACAAATCCGGCAAGGTTCGCTATATTTCCGGCAAGGTCGCCATATTTCCGGCAAGGTCGCCAAAAATCCGGCAATGTCGCCGCAAATCCGCCAATGTCGACATATTTCCGGCAAGGTCTCCACAAATCCGGCGAGGTGGCCATATTTCCGGCAATGTCGCCATAAATCCGGCATGGTCGCCACAAACCCGGCGAGGTCGCCATATTTCCTGCAAGGTCGCCAATAATCCGGCAACGTCGCCTCATATCCGGCAATGTCGCCATATTTCCGGCAAAGTCGCCATAAATCCGGCAAGGTCGCCACAAATACGGCAAGGTCGCCATATTTCCGACAAGGTCGACATAAATCCGGCAAGGTCGCCACAAATCCGGGAATGTCGCCATATTTCCGACATGGTCGCCATAAATCAAGAAAGGTCGCCACAAATCCGACAAGGTCGACATATTTCCGGCAAGGTCGCCACAAATCCGGCAAGGTCGCCACAAATCCGACAAGGTCGCCATATTTCCGGCAAGGTCGCCATATTTCCGGCAAGGTCGCCATAATCCGACAAGGTCTCCACAAATCCGGCGAGGTGGCCCATATTTCCGGCAGTCGCCATAAATCCGGCATGGTCGCCACAAATCCGGCGAGGTCGCCATATTTCCGGCAAGGTCGCCAATAATCCGCAAGGTCGCCTCAAATCCGGCAATGTCGCCATATTTCCGGCAAAGTCGCCATAAATCTGGCAAGGTCGCCACAAATACGGCAAGTCCCCCATATTTCCAGCAAGGTCGCAATATTTCCGGCAAGGACGCCACAAATCAGGCAAGGTCGCCATATTTCCGACAGGGTCGCCATAAATCCGGCAAGGTCGCCACAAATCCGGCAATGTCGCTATATTTCCGGCAAGGTCGCCATATTTCCGGCAAGGTCGCCACAAATGCGGCAAGGTCCCCATATTTCCAGCAAGGTCGCAATATTTCCGGCAAGGTCGCCGCAAATCCGGCAAGGTCGCCATATTTCCGGCTAGGTTGCCATAAACCAGGCAAGGTCGCCACAAATACGGCAAGGTCCCATATTTCCAGCAAGGTCGCAATATTTCCGGCAAGGTCGCCACAAATCCGCCAAGTTCGCCATATTTCCGACAAGGTCGACATAAATCCGGCAAGGTCGCCACAAATCCGGGAATGTCGCCATATATCCGACATGGTCGCCATAAATCAAGAAAGGTCGCCACAAGTCCGGCAAGGTCGACATATTTCCGGCAAGGTCGCCATAAATCGGGCAAGGTCGCCACAAACCAGGCAAGGTCCCCATATTTCCAGCAAGGTCGCAATATTTCCGGCAAGGTCGCCACAAATCCGGCAAGGTCGCCATATTTCCGCAAGGTCGCCATAAATCCGGGAATGTCGCCATAAATCCGGCGAGGTCGCCATATATCCGGCAAGGTCGCCATAAATCCGGCAAGGTCGCCACAAGTCCGGCGACGTCGCCATATTTCCTGCAAGGTCGCCACAAATCCGACAAGGTCGCCACAAATCCGGCAAGGTCGCTATATTTCCGGCAAGGCCGCCATATTTCCGGCAAGGTCGGCAAAAATGCGGCAATGTCGCCGCAAATCCGGCAAGGTCGACACATTTCCGGCAAGGTCGCCACAAATCAGGCAAGGTCGCCATATTTCCGACAAGGTCGCCATAAATCCGTCAAGGTCGCCACAAATCCGGCAATGTCACTATATTTCCGGCAAGGTCGCCATATTTCCGGCAAGGTCGCCACAAATACGGCAAGGTCCCCATATTACCAGCATGGTCGCAATATATCCGGCAAGGCCGCCACAAACCCGGCAAGGTCGCCATATTTCCTGCAAGGTCGCCACAAATCCGACAAGTTCGTCATAAATCCGGCAAGGTCGCCTGAAATCCGGCAAGGTCGCCATATTTTCGGCAAAGTCGCCATAAATCCGGCAAGGTCGCCACAAATCCGGCAAGGTCGCTATATTTCCGGCAAGGCCGCCATATTTCCGGCAAGGTCGCCAAAAATCCGGCAATGTCGCCGCAAATCCGGCAAGGTCGACACATTTCCGGCAAGGTCGCCACAAATCAGGCAAGGTCGCCATATTTCCGACAAGGTCGCCATAAATCCGTCAAGGTCGCCACAAATCCGGCAACGTCACTATATTTCCGGCAAGGTCGCCATATTTCCGGCAAGGTCGCCACAAATACGGCAAGGTCCCCATATTACCAGCATGGTCGCAATATATCCGGCAAGGCCGCCACAAACCCGGCAAGGTCGCCATATTTCCGGCAAGGTCGCCATAAATCCGGCAAGGTCGCCACAAATCCGGCAAGGTCGCTATATTTCCGGCAAGGTCGCCATATTTCCGGCAAGGTCGCCTCAAATCCGGCGAGGTCGCCATATTTCAGGCAAGGCCGCCATAAATACGGCAAGGTCGCCACAAATCCGACAAGGTCGTCATAAATCCGGCAAGGTCGCCTCAAATCCGGCAATGTCGCCATATTTTCGGCAGTCGCCATAAATCCGGCAAGGTCGCCACAAATCCGGCAAGGTCACCATATTTCCAGCAAGGTCGCCATATTTCCGGCAATGTCGCCATAAATCCGGCAAGGTCGCCACAAACCCGGCAAGGTCCCCATATTTCCAGCAAGGTCGCAATATTTCCGGCAAGGTCGCCACAAATCCAGCAAGGTCGCCTTATTTCCGCAAGGTCGCCATAAATCCGGCAATGTCGCCATAAATCCGGCGAGGTCGCCATATATCCGGCAAGGTCGCCTTAAATCCGGCAAGGTCGCCACAAATCCGGCGAGGTCGCCATATTTCCGGCAAGGTCGCCACAAATCCGACAAGGTCGTCATAAATCCGGCAAGGTCGCCTGAAATCCGGCAAGGTCGCCATATTTTCGGCAAAGTCGCCATAAGTCCGGGAAGGTCACCACAAATCCGGCAAGGTCACCATATTTCCAGCAAGATCGCCATATTTCCGGCAATGTCGCCATAAATGCGGCAAGGTCGCAACAAACCCGGCAAGGTCCCCATATTTCCAGCAAGCTCGCAATATTTCCGCAAGGTCGCCACAAAGCTTGCAAGGTCGCCATATTTCCGACAAGTTCGACATAAATCCGGCAAGGTCGCCACAAATCCGGAATGTCGCCATATTTCCGACATGGTCGCCATAAATCAAGAAGGTCGCCACAAGTCCGGCAAGGTCGACATATTTCCGGCAAGGTCGCCACAAATCCGGCAAGGTCGCCACAAATCCGACAAGGTCGCCATATTTCCGGCAAGGTCGCCATATTTCCGGCAAGGTCGCCATAAATCCGACAAGGGTCTCCACAAATCCGGCGAGGTGGCCATATTTCCTGCAATGTCGCTATAATTCCGGCATGGTCGCCACAAATCCGGCGAGGTCGCCATATTTCCGGAAAGGTCGCCATTAATCCGGCAAGGTCGCCTCAAATCCGGCAATGTCGCCATATTTCCGGCAAAGTCGCCATAAATCCGGCAAGGTCGCCACAAATACGGCATGGTCCCCATATTTCCAGCAAGGTCGCAATATTTCCGGCAAGTTCGCCGCAAATCAGGCAAGGTCGCCATATTTCCGTCAAGGTCGCCATAAATCCGGCAAGGTCGCCACAAATCCGGCAATGTCGCTATATTTCCGGCAAGGTCGCCATATTTCCGGCAAGGTCGCCACAAATCCGGCAAGGTCCCCATATTTCCAGCAAGGTCGCAATATTTCCGGCAAGGTCGCCACAAATCCGGCAAGGTCGCCATATTTCCGCAAGGTCGCCATAAATCCGGGAATGTCGCCATAAATCCGGCGAGGTCGCCATATATCCGGCAAGGTCGCCATAAATCCGGCAAGGTCGCCACAAGTCCGGCGAGGTCGCCATATTTCCTGCAAGGTCGCCACAAATCCGACAAGGTCGTCATAAATCCGGCAAGGTCGCCTGAAATCCGGCAAGGTCGCCATATTTTCGGCAGTCGCCATAAATCCGGCAAGGTCGCCACAAATCCGGCAAGGTCGCTATATTTCCGGCAAGGCCGCCATATTTCCGGCAAGGTCGCCAAAAATCCGGCAATGTCGCCGCAAATCCGGCAAGGTCGACACATTTCCGGCAAGGTCGCCACAAATCAGGCAAGGTCACCATATTTCCGACAAGGTCGCCATAAATCCGTCAAGGTCGCCACAAATCCGGCAATGTCACTATATTTCCGGCAAGGTCGCCATATTTCCGGCAAGGTCGCCACAAATACGGCAAGGTCCCCATATTACCAGCATGGTCGCAATATATCCGGCAAGGCCGCCACAAACCCGGCAAGGTCGCCATATTTCCGGCAAGGTCGCCATAAATCCGGCAAGGTCGCCACAAATCCGGCAAGGTCGCTATATTTCCGGCAAGGTCGCCATATTTCCGGCAAGGTCGCCTCAAATCCGGCGAGGTCGCCATATTTCAGGCAAGGCCGCCATAAATACGGCAAGGTCGCCACAAATCCGACAAGGTCGTCATAAATCCGGCAAGGTCGCCTCAAATCCGGCAATGTCGCCATATTTTCGGCAGTCGCCATAAATACGGCAAGGTCGCCACAAATCCGGCAAGGTCACCATATTTCCAGCAAGGTCGCCATATTTCCGGCAATGTCGCCATAAATCCGGCAAGGTCGCCACAAACCCGGCAAGGTCCCCATATTTCCAGCAAGGTCGCAATATTTCCGGGCAAGGTCGCCACAAATCCGGCAAGGTCGCCTTATTTCCGCAAGGTCGCCATAAATCCGGCAATGTCGCCATAAATCCGGCGAGGTCGCCATATATCCGGCAAGGTCGCCTTAAATCCGGCAAGGTCGCCACAAATCCGGCGAGGTCGCCATATTTCCGGCAAGGTCGCCACAAATCCGACAAGGTCGTCATAAATCCGGCAAGGTCGCCTGAAATCCGGCAAGGTCGCCATATTTTCGGCAAAGTCGCCATAAGTCCGGGAAGGTCGCCACAAATCCGGCAAGGTCACCATATTTCCAGCAAGATCGCCATATTTCCGGCAATGTCGCCATAAATGCGGCAAGGTCGCAACAAACCCGGCAAGGTCCCCATATTTCCAGCAAGCTCGCAATATTTCCGGCAAGGTCGCCACAAAGCTTGCAAGGTCGCCATATTTCCGACAAGTTCGACATAAATCCGGCAAGGTCGCCACAAATCCGGGAATGTCGCAATATTTCCGACATGGTCGCCATAAATCAAGAAAGGTCGCCACAAATCCGGTAAGGTCGACATATTTCCGGCAAGGTCGCCACAAATCCGGCAAGGTCGCCACAAATCCGACAAGGTCGCCATATTTCCGGCAAGGTCGCCATATTTCCGGCAAGGTCGCCATAAATCCGACAAGGTCTCCACAAATCCGGCGAGGTGGCCATATTTCCGGCAATGTCGCTATAATTCCGGCATGGTCGCCACAAATCCGGCGAGGTCGCCATATTCCGGCAAGGTCGCCATTAATCCGGCAAGGTCGCCTCAAATCCGGCAATGTCGCCACAAATCCGACAAGGTCGCCATATATCCGGCAAGGTCGCCATATTTCCGCAAAGGTCGCCATAAATCCGACAAGGTCTCCACAAATCCGGCGAGGTGGCCATATTTCCGGCAATGTCGCTATAATTCCGGCATGGTCGCCACAAATCCGGCGAGGTCGCCATATTTCCGGCAAGGTCGCCATTAATCCGGCAAGGTCGCCTCAAATCCGGCAATGTCGCCATATTTCCGCAAAGTCGCCATAAATCCGGCAAGGTCGCCACAAATACGGCATGGTCCCCATATTTCCAGCAAGGTCGCAATATTTCCGGCAAGGTCGCCGCAAATCAGGCAAGGTCGCCATATTTCCGTCAAGGTCGCCATAAATCCGGCAAGGTCGCCACAAATCCGGCAATGTCGCTATATTTCCGGCAAGGTCGCCATATTTCCGGCAGGTCGCCACAAATCCGGCAAGGTCCCCATATTTCCAGCAAGGTCGCAATATTTCCGGCATTGTCGCCACAAATCCGGCAAGGTCGCCATATTTCCGACAAGGCCGACATAAACCGGCAAGGTCTCCACAAATCCGGGAATGTCGCCATATTTCCGACATGGTCGCCATAAATCAAGAAAGGTCGCCACAAATCCGGCAAGGTCGACATATTTCCGGCAAGGTCGCCACAAATCCGGCAAGGTCGCCACAAATCCGGCAATGTCACTATATTTCCGGCAAGGTCGCCATATTTCCGGCAAGGTCGCCACAAATACGGCAAGGTCCCCATATTACCAGCATGGTCGCAATATATCCGGCAAGGCCGCCACAAACCCGGCAAGGTCGCCATATTTCCGGCAAGGTCGCCATAAATCCGGCAAGGTCGCCACAAATCCGGCAAGGTCGCTATATTTCCGGCAAGGTCGCCATATTTCCGGCAAGGTCGCCTCAAATCCGGCGAGGTCGCCATATTTCAGGCAAGGCCGCCATAAATACGGCAAGGTCGCCACAAATCCGACAAGGTCGTCATAAATCCGGCAAGGTCGCCTCAAATCCGGCAATGTCGCCATATTTTCGGCAGTCGCCATAAATCCGGCAAGGTCGCCAAAAATCCGGCAAGGTCACCATATTTCCAGCAAGGTCGCCATATTTCCGGCAATGTCGCCATAAATCCGGCAAGGTCGCCACAAACCCGGCAAGGTCCCCATATTTCCAGCAAGGTCGCAATATTTCCGGCAAGGTCGCCACAAATCCGGCAAGGTCGCCTTATTTCCGCAAGGTCGCCATAAATCCGGCAATGTCGCCATAAATCCGGCGAGGTCGCCATATATCCGGCAAGGTCGCCTTAAATCCGGCAAGGTCGCCACAAATCCGGCGAGGTCGCCATATTTCCGGCAAGGTCGCCACAAATCCGACAAGGTCGTCATAAATCCGGCAAGGTCGCCTGAAATCCGGCAAGGTCGCCATATTTTCGGCAAAGTCGCCATAAGTCCGGGAACGTCACCACAAATCCGGCAAGGTCACCATATTTCCAGCAAGATCGCCATATTTCCGGCAATGTCGCCATAAATGCGGCAAGGTCGCAACAAACCCGGCAAGGTCCCCATATTTCCAGCAAGCTCGCAATATTTCAGGCAAGGTCGCCACAAAGCCGGCAAGGCGCCATATTTCCGACAAGTTCGACATAAATCCGGCAAGGTCGCCACAAATCCGGGAATGTCGCCATATTTCCGACATGGTCGCCATAAATCAAGAAAGGTCGCCACAAATCCGGCAAGGTCGACATATTTCCGGCAAGGTCGCCACAAATCCGGCAAGGTCGCCACAAATCCGACAAGGTCGCCATATTTCCGGCAAGGTCGCCATATTTCCGGCAAGGTCGCCATAAATCCGACAAGGTCTCCACAAATCCGGCGAGGTGGCCATATTTCCGGCAATGTCGCTATAATTCCGGCATGGTCGCCACAAATCCGGCGAGGTCGCCATATTTCCGGCAAGGTCGCCATTAATCCGGCAAGGTCGCCTCAAATCCGGCAATGTCGCCATATTTCCGGCAAAGTCGCCATAAATCCGGCAAGGTCGCCACAAATACGGCATGGTCCCCATATTTCCAGCAAGGTCGCAATATTTCCGGCAAGGTCGCCGCAAATCAGGCAAGGTCGCCATATTTCCGTCAAGGTCGCCATAAATCCGGCAAGGTCGCCACAAATCCGGCAATGTCGCTATATTTCCGGCAAGGTCGCCATATTTCCGGCAAGGTCGCCACAAATCCGGCAAGGTCCCCATATTTCCAGCAAGGTCGCAATATTTCCGGGAACGTCGCCGCAAATCCGGCAAGGTCGCCATATTTCCGGCTAGGTCGCCATAAATCCGGCAAGGTCGCCACAAATACGGCAAGGTCCCCATATTTCCAGCAAGGTCGCAATATTTCCGGCAAGGTCGCCACAAATCCGGCAAGGTCGCCATATTTCCGACAAGGCCGACATAAACCGGCAAGGTCTCCACAAATCCGGGAATGTCGCCATATTTCCGACATGGTCGCCATAAATCAAGAAAGGTCGCCACAAATCCGGCAAGGTCGACATATTTCCGGCAAGGTCGCCACAAATCCGGCAAGGTCGCCACAAATCCGACAAGGTCGCCATATTTCCGGCAAGGTCGCCATATTTCCGGCAAGGTCGCCATATTTCCGGCAATGTCGCCATAATTCCGGCAAGGTCGCCACAAACCCGGCAAGGTCCCCATATTTCCAGCAAGGTCGCAATATTTCCGGCAAGGTCGCCACAAATCCGGCAAGGTCGCCATATTTCCGCAAGGTCGCCATAAATCCGGCAATGTCGCCATAAATCCGGCGAGGTCGCCATATATCCGGCAAGGTCGCCATAAATCCGGCAAGGTCGCCACATATCCGGCGAGGTCGCCATATTTCCGGCAAGGTCGCCACAAATCCGACAAGGTCGTCATAAATCCGGCAAGGTCGCCTGAAATCCGGCAAGGTCGCCATATTTTCGGCAAAGTCGCCATAAATCCGGGAAGGTCGCCACAAATCCGGCAAGGTCACCATATTTCCAGCAAGATCGCCATATTTCCGGCAATGTCGCCATAAATCCGGCAAGGTCACCATATATCCGGCAAGGTCGCCGCAAATCAGGCAAGGTCGCCATATTTCCGTCAAGGTCGCCATAAATCCGGCAAGGTCGCCACAAATCCGGCAATGTCGCTATATTTCCGGCAAGGTCGCCATATTTCCGGCAAGGTGGCCACAAATCCGGCAAGGTCCCCATATTTCCAGCAAGGTCGCAATATTTCCGGGAACGTCGCCGCAAATCCGGCAAGGTCGCCATATTTCCGGCTAGGTCGCCATAAATCCGGCAAGGTCGCCACAAATACGGCAAGGTCCCCATATTTCCAGCAAGGTGGCAATATTTCCGGCAAGGTCGCCACAAATCCGGCAAGGTCGCCATATTTCCGACAAGGCCGACATAAACCGGCAAGGTCTCCACAAATCCGGGAATGTCGCCATATTTCCGACATGGTCGCCATAAATCAAGAAAGGTCGCCACAAATCCGGCAAGGTCGACATATTTCCGGCAAGGTCGCCACAAATCCGGCAAGGTCGCCACAAATCCGACAAGGTCGCCATATTTCCGGCAAGGTCGCCATATTTCCGGCAAGGTCGCCATATTTCCGGCAATGTCGCCATAATTCCGGCAAAGTCGCCACAAACCCGGCAAGGTCCCCATATTTCCAGCAAGGTCGCAATATTTCCGGCAATGTCGCCATAAATCCGGCGAGGTCGCCATATATCCGGCAAGGTCGCCATAAATCCGGCAAGGTCGCCACATATCCGGCGAGGTCGCCATATTTCCGGCAAGGTCGCCACAAATCCGACAAGGTCGTCATAAATCCGGCAAGGTCGCCTGAAATCCGGCAAGGTCGCCATATTTTCGGCAAAGTCGCCATAAATCGGGGAAGGTCGCCACAAATCCGGCAAGGTCACCATATTTCCAGCAAGATCGCCATATTTCCGGCAATGTCGCCATAAATCCGGCAAGGTCGCCACAAACCCGGCAAGGTACCCATATTTCCAGCAAGCTCGCAATATTTCCGGCAAGGTCGCCACAAAGCCGGCAAGGTCACCATATATCCGGCAAGGTCGCCATAAATCCGGCAAGGTCGCCACAAATCCGACAAGGTCTCCACAAATCCGGCGAGGTGGCCATATTTCCGGCAATGTCGCTATAAATCCGGCATGGTCGCCTCAAATCCGGCAATGTCGCCATATTTCCGGCAAGGTCGCCATAAATCCGGCAAGGTCGCCACAAATACGGCAAGGTCCCCATATTTCCAGCAAGGTCGCAATATTCCCGGCAAGGTCGCCACAAATCAGGCAAGGTCGCCATATTTCCGACAAGGTCGCCATAAATCCGGCAAGGTAGCCACAAATCCGGCAATGTCGCTATATTTCCGGCAAGGTCGCCATATTTCCGGCAAGGTCGCCACAAATCCGGCAAGGTCCCCATATTTCCAGCAAGGTCGCAATATTTCCGGCAACGTCGCCGCAAATCCGGCAAGGTCGCCATATTTCCGGCTAGGTCGCCATAAATCCGGCAAGGTCGCCACAAATCCGGCAAGGTCGCCATATTTCCGACAAGGTCGACATAAACCGGCAAGGTCGCCACAAATCCGGGAATGTCGCCATATTTCCGGCAAGGTCGCCACAAATCCGGCAACGTCGCCACAAATCCGACAAGGTCGTCATATTTCCGGCAAGGTCGCATTATTTCCGGCAAGGTCGCCATAAATCCGACAAGGTCTCCACAAATCCGGCGAGGTCGCCATATTTACGGCAAGGTCGCCATATTTCCGGCAAGGTCGCCACAAATCCGGCAAGGTCCCCATATTTCCAGCAAGGTCGCAATATTTCCGGCAACGTCGCCGCAAATCCGGCAAGGTCGCCATATTTCCGGCTAGGTCGCCATAAATCCGGCAAGGTCGCCACAAATCCGGCAAGGTCGCCATATTTCCGACAAGGTCGACATAAACCGGCAAGGTCGCCACAAATCCGGGAATGTCGCCATATTTCCGGCAAGGTCGCCACAAATCCGGCAACGTCGCCACGAATCCGACAAGGTCGTCATATTTCCGGCAAGGTCGCATTATTTCCGGCAAGGTCGCCATAAATCCGACAAGGTCTCCACAAATCCGGCGAGGTCGCCATATTTACGGCAAGGTCGCCATAAATCCGGCAAGGTCGCCACAAATCCGACAAGGTCGCCATATTTCCGGCAAGGTCGCCATATTTCCGGCAAGGTCGCCATAAATCCGACAAGGTCTCCACAAATCCGGCGAGGTGGCCATATTTCCGGCAATGTCGCTATAAATCCGGAATGGTCGCCTCAAATCCGGCAATGTCGCCATATTTCCGGCAAGGTCGCCATAAATCCGGCAAGGTCGCCACAAATACGGCAAGGTCCCCATATTTCCAGCAAGGTCGCAATATTCCCGGCTAGGTCGCCACAAATCAGGCAAGGTCGCCATATTTCCGACAAGGTCGCCATAAATCCGGCAAGGTAGCCACAAATCCGGCAATGTCGCTATATTTCCGGCAAGGTCGCCATATTTCCGGCAAGGTCGCCACAAATCCGGCAAGGTCCCCATATTTCCAGCAAGGTCGCAATATTCCCGGCAAGGTCGCCGCAAATCAGGCAAGGTCGCCATATTTCCGACAAGGTCGCATTATTTCCGGCAAGGTCGCCATAAATCCGACAAGGTCTCCACAAATCCGGCGAGGTCGCCATATTTAAGGCAAGGTCGCCATAAATCCGGCAAGGTCGCCACAAATCCGACAAGGTCGCCATATTTTCGGCAAGGTCGCCATATTTCCGGCAAGGTCGCCATAAATCCGACAAGGTCTCCACAAATCCGGCGAGGTGGCCATATTTCCGGCAATGTCGCTATAAATCCGGAATGGTCGCCTCAAATCCGGCAATGTCGCCATATTTCCGGCAAGGTCGCCATAAATGCGGCAAGGTCGCCACAAATACGGCAAGGTCCCCATATTTCCAGCAAGGTCGCAATATTCCCGGCAAGGTCGCCACAAATCAGGCAAGGTCGCCATATTTCCGACAAGGTCGCCATAAATCCGGCAAGGTAGCCACAAATCCGGCAATGTCGCTATATTTCCGGCAAGGTCGCCATATTTCCGGCAAGGTCGCCACAAATCCGGCAAGGTCCCCATATTTCCAGCAAGGTCGCAATATTTCCGGCAACGTCGCCGCAAATCCGGCAAGGTCGCCATATTTCCGACAAAGTCGACATAAACCGGCAAGGTCGCCACAAATCCGGGAATGTCGCCATATTTCCGGCAAGGTCGCCACAAATCCGGCAACGTCGCCACAAATCCGACATGGTCGTCATATGTCCGGCAAGGTCGCATTATTTCCGGCAAGGTCGCCATAAATCCGACAAGGTCTCCACAAATCCGGCGAGGTCGCCATATTTACGGCAAGGTCGCCATAAATCCGGCAAGGTCGCCACAAATCCGACAAGGTCGCCATATTTCCGGCAAGGTCGCCATATTTCCGGCAAGGTCGCCATAAATCCGACAAGGTCTCCACAAATCCGGCGAGGTGGCCATATTTCCGGCAATGTCGCTATAAATCCGGCATGGTCGCCTCAAATCCGGCAATGTCGCCATATTTCCGGCAAGGTCGCCATAAATCCGGCAAGATCGCCACAAATACGGCAAGGTCCCCATATTTCCAGCAAGGTCGCAATATTCCCGGCAAGGTCGCCACAAATCAGGCAAGGTCGCCATATTTCCGACAAGGTCGCCATAAATCCGGCAAGGTAGCCACAAATCCGGCAATGTCGCTATATTTCCGGCAAGGTCGCCATATTTCCGGCAAGGTCGCCACAAATCCGGCAAGGTCCCCATATTTCCAGCAAGGTCGCAATATTTCCGGCAACGTCGCCGCAAATCCGGCAAGGTCGCCATATTTCCGACAAGGTCGACATAAACCGGCAAGGTCGCCACAAATCCGGGAATGTCGCCATATTTCCGGCAAGGTCGCCACAAATCCGGCAACGTCGCCACAAATCCGACATGGTCGTCATATTTCCGGCAAGGTCGCATTATTTCCGGCAAGGTCGCCATAAATCCGACAAGGTCTCCACAAATCCGGCGAGGTCGCCATATTTACGGCAAGGTCGCCATAAATCCGGCAAGGTCGCCACAAATCCGACAAGGTCGCCATATTTCCGGCAAGGTCGCCATATTTCCGGCAAGGTCGCCATAAATCCGACAAGGTCTCCACAAATCCGGCGATGTGGCCATATTTCCGGCAATGTCGCTATAAATCCGGCATGGTCGCCTCAAATCCGGCAATGTCGCCATATTTCCGGCAAGGTAGCCATAAATCCGGCAAGGTCGCCACAAATACGGCAAGGTCCCCATATTTCCGGCAAGGTCGCAATATTCCCGGCAAGGTCGCCACAAATCAGGCAAGGTCGCCATATTTCCGACAAGGTCGCCATAAATCCGGCAAGGTAGCCACAAATCCGGCAATGTCGCTATATTTCCGGCAAGGTCGCCATATTTCCGGCAAGGTCGCCACAAATCCGGCAAGGTCCCCATATTTCCAGCAAGGTCGCAATATTTCCGGCAACGTCGCCGCAAATCCGGCAAGGTCGCCATATTTCCGACAAGGTCGACATAAACCGGCAAGGTCGCCACAAATCCGGGAATGTCGCCATATTTCCGGCAAGGTCGCCACAAATCCGGCAACGTCGCCACAAATCCGACATGGTCGTCATATTTCCGGCAAGGTCGCATTATTTCCGGCAAGGTCGCCATAAATCCGACAAGGTCTCCACAAATCCGGCGAGGTCGCCATATTTACGGCAAGGTCGCCATAAATCCGGCAAGGTCGCCACAAATCCGACAAGGTCGCCATATTTCCGGCAAGGTCGCCATATTTCCGGCAAGGTCGCCATAAATCCGACAAGGTCTCCACAAATCCGGCGAGTTGGCCATATTTCCGGCAATGTCGCTATAAATCCGGCATGGTCGCCTCAAATCCGGCAATGTCGCCATATTTCCGGCAAGGTAGCCATAAATCCGGCAAGGTCGCCACAAATACGGCAAGGTCCCCATATTTCCAGCAAGGTCGCAATATTCCCGGCAAGGTCGCCATAAATCCGGCAAGGTAGCCACAAATCCGGCAATGTCGCTATATTTCCGGCAAGGTCGCCATATTTCCGGCAAGGTCGCCACAAATCCGGCAAGGTCCCCATATTTCCAGCAAGGTCGCAATATTTCCGGCAACGTCGCCGCAAATCCGGCAAGGTCGCCATATTTCCGGCTAGGTCGCCATAAATCCGGCAAGGTCGCCACAAATACGGCAAGGTCCCCATATTTCCAGCAAAGTCGCAATATTTCCGGCAAGGTCGCCACAAAACCGGCAAGGTCGCCATATTTCCGACAAGGTCGACATAAACCGGCAAGGTCGCTACAAATCCGGGAATGTCGCCATATTTCCGGCAAGGTCGCCACAAATCCGGCAACGTCGCCACAAATCCGACAAGGTCGTCATATTTCCGGCAAGGTCGCATTATTTCCGGCAAGGTCGCCATAAATCCGACAAGGTCTCCACAAATCCGGCGAGGTCGCCATATTTACGGCAAGGTCGCCATAAATCCGGCAAGGTCGCCACAAATCCGGCGAGGTCGCCATATTTCCGGCAAGGTCGCCACAAATTCGGCAAGGTCGTCATAAGTCCGACAAGGTCGCCACAAATCCGGCAATGTCGCCATATTTCCGGGAAAGTCGCCATAAATCCGGCAAGGTAGCCACAAATACGGGAAGTTCCCCATGTTTCCAGCAAGGTCGCAATATTCCCGGCAAGGTCGCTACAAATCCGGCAGGGTCGCCATATTTCCGGCAAGGTCGCCACAAATCCGGCGAGGTCGCCATATTTCCGGCAAGGTCGCCACAAATCCGACAAGGTCGTCATAAATCCGGCAAGGTCGCCTGAAATCCGGCAAGGTCGCCATATTTTCGGCAAAGTGGCCATAAATCCGGGAAGGTCGCCACAAATCCGGCAAGGTCACCATATTTCCAGCAAGATCGCCATATTTCCGGCAATGTCGCCATAAATCCGGCAAGGTCGCCACAAACCCGGCAAGGTCCCATATTTCCAGCAAGCTCGCAATATTTCCGGCAAGGTCGCCACAAAGCCGGCAAGGTCACCATATATCCGGCAAGGTCGCCATAAATCCGGCAAGGTCGCCACAAATCCGACAAGGTCGCCATATCTCCGGCAAAGTCGCCATATTTCCGGCAAGGTCGCCATAAATCCGACAAGGCCTCCACAAATCCGGCGAGGTGGCCATATTTCCGGCAATGTCGCTATAAATCCGGCATGGTCGCCACAAATCCGGCGAGGTCGCCATAGTTCCGGCAAGGTCGCCAATAATCCGGCAAGGTCGCCTCAAATCCGGCAATGTCGCCATATTTCCGGCAAAGTCGCCATAAATCCGGCAAGGTCGCCACAAATACGGCAAGGTCCCCATATTTCCAGCAAGGTCCCAATATTTCCGCAAGGTCGCCCACAAATCAGGCAAGGTCGCCATATTTCCGACAAGGTCGCCATAAATCCGGCAAGGTAGCCACAAATCCGGCAATGTCGCTATATTTCCGGCAAGGTCGCCATATTTCCGGCAAGGTCGCCACAAATCCGGCAAGGTCCCCATATTTCCAGCAAGGTCGCAATATTTCCGGCAACGTCGCCGCAAATCCGGCAAGGTCGCCATATTTCCGGCTAGGTCGCCATAAATCCGGCAAGGTCGCCACAAATACGGCAAGATCCCCATATTTCCAGCAAAGTCGCAATATTTCCGGCAAGGTCGCCACAAATCCGGCAAGGTCGCCATATTTCCGACAAGGTCGACATAAACCGGCAAGGTCGCCACAAATCCGGGAATGTCGCCATATTTCCGACATGGTCGCCACAAATCCGGCAAGGTCGACATTTCCGGCAAGGTCGCCACAAATCCGGCAAGGTCGCCACAAATCCGACAAGGTAGTCATATTTCCGGCAAGGTCGCCATATTTCCTGCAAGGTCGCCATAAATCCGACAAGGTCTCCACAAATCCGGCGAGGTCGCCATATTTACGGCAAGGTCGCCATAAATCCGGCAAGGTCGCCACAAATACGGCAAGGTCCCCATATTTCCAGCAAAGTCGCAATATTTCCGGCAAGGTCGCCACAAATCCGGCAAGGTCGCCATATTTCCGGCTAGGTCGCCATAAATCCGGCAAGGTCGCCACAAATACGGCAAGGTCCCCATATTTCCAGCAAAGTCGCAATATTTCCGGCAAGGTCGCCACAAATCCGGCAAGGTCGCCATATTTCCGACAAGGTCGACATAAACCGGCAAGGTCGCCACAAATCCGGCAAGGTCGCCATATTTCCGACAAGGTCGACATAAACCGGCAAGGTCGCCACAAATCCGGGAATGTCGCAATATTTCCGACATGGTCGCCACAAATCCGGCAAGGTCGACATATTTCCGGCAAGGTCGCCACAAATCCGGCAAGGTCGCCACAAATCCGACAAGGTCGTCATATTTCCGGCAAGGTCGCCATATTTCCTGCAAGGTCGCCATAAATCCGACAAGGTCTCCACAAATCCGGCGAGATCGCCATATTTACGGCAAGGTCGCCATAAATCCGGCAAGGTCGCCACAAATCCAGCGAGGTCGCCATATTTCCGGCAAGGTCGCCACAAATCCGGCAAGGTCGTCATAAATCCGACAAGGTCGCCACAAATCCGGCAATGTCGCCATATTTCCGGTAAAGTCGCCATAAATCCGGCAAGGTAGCCACAAATACGGCAAGGTCCCCATATTTCCAGCAAGGTCGCAATATTTCCGGCAAGGTCGCTACAAATCCGGCAAGGTCGCCATATTTCCGGCAAGGTCGCCATAAATCCGGCAAGGTCGCCACAAATCAGGCAAGGTCCCCATATTTCCAGCAAGGTCGCCATATTTCCTGCAAGGTCGCCATAAATCCGACAAGGTCTCCACAAATCCGGCGAGGTCGCCATATTTACGGCAAGGTCGCCATAAATCCGGCAAGGTCGCCACAAATCCAGCGAGGTCGCCATATTTCCGGCAAGGTCGCCACAAATCCGGCAAGGTCGTCATAAATCCGACAAGGTCGCCACAAATCCGGCAATGTCGCCATATTTCCGGTAAAGTCGCCATAAATCCGGCAAGGTAGCCACAAATACGGCAAGGTCCCCATATTTCCAGCAAGTTCGCAATATTTCCGGCAAGGTCGCTACAAATCCGGCAAGGTCGCCATATTTCCGGCAAGGTCGCCATAAATCCGGCAAGGTCGCCACAAATCAGGCAAGGTCCTCATATTTCCAGCAAGGTCGCAATATTTCCGGCAAGGTCGCCATATTTCCGGCAAGGTTGCCATAAATCTGGCCAGGTCGCTATATTTACGGCAAGGTCGCCATATTTCCGGCAAGGTCGCCACAAATCCGGCAAGGTCGTCATAAATCCGACAAGGTCGCCACAAATCCGGCAATGTCGCCATATTTCCGATAAAGTCGCCATAAATCCGGCAAGGTAGCCACAAATATGGCAAGGTCCCCATATTTCCAGCAAGGTCGCAATATTTCCGGCAAGGTCGCTACAAATCCGGCAAGGTCGCCATATTTCCGGCAAGGTCGCCATAAATCCGGCAAGGTCGCCACAAATCAGGCAAGGTCCCCATATTTCCAGCAAGGTCGCAATATTTCCGGCAAGGTCGCCATATTTCCGGCAAGGTTGCCATAAATCCGGCCAGGTCGCTATATTTACGGCAAGGTCGCCATATTTCCGGCAAGGTCGCCACAAATCCGGCAAGGTCCCCATATTTCAAGAAAGGTCGCAATATTTCCGGCAAGGTCGCCACAAATCCGGCAAGGTCACCATATATCCGGCAAGGTCGCCATAAATCAGGCAAGGTCGCCACAAGTCCGGCGAGGTCGCCATATTTACGGCAAGGTCGCCATAAATCCGGCAAAGTCGCAACAAATCCGGCGAGGTCGCCAAATTTCCGGCAAGGTCGCCACGAATCCGGCAAGGTCGTCATAAATCCGGAAAGGTCGCCACAAATCCGGCAATGTCGCCATATTTCCGGCAAAGTCGCCATATATACGGCAAGGTAGCCACAAATACGGCAAGGTCCCCATATTTCCAACAAGGTCGCCATATTTCCGGCAAGGTCGCCACAAATCCGGCATTGTCGCCATATTTCCGACATGGTCGCCATAAATCCGGAAAGGTCGCCACAAATCCGGCAAGGTCGACACATTTCCGGCAAGGTCGCCACAAATCCGGCAAGGTCGCCACAAATCCGACAAGGTCGCCATATTTCCGGCAAGGTCGCCATATTTCCGGCAAGGTTGCCATAAATCCGGCCAGGTCGCTATATTTCCGGCACGGTCGCCATATTTGCGGCAAGGTCGCCACAAATCCAGCAAGGTCGCCATCTTTCCGTCAAGGTCGCCATAAATTCGGCAAGGTCGCCACACTCCGGCAAGGTCGCCATAAAGCCGGCGAGGTAGCCATAAATCCGACAAGGGCGCCACAAATCCAGCGAGGTCGCCATATTCCCGGCAAGGTCGCCATAAATCCGGCAAGGTCGCCATAAATCCGGCAAGGTCGCCACAAATCCGGCGAGATCGCTATATTTCCGGCAATGTCGCCACAATCCCGGCAAGGTCGCCACAAATCCGGCGAGGTCGCCATATTTCCGGGAAGGTAGCCTCAAATCCGGCAAGGTCGCCACAAATCCGGCGAAGTCGCCATATTTACGGCAAAGTCGTCATAAATCCGGCAAGGTCGCCACAAATCCGGCGAGGTCGCCATATTTCCGGCAAGGTCGCCATAAATCCGGCACGGTCGCCACAAATCAGGCGAGGTCGCCATATTTCCGGCAAGGTCGCCACAAATCCGGCAAGGTCGCCATAAATCCGTCGATTTCGCCATATTTCCGGCGAGGTCGCCATAAATCCGGCAAGGTCGCCACAAATCCGGCGAGGTCACCATATTTCCGGCAAGGTCGCCAATAATCCGGCAAGGTCGCCTCAAATCCGGTAATTTCGCCATATTTCCGGCAAAGTCGCCAGAAATCCGGCAAGGTCGCCACAAATACGGCAAGGTCCCCATATTCCCAGCAAGGTCGCAATATTTCCGGCAAGGTCGCCACAAATCAGGCAAGGTCGCCATATTTCCGACAAGGTCGCCATAAATCCGGCAAGGTCGCCACAAATCCGGCAATGTCGCTATATTTCCGGCAAGGTCGCCATATTTCCGGCAAGGTCGCCAATAATCCGGCAAGGTCGCCTCAAATCCGGCAATTTCGCCATATTTCCGGCAAAGTCGCCATAAATCTGGCAAGGTCGCCACAAATACGGCAAGGTCTCCATATTTCCAGCAAGGTCGCAATATTTCCGGCAAGCTCGCCACAAATCAGGCAAGGTCGCCATATTTCCGACAAGGTCGCCATAAATCCGGCAAGGTCGCCACAAATCCGGCAATGTCGCTATATTTCCTGCAAGGTCGCCATATTTCAGGCAAGGTCGCCACAAATCCGGCAAGGTCCCCATATTTCCAGCAAGGTCGCAATATTTCCGGCAAGGTCGCCACAAACCCGGCAAGGTCGCCACAAATCCGGCAATGTCGCCATATTTCCGGCAAAGTCGCCATAAATACGGCAAGGTAGCCACAAATACGGCAAGGTCCCCATATTTCCAGCAAGGTCGCCATATTTCCGGCAAGATCGCCAGAAATCCGGCATTGTCGCCATATTTCCGACATGGTCGCCATAAATCCGGAAAGGTCGCCACAAAGCCGGCAAGGTCGACATATTTCCGGCAAGGTCGCCACAAATCCGGCAAGGTCGCCACAAATCCGACAAGGTCGCCATATTTCCGGCAAGGTCGCCATATTTCCGGCAAGGTTGCCATAAATCCGGCCAGGTCGCTATATTTCCGGCAAGGTCGCCATATTTCCGGCAAGGTCGCCACAAATCCAGCAAGGTCGCCATCTTTCCGTCAAGGTCGCCATAAATTCGGCAAGGTCGCCACAAATCCGGCAAGGTCGCCATAAAGCCGGCGAGGTAGCCATAAATCCGGCAAGGTCGCCACAAATCCAGCGAGGTCGCCATATTCCCTGCAAGGTCGCCATAAATCCGGCAAGGTCGCCACAAATCCGGCGAGAACGCCATATTTCCGGCAATGTCGCCACAATCCCGGCAAGGTTGCCACAAATCCGGCGAGGTCGCCATATTTCCGGCAAGGTCGCCAATAATCCGGCAAGGTCGCCTCAAATCCGGCAATTTCGCCATATTTCCGGCAAAGTCGCCATAAATCCGGCAAGGTCGCCACAAATACGGCAAGGTCCCCATATTTCCAGCAAGGTCGCAATATTTCCGGCAAGGTCGCCACAAATCAGGCAAGGTCGCCATATTTCCGACAAGGTCGCCATAAATCGGCAAGGTCGCCACAAATCGGGCAATGTCGCTATATTTCCTGCAAGGTCGCCATATTTCCGGCAAGGTCGCCACAAATCCGGCAAGGTCCCCATATTTCCAGCAAGGTCGCAATATTTCCGGCAAAGTCGCCACAAATCCTGCAAGGTCGCCATATATCCGGCAAGGTCGCCATAAATCCGGCAAGGTCGCCACAAATCCGGCGAGGTCGCCATATTTCCGGAAGGTAGCCTCAAATCCGGCAAGGTCGCCACAAATCCGGCGAAGTCGCCATATTTACGGCAAAGTCGTCATAAATCCGGCAAGGTCGCCACAAATCCGGCGAGGTCGCCATATTTCCGGCAAGGTCGCCATAAATCCGGCACGGTCGCCACAAATCAGGCGAGGTCGCCATATTTCCGGCAAGGTCGCCACAAATCCGGCAAGGTCGCCATAAATCCGGCGATTTCGCCATATTTCCGGCGAGGTGGCCATAAATCCGGCAAGGTCGCCACAAATCCGGCGAGGTCACCATATTTCCGGCAAGGTCGCCAATAATCCGGCAAGGTCGCCTCAAATCCGGTAATTTCGCCATATTTCCGGCAAAGTCGCCAGAAATCCGGCAAGGTCGCCACAAATACGGCAAGGTCCCATATTCCCAGCAAGGTCGCAATATTTCCGGCAAGGTCGCCACAAATCAGGCAAGGTCGCCATATTTCCGACAAGGTCGCCATAAATCCGGCAAGGTCGCCACAAATCCGGCAATGTCGCTATATTTCCGGCAAGGTCGCCATATTTTCGGCAAGGTCGCCAATAATCCGGCAAGGTCGCCTCAAATCCGGCAATTTCGCCATAATTTCCGGCAAAGTCGCCATAAATCTGGCAAGGTCGCCACAAATACGGCAAGGTCTCCATATTTCCAGCAAGGTCGCAATATTTCCGGCAAGCTCGCCACAAATCAGGCAAGGTCGCCATATTTCCGACAAGGTCGCCATAAATCCGGCAAGGTCGCCACAAATCCGGCAATGTCGCTATATTTCCTGCAAGGTCGCCATATTTCAGGCAAGGTCGCCACAAATCCGGCAAGGTCCCCATATTTCCAGCAAGGTCGCAATATTTCCGGCAAGGTCGCCACAAACCCGGCAAGGTCGCCACAAATCCGGCAATGTCGCCATATTTCCGGCAAAGTCGCCATAAATACGGCAAGGTAGCCAACAAATACGGCAAGCTCCCCATATTTCCCAGCAAGGTCGCCATATTTCCGGCAAGATCGCCAGAAATCCGGCATTGTCGCCATATTTCCGACATGGTCGCCATAAATCCGGAAAGGTCGCCACAAAGCCGGCAAGGTCGACATATTTCCGGCAAGGTCGCCACAAATCGGCAAGGTCGCCACATATCCGACAAGGTCGCCATATTTCCGGCAAGGTCGCCATATTTCCGGCAAGGTTGCCATAAATCCGGCCAGGTCGCTATATTTCCGGCAAGGTCGCCATATTTCCGGCAAGGTCGCCACAAATCCAGCAAGGTCGCCATCTTTCCGTCAAGGTCGCCATAAATTCGGCAAGGTCGCCACAAATCCGGCAAGGTCGCCATAAAGCCGGCGAGGTAGCCATAAATCCGGCAAGGTCGCCACAAATCCAGCGAGGTCGCCATATTCCCTGCAAGGTCGCCATAAATCCGGCAAGGTCGCCACAAATCCGGCGAAGAACGCCATATTTCCGGCAATGTCGCCACAATCCGGCAAGGTTGCCACAAATCCGGCGAGGTCGCCATATTTCCGGCAAGGTCGCCAATAATCCGGCAAGGTCGCCTCAAATCCGGCAATGTCGCTATATTTCTGCAAGGTCGCCATATTTCCGGCAAGGTCGCCACAAATCCGGCAAGGTCCCCATATTTCCAGCAATGTCGCCATATTTTCGGCAGTCGCCATAAATCCGGCAAGGTCGCCACAAATCCGGCAAGGTCACCATATTTCCAGCAAGGTCGCCATATTTCCGGCAATGTCGCCATAAATCCGGCAAGGTCGCCACAAACCCGGCAAGGTCCCCATATTTCCAGCAAGGTCGCAATATTTCCGGCAAGGTCGCCACAAATCCGGCAAGGTCGCCATATTTCCGCAATGTCGCCATAAATCCGGCAAGGTCGCCACAAATCCGGCAAGGTCGCTATATTTCCGGCAAGGTCGCCATAAATCCGGCAAGGTCGCCAAAAATCCGGCAATGTCGCCGCAAATCCAGCAAGGTCGCCATCTTTCCGTCAAGGTCGCCATAAATTCGGCAAGGTCGCCACAAATCCGGCAAGGTCGCCATAAAGCCGGCGAGGTAGCCATAAATCCGGCAAGGTCGCCACAAATCCAGCGAGGTCGCCATATTCCCTGCAAGGTCGCCATAAATCCGGCAAGGTCGTCATAAAATCCGGCAAGGTCGCCAACAATCAATCCGACACGGTCGCCACAAATCAGGCGAGGTCGTCATATTTCCGGCGAGGTCGCCATAAATCCGGCAAGGTCGCCATAAATCCGGCAAGGTCGCCACAAATACGGCAAGGTCCCCATATTTCCAGCAAGGTCGCAATATTTCCGGCTAGGTCGCCACAAATCAGGCAAGGTCGCCATATTTCCGACAAGGTCGCCATAAATCCGGCAAGGTCGCCACAAATCCGGCAATGTCGCTATATTTCCGGCAAGGTATCCATATTTCCGGCAATGTCGCTATATTTCCGGCAAGGTCGCCATATTTCCGGCAAGGTCGCCACAAATCCGGCAAGGTCCCCATATTTCCAGCAAGGTCGCAATATTTCCGGCAAGGTCGCCGCAAATCCGGCAAGATCGCCATATTTCCGGCTAGGTCGCCATAAATCCGGCAAGGTCGCCACAAATACGGCAAGGTCCCCATATTTCCAGCAAGGTCGCAATATTTCCGGCAAGGTCGCCACAAATCCGGCAAGGTCGCAATATTTCCGACAAGGTCGACATAAATCCGGCAAGGTCGCCACAAATTCGGGAATGTCGCCATATTTCCGACATGGTCGCCATAAATCAAGAAAGGTCGCCACAAATCCGGCAAGGTCGACATATTTCCGGCAAGGTCGCCACAAATCCGGCAAGGTCGCCACAAATCCGACAAGGTCGCCATATTTCCGGCAAGGTCGCCATATTTCCGGCAAGGTCGCCATAAATCCAACAAGGTCTCCACAAATCCGGCGAGGAGGCCATATTTCCGGCAATGTCGCCATAAATCCGGCATGGTCGCCACAAATCCGGCGAGGTCGCCATATTTCCGGCAAGGTCGCCAATAATCCGGCAAGGTCGCTTCAAATCCGGCAATGTCGCCATATTTTCGGCAAAGTCGCCATAAATCCGGCAAGGTCGCCACAAATACGGCAAGGTCGCCATATTTCCGGCAAGGTCGCCATAAATCCGACACGGTCGCCACAAATCAGGCGAGGTCGCCATATTTCCGGCAAGGTCGCCACAAATCCGGCAAGGTCGCCATAAATCCGGCGATTTCGCCATATTTCCGGCGAGGTCGCCATAAATCCGGCAAGGTCGCCACAAAATCCGGCGAGGTCGCCATATTTCCGGCAAGGTCGCCAATAATCCGGCAAGGTCGCGTCAAATCCGGCAATTTCGCCATATTTCCGGCAAAGTCGCCATAAATCCGGCAAGGTCGCCACAAATACGGCAAGGTCCCCATATTTCCAGCAAGGTCGCAATATTTCCGGCTAGGTCGCCCCAAAGCAGGCAAGGTCGCCATATTTCCGATAAGGTCGCCATAAATCCGGCAAGGTCGCCACAAATCCGGCAATGTCGCTATATTTCCGGCAAGGTCGCCATATTTCCGGCAAGGTCGCCGCAAATCCTGCAATGTCGCTATTTTTCCGGCAAGGTCGCCATATTTCCGGCAAGGTCGCCACAAATCCGGCAAGGTCCCCATATTTCCAGCAAGGTCGCAATATTTCCGGCAAGGTCGCCGCAAATCCGGCAAGGTCCCCATATTTCCGGCTAGGTCGCCATAAATCCGGCAAGGTCGCCACAAATACGGCAAGGTCCCCATATTTCCAGCAAGGTCGCAATATTTCCGGCAAGGTCGCCACAAATCCGGCAAGGTCGCCATATTTCCGACAAGGTCGACATAAATCGGGCAAGGTCGCCACAAATTCGGGAATGTCGCCATATTTCCGACATGGTCGCCATAAATCAAGAAAGGTCGCCACAAATCCGGCAAGGTCGACATATTTCCGGCAAGGTCGCCACAAATCCGGCAAGGTCGCCACAAATCCGACAAGGTCGCCATATTTCCGGTAAGGTCGCCATATTTCCGGCAAGGTCGCCATAAATCCAACAAGGTCTCCACAAATCCGGCGAGGAGGCCAAATTTCCGGCAATGTCGCCATAAATCCGGCATGGTCGCCACAAATCCGGCGAGGTCGCCATATTTCCGGCAAGGTCGCCAATAATCCGGCAAGGTCGCCTCAAATCCGGCAATGTCGCCATATTTTCGGCAAAGTCGCCATAAATCCGGCAAGGTCGCCACAAATACGGCAAGGTCGCCATATTTCCAGCAAGGTCGCAATATTTCCGGCAAGGTCGCCACAAATCAGGCAAGGTCGCCATATTTCCGACAAGGTCGCCATAAATCCGCCAAGGTCGCCACAAATCCGGCAATGTCGCCATATTTTCGGCAGTCGCCATAAATCCGGCAAGGTCGCCACAAATCCGGCAAGGTCACCATATTTCCAGCAAGGTCGCCATATTTCCGGCAATGTCGCCATAAATCCGGCAAGGTCGCCACAAACCCGGCAAGGTCCCCATATTTCCAGCAAGGTCGCAATATTTCCGGCAAGGTCGCCACAAATCCGGCAAGGTCGCCATATTTCCGCAATGTCGCCATAAATCCGGCAAGGTCGCCACAAATCCGGCAAGGTCGCTATATTTCCGGCAAGGTCGCCATAAATCCGGCAAGGTCGCCAAAAATCCGGCAATGTCGCCGCAAATCCAGCAAGGTCGCCATCTTTCCGTCAAGGTCGCCATAAATTCGGCAAGGTCGCCACAAATCCGGCAAGGTCGCCATAAAGCCGGCGAGGTAGCCATAAATCCGGCAAGGTCGCCACAAATCCAGCGAGGTCGCCATATTCCCTGCAAGGTCGCCATAAATCCGGCAAGGTCGTCATAAATCCGGCAAGGTCGCCACAAATCCGGCGAGAACGCCATATTTCCGGCAATGTCGCCATAAATCCGGCGCGGTCGCCACAAATCAGGCGAGGTTGCCATATTTCCGGCAAGGTCGCCGCAAATCCTGCAATGTCGCTATTTTTCCGGCAAGGTCGCCATATTTCCGGCAAGGTCGCCACAAATCCGGCAAGGTCCCCATATTTCCAGCAAGGTCGCAATATTTCCGGCAAGGTCGCCGCAAATCCGGCAAGGACGCCATATTTCCGGCTAGGTCGCCATAAATCCGGCAAGGTCGCCACAAATACGGCAAGGTCCCCATATTTCCAGCAAGGTCGCAATATTTCCGGCAAGGTCGCCACAAATCCGGCAAGGTCGCCATATTTCCGACAAGGTCGACATAAATCGGGCAAGGTCGCCACAAATTCGGGAATGTCGCCATATTTCCGACATGGTCGCCATAAATCAAGAAAGGTCGCCACAAATCCGGCAAGGTCGACATATTTCCGGCAAGGTCGCCACAAATCCGGCAAGGTCGCCACAAATCCGACAAGGTCGCCATATTTCCGGCAAGGTCGCCATATTTCCGGCAAGGTCGCCATAAATCCAACAAGGTCTCCACAAATCCGGCGAGGAGGCCAAATTTCCGGCAATGTCGCCATAAATCCGGCATGGTCGCCACAAATCCGGCGAGGTCGCCATATTTCCGGCAAGGTCGCCAATAATCCGGCAAGGTCGCCTCAAATCCGGCAATGTCGCCATATTTTCGGCAAAGTCGCCATAAATCCGGCAAGGTCGCCACAAATACGGCAAGGTCCCCATATTTCCAGCAAGGTCGCAATATTTCCGGCAAGGTCGCCACAAATCAGGCAAGGTCGCCATATTTCCGACAAGGTCGCCATAAATCCGCCAAGGTCGCCACAAATCCGGCAATGTCGCCATATTTTCGGCAGTCGCCATAAATCCGGCAAGGTCGCCACAAATCCGGCAAGGTCACCATATTTCCAGCAAGGTCGCCATATTTCCGGCAATGTCGCCATAAATCCGGCAAGGTCGCCACAAACCCGGCAAGGTCCCCATATTTCCAGCAAGGTCGCAATATTTCCGGCAAGGTCGCCACAAATCCGGCAAGGTCGCCATATTTCCGCAATGTCGCCATAAATCCGGCAAGGTCGCCACAAATCCGGCAAGGTCGCTATATTTCCGGCAAGGTCGCCATAAATCCGGCAAGGTCGCCAAAAATCCGGCAATGTCGCCGCAAATCCAGCAAGGTCGCCATCTTTCCGTCAAGGTCGCCATAAATTCGGCAAGGTCGCCACAAATCCGGCAAGGTCGCCATAAAGCCGGCGAGGTAGCCATAAATCCGGCAAGGTCGCCACAAATCCAGCGAGGTCGCCATATTCCCTGCAAGGTCGCCATAAATCCGGCAAGGTCGTCATAAATCCGGCAAGGTCGCCACAAATCCGGCGAGAACGCCATATTTCCGGCAATGTCGCCACAATCCCGGCAAGGTCGCCACAAATCCGACGAGATCGCCATATTTCCTGGAAGGTCGCCTCAAATCCGGCAAGGTCGCCACAAATCCGGCGAAGTCGCCATATTTACGGCAAAGTCGTCATAAATCCGGCAAGGTCGCCACAAATCCGGCGAGGTCGCCATATTTCCGGCAAGGTCGCCATAAATCCGGCGCGGTCGCCACAAATCAGGCGAGGTTGCCATATTTCCGGCAAGGTCGCCACAAATCCGGCAAGGTCGCCATAAATCCGGCGATTTCGCCATATTTCCGGCGAGGTCGCCATAAATCCGGCAAGGTCGCCACAAATCCGGCGAGGTCGCCATATTTCCGGCAAGGTCGCCAATAATCCGGCAAGGTCGCCTCAAATCCGGCAATTTCGCCATATTTCCGGCAAAGTCGCCATAAATCCGGCAAGGTCGCCACAAATACGGCAAGGTCCCCATATTTCCAGCAAGGTCGCAATATTTCCGGCAAGGTCGCCACAAATCAGGCAAGGTCGCCATATTTCCGACAAGGTCGCCATAAATCCGGCAAGGTCGCCACAAATCCGGCAATGTCGCTATATTTCCGGCAAGGTCGCCATATTTCCGGCAAGGTCGCCACAAATCCGGCAAGGTCCCCATATTTCCAGCAAGGTCGCAATATTTCCGGCAAGGTCGCCACAAATCCGGCAAGGTCGCCATATATCCGGCAAGGTCGCCATAAATCCGGCAAGGTCGCCACAAGTCCGGCGAGGTCGCCATATTTACGGCAAGGTCGCCACAAATCCGGCAAGGTCGCCACAAATCCGACAAGGTCGCCATATTTCCGGCAAGGTCGCCATATTTCCGGCAAAGTTGCCATAAATCCGGCCAGGTCGCTATATTTCCGGCAAGGTCGCCATATTTCCGGCAAGGTCGCCACAAATCTAGCAAGGTCGCCATCTTTCCGTCAAGGTCGCCATAAATTCGGCAAGGTCGCCACAAATCCGGCAAGGTCGCCATAAAGCAGGCGAGGTAGCCATAAATCCAGCAAGGTCGCCATAAATCCAGCGAGGTCGCCATATTCCCGGCAACGTCGCCATAAATGCGGCAAGGTCGCCATAAATCCGGCAAGGTCGCCACAAATCAGGCAAGGTCGCCATATTTCCGACAAGGTCGCCATAAATCCGGCAAGGTCGCCACAAATCCGGCAATGTCGCTATATTTCCGGCAAGGTCGCCATATTTCCGGCAAGGTCGCCACAAATCCGGCAAGGTCCCCATATTTCCAGCAAGGTCGCAATATTTCCGGCAAGGTCGCCGCAAATCCGGCAATGTCGCTATATTTCCGGCAAGGTCGCCATATTTCCGGCAAGGTCGCCACAAATCCGGGAAGGTCCCCATATTTCCAGCAAGGTCGCAATATTTCCGGCAAGGTCGCCGCAAATCCGGCAAGGTCGCCATATTTCCGGCTAGGTCGCCATACATCCGGCAAGGTCGCCACAAATACGGCAAGGTCCCCATATTTCCAGCAAGGTCGCAATATTTCCGGCAAGGTCGCCACAAATCCGGCAAGGTCGCCATATTTCCGACAAGGTCGCCACAAATCCGGCAAGGCCGCCACAAATCCGACAAGGTCGCCATATTTCCGGCAAGGTCGCCATATTTCCGGCAATGTCGCCATAAATCCGGCATGGTCGCCACAAATCCGGCGAGGTCGCCATATTTCCGGCAAGGTCGCCAATAATCCGGCAAGGTCGCCTCAAATCCGGCAATGTCGCCATATTTTCGGCAAAGTCGCCATAAATCCGGCAAGGTCGCCACAGATACGGCAAGGTCCCCATATTTCCAGCAAGGTTGCAATATTTCCGGCAAGGTCGCCACAAATCAGGCAAGGTCGCCATATTTCCGACAAGGTCGCCATAAATCCGCCAAGGTCGCCACAAATCCGGCAATGTCGCCATATTTTCGGCAGTCGCCATAAATCCGGCAAGGTCGCCACAAATCCGGCAAGGTCGCCATATTTCCGCAATGTCGCCATAAATCCGGCAAGGTCGCCACAAATCCGTCAAGGTCGCTATATTTCCGGCAAGGTCGCCATAAATCCGGCGAGGTCGCCAAAAATCCGGCAATGTCGCCGCAAATCCGGCAAGGTCGACATATATCCGGCAAGGTCTCCACAAATCCGGCGAGGTGGCCATATTTCCTGCAATGTCGCCATAAATCCGGCATGGTCGCCACAAATCCGGCGAGGTCGCCATATTTCCGGCAAGGTCGCCAACAATCCGGCAAGGTCGCCTCATATCCGGCAATGTCGCCATATTTCCGGCAAAGTCGCCATAAATCCGGCAAGGTCGCCACAAATACGGCAAGGTCCCCATATTTCCAGCAAGGTCGCAATATTTCCGGCAAGGTCGCCACAAATTCGGCAAGGTCGCCATATATCCGGCAAGATCGCCATAAATCCGGCAAGGTCGCCACAAATCCGACAAGGTCGCCATATTTCCGGCAAGGTCGCCATATTTCCGGCAAGGTCGCCATAAATCCGACAAGGTCTCCACAAATCCGGCGAGGTGGCCATATTTCCGGCAATGTCGCTATAAATCCGGCATGGTCGCCACAAATCCGGCGAGGTCGCCATATTTCCGGCAAGGTCGCCAATAATCCGGCAAGGTCGCCTCAAATCCGGCAATGTCGCCATATTTCCGGCAAAGTCGCCATAAATCCGGCAAGGTCGCCACAAATCCGGCATTGTCGCCATATTTCCAGCAAGGTCGCAATATTTCCGGCAAGGTCGCCAGAAATCAGGCAAGGTCGCCATATTTCCGACAAGGTCGCCATAAATCCGGCAAGGTAGCCACAAATCCGGCAATGTCGCTATATTTCCGGCAAGGTCGCCATATTTCCGGCAAGGTATCCACAAATCCGGCAAGGTCCCCATATTTCCAGCAAGGGCGCAATATTTCCGGCAACGTCGCCGCAAATCCGGCAAGGTCGCCATATTTCCGGCTAGGTCGCCATAAATCCGGCAAGGTCGCCACAAATACGGCAAAGTCCCCATATTTCCAGCAAGGTCGCAATGTTTCCGGCAAGGTCGCCACAAATCCGGCAAGGTCGCCATATTTCCGACAAGGTCGCCATAAATCCGCCAAGGTCGCCACAAATCCGGCAATGTCGCCATATTTTCGGCAGTCGCCATAAATCCGGCAAGGTCGCCACAAATCCGGCAAGGTCGCCATATTTCCGCAATGTCGCCATAAATCCGGCAAGGTCGCCACAAATCCGTCAAGGTCGCTATATTTCCGGCAAGGTCGCCATAAATCCGGCGAGGTCGCCAAAAATCCGGCAATGTCGCCGCAAATCCGGCAAGGTCGACATATTTCCGGCAAGGTCTCCACAAATCCGGCGAGGTGGCCATATTTCCTGCAATGTCGCCATAAATCCGGCATGGTCGCCACAAATCCGGCGAGGTCGCCATATTTCCGGCAAGGTCGCCAACAATCCGGCAAGGTCGCCTCATATCCGGCAATGTCGCCATATTTCCGGCAAAGTCGCCATAAATCCGGCAAGGTCGCCACAAATACGGCAAGGTCCCCATATTTCCAGCAAGGTCGCAATATTTCCGGCAAGGTCGCCACAAATTCGGCAAGGTCGCCATATATCCGGCAAGATCGCCATAAATCCGGCAAGGTCGCCACAAATCCGACAAGGTCGCCATATTTCCGGCAAGGTCGCCATATTTCCGGCAAGGTCGCCATAAATCCGACAAGGTCTCCACAAATCCGGCGAGGTGGCCATATTTCCGGCAATGTCGCTATAAATCCGGCATGGTCGCCACAAATCCGGCGAGGTCGCCATATTTCCGGCAAGGTCGCCAATAATCCGGCAAGGTCGCCTCAAATCCGGCAATGTCGCCATATTTCCGGCAAAGTCGCCATAAATCCGGCAAGGTCGCCACAAATCCGGCATTGTCGCCATATTTCCAGCAAGGTCGCAATATTTCCGGCAAGGTCGCCAGAAATCAGGCAAGGTCGCCATATTTCCGACAAGGTCGCCATAAATCCGGCAAGGTAGCCACAAATCCGGCAATGTCGCTATATTTCCGGCAAGGTCGCCATATTTCCGGCAAGGTATCCACAAATCCGGCAAGGTCCCCATATTTCCAGCAAGGGCGCAATATTTCCGGCAACGTCGCCGCAAATCCGGCAAGGTCGCCATATTTCCGGCTAGGTCGCCATAAATCCGGCAAGGTCGCCACAAATACGGCAAAGTCCCCATATTTCCAGCAAGGTCGCAATGTTTCCGGCAAGGTCGCCACAAATCCGGCAAGGTCGCCATATATCCGGCAAGGTCGCCATAAATCCGGCAAGGTCGCCACAAGTCCGGCGAGGTCGCCATATTTACGGCAAGGTCGCCATAAATCCGGCAAGGTCGCCACAAATCCGGCGACGTCGCCATATTTCCGGCAAGGTCGCCACAAATCCGGCAAGGTCGTCATAAATCCGGCAAGGTCGCCACAAATCCGGCAATGTCGCCATATTTCCGGCAAAGCCGCCATAAATACGGCAAGGTAGCCACAAATACGGCAAGGTCACCATATTTCCAGCAAGGTCGCCATATTTCCGGCAAGGTCGCCACAAATCCGGCATTGTCGCCATATTTCCGACATGGTCGCCATAAATCCGGAAAGGTCGCCACAAATCCGGCAAGGTCGACATATTTCCGGCAAGGTCGCCATAAATCCGGCAAGGTCGCCACAAATCCGACAAGGTCGCCATATTTCCGGCAAGGTCGCCATATTTCCGGCAAGGTCGCCATATTTCCGGCAAGGTTGCCATAAATCCGGCCAGGTCGCTATATTTCCGGGAAGGTCGCCATATTTCCGGCAAGGTCGCCACAAATCCAGCAAGGTCGCCATCTTTCCGTCAAGGTCGCCATAAATTCGGCAAGGTCGCCACAAATCCGGCAAGGTCGCCATAAAGCCGGCGAGGTAGCCATAAATCAGGCAAGGTCGCCACAAATCCAGCAAGGTCGCCATATTCCCGGCAAGGGCGCCATAAATCCGGCAAGGTCGCCATAAATCCGGCAAGGTCGCCACAAATCAGGCGAGGTCGCCATATTTCCGGCAAGGTCGCCACAAATCCGGCAAGGTCGCCATGAATCCGGCGATTTCGCCATATTTCCGGCGAGGTCGCCATAAATCCGGCAAGGTCGCCACAAATCCGGCGAGGTCGCCTTATTTCCGGCAAGGTCGCCACAAATCCGGCAAGGTCGTCATAAATCTGGCAAGGTCGCCTCAAATCCGGCAATGGCGCCATATTTCCGGAAAAGTCGCCATAAATCCGGCAAGGTCGCCACAAATACGGCAAGGTCCCCATATTTCCAGCAAGGTCGCCATATTTCCGGCAAGGTCGCCACATATCCGGCATTGTCGCCATATTTCCGACATGGTCGCCATAAATCCGGAAAGGTCGCCACAAATCCGGCAAGGTCGACATATTTCCGGCAAGGTCGCCACAAATCCGGCAAGGTCGCCACAAATCCGACAAGGTCGCCATATTCCGGCAAGGTCGCCATATTTCCGGCAAGGTTGCCATAAATCCGGCCAGGTCGCTATATTTCCGGCAAGGTCGCCATATTTCCGGCAAGGTCGCCACAAATCCAGCAAGGTCGCCATCTTTCCTTCAAGGTCGCCATAAATTCGGCAAGGTCGCCACAAATCCGGCAAGTGCGCCATAAAGCCGGCGAGGTAGCCATAAATCAGGCAAGGTCGCCACAAATCCAGCGAGGTCGCCATATTCCCGGCAAGGTCGCCATAAATCCGGCAAGGTCGCCATAAATCCGGCAAGGTCGCCACAAATCCGGCGAAGTCGCCATATTTACGGCAAAGTCGTCATAAATCCGGCAAGGTCGCCACAAATCCGGCGAGGTCGCCATATTTCCGGCAAGGTCGCCATAAATCCGGCACGGTCGCCACAAATCAGGCGCGATCGCCATATTTCCGGCAAGGTCGCCACAAATCCGGCAAGGTCGCCATAAATCCGGCGATTTCGCCATATTTCCGGCAAGGTCGCCATAAATCCGGCAAGGTCGCCACAAATCCGGCGAGGTCGCCTTGTTTCCGGCAATGTCGCCACAAATTCGGCAAGGTCGTCATAAATCCGGCAAGGTCGCCTCAAATCCGGCAATGGCGCCATATTTCCGGAAAAGTCGCCATAAATCCGGCAAGGTCGCCACAAATACGGCAAGGTCCCCATATTTCCAGCAAGGTCGCCATATTTCCGGCAAGGTCGCCACAAATCCGGCATTGTCGCCATATTTCCGACATGGTCGCCATAATTCCGGAAAGGTCGCCACAAATCCGGCAAGGTCGACATATTTCCGGCAAGGTCGCCACAAATCCGGCAAGGTCGCCACAAATCCGACAAGGTCGCCTTATTTCCGGCAAGGTCGACATATTTCCGGCAAGGTCGCCACAAATCCGGCAAGGTCGCCACAAATCCGACAAGGTCGCCATATTCCGGCAAGGTCGCCATATTTCCGGCAAGGTTGCCATAAATCCGGCCAGGTCGCTATATTTCCGGCAAGGTCGCCATATTTCCGGCAAGGTCGCCACAAATCCAGCAAGGTCGCCATCTTTCCTTCAAGGTCGCCATAAATTCGGCAAGGTCGCCACAAATCCGGCAAGGTCGCCATAAAGCCGGCGAGGTAGCCATAAATCAGGCAAGGTCGCCACAAATCCAGCGAGGTCGCCATATTCCCGGCAAGGTCGCCATAAATCCGGCAAGGTCGCCATAAATCCGGCAAGGTCGCCACAAACCGGCGAGATCGCCATATTTCCGGCAATGTCGCCATAAATCCGGCACGGTCGCCACAAATCAGGCGAGGTCGCCATATTTCCGGCAAGGCCGCCACAAATCCGGCGAGGTCGCCCTATTTCCGGCAAGGTCGCCACAAATCCGGCAAGGTCGTCATAAATCCGGCAAGGTCGCCTCAAATCCGGCAATGGCGCCATATTTCCGGAAAAGTCGCCATAAATCCGGCAAGGTCGCCACAAATAAGGCAAGGTCCCCATATTTCCAGCAAGGTCGCCATATTTCCGGCAAGGTCGCCACAAATCCGGCATTGTCGCCATATTTCCGATATGGTCGCCATAAATCCGGAAAGGTCGCCACAAATCCGGCAAGGTCGACATATTTCCGGCAAGGTCGCCACAAATCCGGCAAGGTCGCCACAAATCCGACAAGGTCGCCTTATTTCCGGCAAGGTCGCCATATTTCCGGCAAGGTTGCCATAAATCCGGCCAGGTCGCTATATTTCCGGCAAGGTCGCCATATTCCCGGCAAGGTCGCCACAAATCCAGCAAGGTCGCCATCTTTCCGTCAAGGCCGCCATAAATTCGGCAAGGTCGCCACAAATCCGGCAAGTGCGCCATAAAGCCGGCGAGGTAGCCATAAATCAGGCAAGGTCGCCACAAATCCAGCGAGGTCGCCATATTCCCGGCAAGGTCGCCATAAATCCGGCAAGGTCGCCATAAATCCGGCAAGGTCGCCACAAATCCGGCGAAGTCGCCATATTTACGGCAAAGTCGTCATAAATCCGGCAAGGTCGCCACAAATCCGGCGAGGTCGCCATATTTCCGGCAAGGTCGCCATAAATCCGGCACGGTCGCCACAAATCAGGCGCGATCGCCATATTTCCGGCAAGGTCGCCATAAATCCGGAAAGGTCGCCACAAATCCGGCAAGGTCGACATATTTCCGGCAAGGTCGCCACAAATCCGGCAAGGTCGCCACAAATCCGACAAGGTCGCCTTATTTCCGGCAAGGTCGCCATATTTCCGGCAAGGTTGCCATAAATCCGGCCAGGTCGATATATTTCCGGCAAGGTCGCCATATTTCCGGCAATGTCGCCACAAATCCAGCAAGGTCGCCATCTTTCCGTCAAGGCGGCCATAAATTCGGCAAGGTCGCCACAAATCCGGCAAGTGCGCCATAAAGCCGGCGAGGTAGCCATAAATCAGGCAAGGTCGCCACAAATCCAGCGAGGTCGCCATATTCCCGGCAAGGTCGCCATAAATCCGGCAAGGTCGCCATAAATCCGGCAAGGTCGCCACAAATCCGGCGAGATCGCCATATTTCCGGCAATGTCGCCACAATCCCGGCAAGGTCGCCACAAATCCGGCGAGGTCGACATATTTCCGGCAAGGTCGCCTCAAATCCGGCAAGGTCGCCACAAATCCGGCGAAGTCGCCATATTTACGGCAAAGTCGTCATAAATCCGGCAAGGTCGCCAGAAATCCGGCGAGGTCGCCATATTTCCGGCAAGGTCGCCATAAATCCGGCACGGTCGCCACAAATCAGGCGCGATCGCCATATTTCCGGCAAGGTCGCCACAAATCTGGCAAGGTCGCCATAAATCCGGCGATTTCGCCATATTTCCGGCATGGTCGCCATAAATCCGGCAAGGTCGCCACAAATCAGGCGAGGTCGCCTTGTTTCCGGCAATGTCGCCACAAATTCGGCAAGGTCGTCATAAATCCGGCAAGGTCGCCTCAAATCCGGCAATGGCGCCATATTTCCGGAAAAGTCGCCATAAATCCGGCAAGGTCGCCACAAATACGCCAAGGTCCCCATATTTCCAGCAAGGTCGCCATATTTCCGGCAAGGTCGCCACAAATCCGGCATTGTCGCCATATTTCCGACATGGTCGCCATAAATCCGGAAAGGTCGCCACAAATCCGGCAAGGTCGACATATTTCCGGCAAGGTCGCCACAAATCCGGCAAGTCGCCATATTTCCGGCGAGGTCGCCATATTTACGGCAAGGTCGCCATAAATACGGCAAGGTCGCCACAAATCCGGCAAGGTCGCCATATTTCCGGCAAGGTCGCCACAAATCCGGCAAGGTCGCCACAAATCCGACAAGGTCGCCATATTTCCGGCAAGGTCGCCATATTTCCGGCAAGGTTGCCATAAATCCGGCCAGGTCGCTATATTTCCGGCAAGGTCGCCATATTTCCGGCAAGGTCGCCACAAATCCGGCAAGGTCCCCATATTTCCAGCAAGGTCGCAATATTTCCGGCAAGGTCGCCACAAATCCGGCAAGGTCGCCATATATCCTGCAAGGTCGCCATAAATCCGGCAAGGTCGCCACAAGTCCGGCGAGGTCGCCATATTTACGGCAAGGTCGCCATAAATCCGGCAAGGTCGCCACAAATCCGGCAATGTCGCCATATTTCCGGCAAAGCCGCCATAAATACGGCAAGGTAGCCACAAATACGGCAAGGTCCCCATATTTCCAGCAAGGTCGCCATATTTCCGGCAAGGTCGCCACAAATCCGGCATTGTCGCCATATTTCCGACATGGTCGCCATAAATCCGGAAAGGTCGCCACAAATCCGGCAAGGTCGACATATTTCCGGCAAGGTCGCCATAAATCCGGCAAAGTCGCCACAAATCCGACAAGGTCGCCATATTTCCGGCAAGGTCGCCATATTTCCGGCAAGGTTGCCATAAATCCGGCCAGGTCGCTATATTTCCGGGAAGGTGGCCATATTTCCGGCAAGGTCGCCACAAATCCAGCAAGGTCGCCATCTTTCCGTCAAGGTCGCCATAAATTCGGCAAGGTCGCCACAAATCCGGCAAGGTCGCCATAAAGCCGGCGAGGTAGCCATAAATCATGCAAGGTCGCCACAAATCCAGCGAGGTCGCCATATTCCCGGCAAGGTCGCCATAAATCCGGCAAGGTCGCCATAAATCCGGCAAGGTCGCCAGAAATCTGGCGAGATCGCCATATTTCCGGCAATGTCGCCACAATCCCGCAAGGTCGCCACAAATCCGGCGAGGTCGCCATATTTCCGGCAAGGTCGCCTCAAATCCGGCAAGGTCGCCACAAATCCGGCGGTCGCCATATTTACGTCAAAGTCGTCATAAATCCGGCAAGGTCGCCACAAATCCGGCGAGGTCGCCATATTTCCGGCAAGGTCGCCATAAATCCGGCACGGTCGCCACAAATCAGGCGAGGTCGCCATATTTCCGGCAAGGTCGC